>JAPMOR010039808.1:10418-51384 GCA_026543865.1 Argiope aurantia
CGAAAATCACGAAATAAAGGTCCAAATTTAAGCAAATTTAATAATTTCCACGATTTTTAAATATGCATTTTGCAAGAAAGTGAAAGCAAAGCTGATATGCTATAATATCAGAATTAAAAAAAAAATATGCACGTGCACTTCTTTCTCACACATTCTATGATAAAAATATTACCCCCCTCCCTTGCATAAAATTGTAAACCTTGGGAAAAGCCATGAACACCGCGAGTGCTGAGATTTTACTTTTCAGATTCTTGCTAGTAATAGTAACGTGATTCGGAAGTTGGTACGTATGAATTAACAGCATGACACTAGTGATTTATTGTTAATAACATTTAGAGCTTATTAATGTACTATCTTTGATGATTAAACGCTTCCATGATGTTAAAACGCAAATACCAAGAAACAAAATACGTATTTTGGTCGTCTTTGTATTTTGTTGATTGAAACCTAAATTCAACAAAGAATTACAATTATAATGAAAAGACCACATACCGAATTTCATTTATCTAATCTAAGTCATTGCGGATTTTCAGCAATAGGGTTTAGATGTTTCTGAAAATATTGATAAACAGACAATCAAAACGTTGTCAGATTTCATTCAAAAATGAGATGCATAACAACATTTTAGATATTAAATTTTTATGCAGTGTTTTATTTATCTACCTTTATATATTTTACAGTGATCATATTTATATATACTCTGACAGTCGGTCAGACAGATTACCTCAGAATGGATTTCATTCAAAATTGGATAGAAATTTATAAATATGGTGTAAAGTTTATAATCCAAATTTTTTCCGGCAAGTTTAACTTATTTCATTATTACAGTTATTGTATTATTGTATTGTAGATAGGTATAATTTAAAAAATGTGTTGATCGAGCTTAGAATGAGCTTACATGAAGAAACATGAAAATTCATCAAAATCCTAATTACAGATGTTACAACCTTTTTTTTTTGTATGTTCCGTATACGAGAGATTAAAAAATTAACTGGTTGTATATATGGCAAAAATTTAAAAACACATTCGATATTTTGAAAATCAACTTTATAACTATATCAAACTATTAATTTGCATTTGAAATGTAGCGTGGAGGATTCCAGCACACTGTTTAAATTTGTTTGCTGATCTTTTAAAAAATCGAGCGAAACTTATTTTTAGATCAAAACATCTGTATCTTTTATTTTCATGTTTAAAATTAATATTTCGGAAATGCAATAATATTCGTGGAAAATGCATTCTTTGTTTTCCGAAGGAGACAAAGGGATAAGAAATGAATCCAAGAAAGGGGTCTCCTTTTTTTAGAGTTGAATTGAAACAAAGATTAAATTGTCTTCCAAGACATTTCTATGCAGTTTATGAATTTCATTTCAGTTTTGCAACGCGTTTATCATTTTTCAGATGTCACAAGCATATATTGCAGATCAAAATCATCTTTACAATGAATGCATAGAAATTGTATTGTGTACGAAATAACAATCGAATTTCATCAAATATAAATTGCTTTTCGTGTCCAACCAATTCAGTATACTTATGATATTTCTTGGTATGTTTGAATCAATACATTTATTTATTCGTATACGGATTTAGGAATAGTGTTTTCAGAATATCAGAGTTCAAATAGTGGTTCTCATTTCAAAATCTATTAGTACTTTAGAAATGTCTGTATAGATACCACTTGAAGAAACCAAAACTAAATTTTTTTAAATATTTTTATTGCAGAAGTAAAGAAGCAATAAGGATGCCACAATATTCATTTTTATATGCTTAATTCTTAAAAGGTAGACAATACTTTGTGCACACGAAACAACCTATTGATGATTCTGAAAACAATCCACAAGATGGTATGAAATAAAAAATTTTGGAATGCAAATTTTGCAATATAACTAAATGTTGAAAAATTAAATATGTAGATATGTAAAATATGAAGATAAGATAAAATGGAGATATTATAGCAAATACATATTGTCGTAATATTGGAGAACTAATTCTTTTATCATATAATAATCTCAATTATTCAGTGTTTATTAAAAAGTTGTTATTAAATTATTAAAAGTTGCAATTAAAAAGAATAATTGGATTAAAAGATAAAACAAATTAGATTGACTGGATATCACTATCTAACTATTCCGATCTTCCAGTAGGCACACAGATAAAACTGAATGACTGGACCACCGAGACAACAACACTGGTGGGAATGGTGCTTAAGACCTAATGGTCTCCACCGGCTACGGCACAACCATTCCCAAGGAAATACAACCCGTTGTAGATTGGAGGTAGATAACCACACCTGTTTTTGAACCATCTGAGCAGTTGTTATTTCGTAATAGCATATATTTTATAGCAAACACTTTCGTAAAAAAAAGGAATTTGATTTGCAGTCATGTGGATAATATCTTCAATTTATGTCATTAAGTAATTGAATGGATTGGTATTTTGCAATATGCACGGAAGGCATTCTTTCTGGAGTATTTGTAGTTCAATTTGCACATTTGAATTTCGAAATTTTAGTACATTGTGTTGACACTAATTTTCTGAAAACAAGATAAAAAAAGAATAAATAAAAATTATAAAAATTAGCCTGAATTGGTTTTAGCAACAGATGAGCAAAGAAATAATATCTGTCTTGCATTATAGACTGGCTTATCATAAATTCTCCATCGAAAATAATTTTATTTCTATTGTATAAGCTATTTCCTTTTTAAATGATTAATGAATTAAATATAAGTAAATCGTTTCATCATGTCTTAAAGAAATAATTTCTAAGTTACTAATTACAGGGTTTCATTATAAAACTTAAATAATTTATAAAAACAAATTCATGAATGTTTGAACGAGTTAATTATAATGACTATAATAAATTAAAAAATTGTTTTTATTCCTTGTTTTGGTTTCTAGTTTCTTTCAATCGAAGCATAGAAAATCTTATCTATCATTTACACATTTAAACAATTTTGAACGATTTTGATAAAGCAAATTTTTAAAAGGAAAATGTTTGATAACTTCTGAGTAATTTATTGTTTGAAACGATAAATAAGTTATGGAATGAAGAATATGTTTTACATTTCTCAAGATAACTCTCCCTATTCAATAAACTAAAAACATTGTTGAACGTATGGTATTAAATTGTGTTAGTCAAAAAAGCAACGTTGCTAATCGTGAGGGGAAAAAATGGCAATTATTATTCCTTCAAGGAGAAAGACTTTAATCAAATAACCGCGAAAGGTAACAATATTTCAAACATTTCTAAAGTGAAATTGTTGGAAACATGATAAAATTAGCTGTTGCCAAAATCAAGAGCAAAATCTTTAAATATATCATAACAGCGATAAATAAATTAATAAACCAAGATTTACAAATTTTAAAAACTAAAATATATAATATTCACCTGTAATTTCCAAAGACTCGGAGCGTTTGCAGGATTATGTGTAGAAACTATTAAACACGAAATAATGTGTGGAAACTATTAAACACGAAATAATGTGTGGAAACTATTAAACACGAAATAAATTTAAATACATTGTGAATTCTTGATGAAATATAGGTTTGGTTGAGTGATTGTAAGAAAAAACAATGTCTTTAATCTGGAGCGAAGAAAAAAATAATGTACAAGCTTGGTTACATTCAATGGAAAGAAAGTTTCAGAGAGGATTTATATGATTTTTGCTAAATTCTCCGGTGATGTGGAATTATGGGAGTGTAAAAATATTACAATCAACTAAATTTACTGTGAAGAGAGAGTTTTACACTCTATATTTATAGAATAAATTCCATTTCTTGATCTGAATGATTTCAAAGAGCGAAACTCCATCAACACAAAGATGCAAGTGATGCTTGAAAAGTTATCACTGCCTTCTTCGTAAAAAAAATGGAGACTAGTATAGGGAATACAAATATACCTTTTCAAAATACTCCTGCGAAGTCCTCAGATGAACTAGTGCGGCTTTGATCTGTTTAAAAGAACTCTTTCCAAGCGTAAACTACCATAATTGATTGAACCTGGATGGTAGTTGAAAAAAGGTAGAATTTTCGATGATTTTAAAAACATTTCGAAAAGCCATTCAGTGATGGAAACAACGATGCAGACTTCCAAAAAGGATATCATATTGAACATTCCAAAAAATTGTCCTCACATTTTAGACAGAACAGCGCAGTAATCATTCTAGAAATGTGTGAAAACCAACTATAATAAATTCAGAAAATACTAATTAAAATCTTTTTTAGAAGTGCGTACTTCTTCTACCTTTTCTTATTTACATTATACAAGAGAATGATAAATTTCAGATAATGATCAGGTTAAGGGTTATTTAAAGTAAATGTTAAAAATGATTATGGGCTATTAAAAACCAAAAGCACGTTGAAAATTCATATAAACAGTTAGAATATGAACAAAGTGTAAAAAATCTGTTTTAATTAGTATTTGATTTCTAATTAATAATAATTAATGAATTATTAATTTCAAACTTTTCCAGAAATACTTCGTTATTTTACTTTCTATATAACTATGTTGTACAATAAAATGAAGAAGATTCAGTTAAAATGGTTATTTAAAGTGAATGTTAGAGGTGATTATAAACTACTGAATATTAAAAACACATTGGAAACTCATATACACATTCGGAATATAAACAAAGTTAAAAGAATCAGATTTCAGTAGTGATTGATTTCTACTTAATAATAAACAGGAAAATAAAATGCCTTCATTTATCAATTCCTATCAATTTTAAATTATTCTTCTTAAATTTGCTTTAACACTGCAATTTTCCCAACGCCCTAAATGATCGCTGACACCATTCCTGTTGTGTCTACTCAGTTATTTATATTTGGGGCGAAAAGCAACATCCTGTCGCCGGACTCAAAAAGAAAGCCCTTCGAAAAAAAAAATAACGAGTTGCGGTAAAAGAAGAAGCTTTCGTTCGATGACAGATCTGACTATATTTTCAGTGGATAATTTCCAGGAACGTCAGGAGCAAGGGCATGGAATTGTCGGATGTGATATGTAGTGAGGGGTGAGTTTGAGATCAATGGGGAATGGGCACGTGCTTGTACAAATATAATATACGTTCAGTGGTGTCATAAATACAATTAACTCACCGGTTACCATAAAGTAAGAAATACTAAACGTTTTTGAGGATAGTGGAAATATATAAAAATAGTGTTTGGATCTAAAAATTTGATTGGTATTATTAATTAGATCCTAATATACCATGTTTAGATTTCATGATTCAGTAAGTCTTTTAATGCCATACGGTGTGTTTATTTGATAGAACTGGAAGTTGCTCATGACTCTCAGTATATTTTTCACCCAACATACAAATTTTTTATGATTTTTTTTCTAATAATAAAAACGAATGTATGTGTGTTGGAATTCAACAGAGCAGACTTGGTGACTTGGAGTTGCAAAGTGTGCTATAGATTCATATGCACACTTTAAAGAGCTGAAACGTACAAATTTAAACAATTTTGGAAAGTTGTTTTGTATTGAACATAACTGATCTTAATATATTAAATTAATTAACTGTTAATTTAATAACTTTTGGTAATCTTTTCAAAGTGCTTTTTATGTGTGATGGCAACAGTTCTGTAATCTTATTTTTTAATTTCTTACTTTGAATGCTCCCACGAAGCAGTTTTGCTTAGCTATGTATTCTTTCTCTATGTCTTTTTCCTACAATACCCAATAACTGTTGATACTCTTAATAAGTAAGAGATGGACTTGTGAGGATATTTGTCATAATACGTACTCGAAGATTCAAAAAGAAGTGTTTTTGGAATGCAAATAGACGTTTATCTTGTATATTGTTTTATTGTCCACATATGAGTATTTTGCGCATTAGGAACCCCTACATATGTAAAGACAGCCTCAATTTTGAAAAGCAAAGAAAACTTTAAAATTCTGTTGCAGCGCACATTGCTAAAAGAACCCCTTTCGAAATTCTACGTGCATAGAGTAATAGCATGTTTGCAAAACTTGGACTCCCTGAATATGGATTCAGTGTCAACTTTCTTCCTTTAAGACTCTCAAACGCTGGATAATTTATTTGCGTATGGCGTGCATTAACTATTATGTTTATGCGGTGTAACTCACAGCATTCAATATGGTCTTTTTTTAATGTTTAGATAGTCGCGTAGTTCTTTGTTCCGTTCTTTCCCTCAAATTTGGCGATGAATGATGTCAACTATTTCCACAAAGGTCAGAGGCAATTGTTCTTATGATTCGTAGAATGCTTCTGACACAGCCGTAACGCTACACTTTAGCTCCCATAAGTAGAACCATACATTCGATGTGAGGAAGTTGTATTGGGTAGGGTCGAACTCGCAACGTTAGGGGTTCGTTGTCGAGTAACAAGACCACTAGACAAAAGTGTCCTCTGGCTTATAAGCTTCACCACACATATATTGTTCGTGTCAGTATTAATTATTCAATTATCAATTACTACTTTCAGTATTCAATTACTACTTTCCAACAATTCTACTTCGCTAAGGGGTGAAAGTCTTCAGAATGAGCATGTTTCCGGAATGAGCATGTTTTTGCCATTCTTTGACCTACTCCATTAGATGCCTTTTGGTTCTGATTTTTTTTCCTCGTGTATGTGAGTAACTTGTCGGTTTTGATCATAATATTTTATCTCTAACTTACATTTGATTGCTTATATGGCTGATTCAAGCAGCAACAAAAATTTCCAGGAGTGACACGAACAACATTCAATATTAAAATTCTACTGCCAATATAAAAATGTTATAAAAAATTATCAACAAATAAAAAAAACGGTTTAACATAAAAAATTATTATTATTATGTAAAAATGGGAATTAGCAAATTTTAAGAACAAATATCTTCCATTTATTCCTCATAATTTAATATGTAGGCATCTTACAGTAAATAAAAAATGTTCTAAAGTACTTTATTGTGAATTATATCCTTTTCCTGACGAATTATCCGCAGTTTTCAAACTTCTTTCGTGTATAATTCGAGTTCACCTTATTCTTAAATGCAAACATCTCCTCTTTACCACTTTTCTCTCACCCCTATTTTGACTTAATAAATCCATCCTGACGCATGCGAAAAAGTGAGGTAAATTTGCAGATCCGGGAATGAGCAATATGTTTTTCCCTCTATTCATAAAATCTCCCATCTCGGCTGAAAACAAGTTGAAAATGGTGTTTCTTCGCTGCTGCATTAGATCGCGATTGGCCGCGCCCACTTTGTCTTCTGTTCATAACACTGTAGCCAACTACATCTGCCTAGTTAGTATTCATGTCCGTGCTCGTAAGTTCGTCCGTCTAATGTAAACAGCGTTACAAAGAAGCCCTTTAGATGATGCTATAAACAGACATTTTCTTTTCATGTCATGTCTATAAACAGACATTTTATTTTGTGTGTGTTTGTATCCCAAAGCGCATGCTCGTGTCCGATTATCTATTCCTATATAAAAGATGTATGTTTAAATAAGGAATAGCACCCTTCAAAATTCGTCCCATCACTCTAGAATCACTTTTTATAATGTAACTTTAAATATCTAAATTATATTTACTGGAATGGTATAGAACTCCGCTACTATTACTTCTGTTTTACGTTCAAAAAGTCTGACTGAAAACATTTTCTTATATCTTGAAAAGATAATACAGGGTCACATGAAACACTTGTTATCTTTAATTATCTTGAGCGATCGAAATCATATATGTCTCAGCGGAAATACTCTAAGGTAACAAAAATATGCAAATATTTGCATCAAGCATTGATTTATCGGCTGACACACAGTTTTTTAAAATTAATGTTGCAAACTGAGAATCGTTTTAAAAGTTTGATCTTACAAAATTTTAAAAAAAGTTTTATGAACCAAATCAATTTTATATTCTTATAAAGTTGTTAATTAAGTTTAGTAAAAAAAAAAAAAATTCTGATTTTTAAAGATTGTATTGAAGGGAAATAAATCAATAAAAGAAGTACGGCTAAAATACTTTTTTCTTTCGAATCTGCTTGTGAAAACAACCCGTTTGATGTTTGTGCTTAGATACAGTTCCATAAGCTCTAGTTTGAAAGAAATGGAATTGAAAAATGAAGCTGTTTTTAAAAGGGCATTTCTTTCAGAATAATCTGAACCTGACATGTTGATGAAATTAATGACTTCGTTTGAGGGTAAAAAATATGTTTGTTACAAAGTCAGTGCACTTTTTCTTTCTGTTTCTATGTTTAAATCCCCAGTTTTAAGAAATTTCTGTAAAGCATTGTCATTTCTTTATGAAAAATGAGAACTGCATCGAAATTTTTAATTTCAAATGTCATCAGTTATTTTTTTTTCCTTCATCGATTATCAATCAAACATAGTCTAAACATTTTTTTTTCATTTTTTTATGAATATGATTATTTAAGATTAATACATCTTCCGCATAGTATTCTTGAAAATATACAATTTTTAATGAACCCACACAATTTGGAATATCCAAATTTGCTTTGAAATTGCTAAATATTTTTTTTAATTCTTTAATATTACTTGGAAATATTACTTATTCTCAGTATATTTTATATGAACACTTCTCTGAAACAAATTAAAAATATCGCAAATTTAATCTTACTTCTTTAAATTAATTTTCTTGAAATTAACATGGCAACAATTATCATGCCAAATCGTTCCCTTCGTCGCATAAAACTTAAAGGTCTAGAATTGATTTTAATCAGCAAAAGCGAAAG
This sequence comes from Argiope aurantia, assembly GCA_026543865.1. Classification (NCBI taxonomy): domain Eukaryota; kingdom Metazoa; phylum Arthropoda; class Arachnida; order Araneae; family Araneidae; genus Argiope; species Argiope aurantia. The sequence continues at coordinate 19,110 of JAPMOR010039808.1, forward strand.
GTATAAAAACAAGTAAACAGAAAGCTAGCATAAATTTCTTCGCACATCTTTTAATAAAATGACATTATGCAATCTGATAATATATAAAAGCTTCCATGAATACCAACAAACAATAATATCTATAGTTTGTCTGTTTAATATGGGTCTGTTGACACTCTACATGATAATACTATTGCACCCAGAACTTCAAATTTTACAGAGATAAATTAATAAAGGGCTAAATAATAACAAAAAGAAATGAATAATAAAGAGATAAACCAATAAAGAGATAAATAATAACAAAAAGAAATAATTAATAAAGCCCTTCAAGTTTGAAATAAATTTATTTTGAAATTTGAAATGTTCACCTTGGGTTTATTATTAATATCGTTCATAAATAAATATAATAAAATTAAAAATTAAATAAATTTTGATTTTTCAATGATAATTTTCGTAAATAACATTGATTAATATTGTTTCTCTAATTTTGAGTACATGGTAATCAAAAAAATTAAGAGTAGTATCTGTCTTCGATTCGGTGAGTCCATTCTATTTATTGTACTCTATAAATTCATAATATAATTGTGATTGTATTACCTAACTGCACGTTTCAACGGAAACTTTTTTAATAATTCCGAGAATGCTGTTTCTATAACATCAACTAAAAGTTTTGCTTTCTTTAATAAATGGGCAGCGATGGCCTGGTGGCTCGTGAACAGTAGGGTTTCAGGTTCGAGACCATATTCCACCGAAGAACCGACGTGTAAGGGGGTCTATTGCACGCTAAATCCTTCAGTGCCCAACGTCCCTCCGTTGGTGCGGTGTGGTATAGAGAGGGGGCGCCAGCTCAGGTGTCGTCCTCGTCACCTTAACACGGCTCAAAATTACGAAGTCTGTCCAAAAATAGCTCTTGTATTGCTTTACAACGAGATGTTAACTAAACTACTTTAATAAATTTGAAAGAAATTTCTGATTTTAAAAATTTAATTCCATCATTTGGGAGTTTTTTGATTTATAAATTTAATAGAATACGACTAATCAACAGCCATTTAAACAATTAAACAAGCGAATTAAAAAAAAACTTAACAGGTTTCGAAACACTTTATGTTATTCAATCTGTAGGTACTAGTGATCAAGCAGGTCATGCGTAGTTCAGTCTTCGTGGTACTTACTAGACTCTAATAAGATCATTGCTTCCTCTTTTCTCTTTCTACTTTACAAAGTATATAAAATTTTATAATCATCAAATACTCAAACAAAATTTGAACTTGAATCTATACGAATCACATTTTAGACCTCCTGGGCTAGACAGATGAAATTCGTGTATATCTTTTACAGCAAATTTATAGAATATATTTTAAGAAAAGAATAAATTTTCCCGAAGTCTAGCCATGAGAACCATTGCAATATGCAGTCTTCCTGTAGGAATCTATCTAGAAGAAATGCTATCCAAAAGACCAACTTAGTTTCTTTTAAAGAAAAAGAAACTATAAAACCTAAGCAATTAATTAACAGCTAATTTTTGTCAATTTTAAAATTCACCTTACACGACACATTTTTTTTTTACCTTTTCAGAATTTGTTTAAAATTCTGAATCAGCTGCTGAATTCGCATCTAAAATTTCATCTATCTGATATATCTAGTATATTTCAGGAAGAAATTGATATGTTTGCAAGGTGAAATTCACTGTTAAAATAATTACCACAAAACTTTTTTTAAGTCTAACCTTTTTTGTTTAGACTTCAAAACATGTGACGTAATTCTGAGAAATTTAAAATCTAACAAACATTTATAAAAATATTCTTTATTTAATTTATATTAATTCTTTCAGTTGAAAGCTACTTGACCTAAACGAAATGTGTGACAGAGTAAAATATATTTAGTATTAATACTAGACGGAATTTAAAGGCATCCTTGAAACAGCATGGAGAAAAAAAAATTATATGATACATGTCTGTATATGCTGAAATCAGATTAGATGGATTGTTCTCCTCTATTAATGTGCTTTTTCGCCTCTTACCTCACCATAAAAATTGTAAGAATTTAACAGGACGATTGCTCAGAACTTATTTCTAGATATACGCTCACGAGAAATTTCTTCTTGAAACAATAGTGAATAAAGGTGAATATATAGTTTGAGACCTATTTATCAAATAATTGTGACTAAAAATTCAGTATTATAGGTATCCAGGTAATAGGTATTTCTTATTTAAATCGACTTTTGTTCCAAAAAAATTGACTTTGTTATTCATTTAGAAAAGAATAATAAGAATAATAATAAATAAATAAAAGGAAAAAAATTGATGCAACTTAATATATTTTAGAAAAAGTTTCTTTTTTACAAAAAAAATCTTTTTTTTTTATCATTTATCTTCCAATACGAATGTAATTATTTTTGATTGTATACTTTTTCGAAGAATTGTGTTCAATTTGCAATTCAATTTATTTTTAAATCTTAACTAGCATCGGATGAAGGAAATACATTAACAAATTTAACATCTTTTAAGACTTTCTGGATAAAGAAAATAATAGTAAAAAATTTAAAAGAGGAAAAGGTAGAGGCGGCAATTACGACGTTATATCTGAGGAATTTCAGGATTATTGTAACATGGATCATAATAGTGTGAACTTTCTTAAAATTAAAAATATATATATTTTTTTTTTTGCCTTAGAAAAAATAAAATTAAATGGTTTATTAATACTAAATTTGGAGATATTGTTTGAAAATTCTTTCACTAAATTCATACATTCTAGATTTAATAAAATTCAAACTTAATATAGGAAAAAACGATTTACTATTTAAAAATAAAAATAATTTAAATAGAGATTTCTGTGTTGTGAAATTTTTGGATATTAGCTTCGAAAACTTAGAGTTACCTAAAATTCTGTGCAACAAGAAATAATTTTTTCCTTTAAAGGATAATGCGGTTGTTTCAATAGCATTTAGTTATTCAGCAACTTTAAGGAAACGAATTGATAACTATAATTAAAATAGCAACAATTTAGATAAGATGAACAAAACAGATTTATTGTAACAAAGAAATTTATAAAAGTAAACATTAAAAAAATCTTAAATATCTTAAATCTTATTAAAGTAAATATTAAAAATATCTTAATTTCTATTGGACAAGATTTGAATATTTTTATTTCTAAATTAGCTAGCAAATACCATTGGCCTTCGGAGTGTTTTTTAGAATGGAACGTGAGGATTTTAGGGGAAATTAAGACAAAGATTAATGCAGATAATGCCATAACTAAAGAACGAGGAATTTATTCTAGAAATATTTGAATAAAAGGAATAAAATATTTTAGAGAGAGGTTTATTATTACAGTATTGGATAAATTGGCAAATAATTTCTGTTTAATTTGTAATTTTATTATAAAGAACTTTTCATTAATTAATATAATCTGATTCGACTTAAATTTTTTGTACCGGGAAAAAAGGAATCAGAAAAAAGAATTCTAGCTTTCACTAAAAAAAAAAATAAGATTAAGGCTTGTTCTTTAAACTATCCTTATGTGTTCCAATAGTAAAATTTCATTAAAAAAACTAATAAAATCTAGATTCGTAACTTGTATCACCGGCAGTTACAATTATTATATGGGAAAACATTTTTTTTTAAATACTGGAAAATTATCCTAAATAAAATGAAAGATGATAATAACTTTATAATCAATAGTAACAAAGAAGTTTTCTAAAAGATAATAGTATTAATAAACTTAATACTTATAATTTTGAAAATTGGTACACTAATTTACCTCATGAAAAATTAATAGATGTCTGTATTTTTATATATGACGAATATTTAAATAGAGATATTATTACAAAAAGTAATTGGCCAGAATTATGTAAATTTAATATTGCCGAAAATTACGTTTTTAATGGAATTAATTTTTATAAACAAGTAAAGGGAATTCCAATAGAAACATCTTTTCCAAGTGCTTTAGCCAATATTTTCCAACATTATTATGAGAAAAAATAATTTAATATTATTTAATAAACGGGTGGAAGTATATTGATGACTTACTTTTGTTAAACTTGGACAATACTAAAGTTGTTAATTGTTACCCGAAGGATCAAGTTTTAATTGAAACAAGCGAAAATCAACTTAAAGTTCCCTATCTAGATTTAAATATAGAAATTTCTAATAGAAAAAGTTTAATAGGTAATTATGATAAAAGAGGTGAAAACTTTAAAATAATTCAACATAGTAATTACCATCCTATAGTTTTCAAAAAATGGATTTTCTCACAATTTAAAAGGATTAAAAAAATTTGTAATAACAAAATTTATTATATTCAGACAATAAACAATCTCATTAAAAAGTTAACTACTAATGAATTTCCAAAAACTTTTGCAATATAGAAGTTTTAATAAGAGAAGTTTATCTATTTTCTAACGTTTTCCATATTTTTGCAACAAAAGATAATCTCTCTAGTTTATTTACTTTGACTTTTAACTCAATAGATGGCGCTGAGATCTTCAATTATTTTTTATGGTGACTAGGCACTATGACCAAGCGTGGTAGGCGTATGCAGTTTTAAAGGAGGGAAAATTAAATTTAGTTTAATGTGGTGCACTTGCATTGATAGGTTTTCTTTCTTCACATAGTTTTTCTTTTTTTGAATTTAACTTTCAATTGATATGTGCTTCGCGTTCATATTTTAATGATATATGTATATTTTTTTGTTTTATGATTAAATGGTTTTTTGTAGATTGGTTTTGTTCAATTTTGCTGTGATCTTGCTTATATTTAAAAAAATTGGAACTATTTTGCTTCTTATTGTGTAATTTATTGTCTTTAATTTCGTGATACTAATTTTATCTCCAAAACATCCGTATCTAGGGATTTTCGAGTCACGAGGGGTCAATATTTTTGGACGAAAGTCAGGCCCCTCACAGAAAAAAAATCCCTGGTTTGAATCCTTGCCGGAGGTTGACCCTTGAGAAATCTTCAGACCGGTTTCATTAATGTCTTTCTTTTTGCATTAAACATCATATTTTTTCTAATTTTGTTAAGTTTATCTGTGTTTTAGTTGTAACAACTTTAATGCATCCTCTAACTACAATGCATCTTTTATTAATTTGGTTCAGGAAATATATCTTTTTAATTGGGATTCATAATGATTGTTTTTGGATTGAAAATAAACATAAACTATGTCTTATATATTTTATGTTTACATTAAAATATGATCACGCGAATGTGTTAGAAAAGTAATTCCCTGAACAAAAGGAATTTACCAACAAATCCTTGGAGAAAAATTCCATAAAATTTTATAGTGTCATTTTTTCCGAAAACTTTTATTTGAGATGCATTTCAAAAATAATTTGTTGAAAACATGCTATGATATGATGATTATATGATGGTTTAAAATCTTTTAAAGAATAAATTACATGTTAGGTTAAAATATTTTCTGTTTCATTGAAGAATTTTTAAAACAAAATGGTACAAGTGCAGTAATATTAAAATGTATTAGTTAAGCATATAAAATTCCGCAAATTATACATTTGACTTATATCAATTGAAACAAAGCAACAAAACTTTTCTGTTACTTTTAAGGCTTACCAAAACGCTGATTAAATTCTTCAACTAAGAGGTACCATTATACGTCGGATTAGTAGAACATTTGTGTTTTATCCGTATTATTAAAGCGTCTTTCGATATCTAAGTAACAGTATTTTTCTACTTAAGGAAAAAAGCCTAAAAAGGCTTAAGTAGAAAGGGTTGTCCCGAAATGTATTAGCAAAAAATGTTGAAGAAGGCAATTTATTGTTATCAAGATAAGGTTTTCATATTACTGTCAACAAATATCATGGAGATACATGCAAAGATTATGGTGCCAAAGCAAAACAAATTAATGTTATTTGAAGTTGCAAGATCGCGTGTAGGGGATTTTCCCTAAATTAAGCCTAAAGCTTATTGTCAAGATTTATTTAGTTTACTTCCTTTTTTATGTCCTTCTTAGAGTTGATAACTTATAACAGATTATATTTCACATAAAACTGCTGATAATATATTATAATTTTGCTTCTTAATGGCAATGCTTGCAACATTTTAAGTGTCCTATTTTAATGCATATTAAATATGATTAATTTTGCCACTTTTCTAAAAATGAAATTCTTACTCTCTTCTTATAACTAATCTGCTTCAGATATGGAAGAGGATTTTTTATTTTCTCCAACAGCCCAATCTGATGAAATAATGCAATTGATATAAAATGTTAATATATAAAACATGAATATCAAAACAAATTACATTGTTTCGTTGAGTTATAATCTGAATAAAAAATAAATAAAACTACATTGAGACTTAAAAGTTAATATTGGTACCGTTTTGGTGAATTCATGATTTATACACTGATATAGTATGATTTTCATATCCATACAAATTTACTTTAAAAAAAACTGGGAAAAAACTCCTACCCAGTACTTACAAAGAGTTTTTCCAGTGCTGTTAAAAGATAAAATTATTTCTTGAAGTCTTGGAAATAATGAATTTACTTCCTTTCGATTTATATGAAAGAAAAAGAAGCCTTTAATTAAATAGACACTTGCTATTTCTGAATTTTGTTTTTGTTCTTAAATATATATTTCATAAAGAAAACAAATCCTTATGGATTTATTAAGTTTTCTGCAATCCCATTGTGCATTCTTTGCAAAATATGTAATGTAATTTAAAACGTTTTGGAAGTTTCTCATTTTAGCATGTAGAAAACAGTAAAATTATTTTTTTTTATCTTCTAGAGCAATTAAATATTTGTATCTTGACAAAAACATTACTTTCTTCGTTTTTGCACTGTTGGCAACAATTTCATTGACAAAAATGAAGATGAAAATGATCTAGCCTCGTTTGAAGAATTTAATCTTATCTTGGGATTTTATCGTATCTTGGATGCTGATATAAATGAATACTAAAAACATGTAAGTGAAATGGAGATACAAAAAAATGTGACTCATTTTACTCTTCAGTTTTCCGCAGACGAATATATTAACATATTTTGTAAATTTTCTTATAAAAATAAATATAAATATTTGAATTGTTATCATAATATTTTATGAGGAAATGTACAAGATGTCCATTCTAAACTGAGACCAATAACTAAATAAAGAGACGTTAGAATTAAACCTTTAAAGACATGTTTTCAGTTGAAGATTTTTTTAATCAAACATTTAGAATTATATTTTATGTTGTTTTATTGAATAAATGTATTTTAAAAAAATTGAGAAATCAAAATTTAATACAGATTTACATATTGCCTTATAATTCACATGCACTTAAATATTCTTAATATTCGAACCTTTTTATCAAAATACAATTAATCTTCTTTGAAATCAAATAAAGAAATTTATGAAATTTTGAATATCTCTTGATTTGATGTTGACTATTTTGGTTCATTTCAATAGTCGCAGTGATGAAGTTAAGTCTTATTCCTACTAGAGGTGAAGCCCTAAAATAATGAAATCAAAGGCTTAATTTCTCAGTCAGTTTCGATCAGAACGCAAAGAAAATTAATGAAATGTCAGTCAGTGATATTTTTCTAAACATGAATATTAGAACAAAGGAGACTATATAAAAATTTACGAACGCAAAATTTTTTCTATAGTGGTATGCAATGTGAGTTACAATTTTGGCATTTGGAAGTATGCATGACTAATTATAAGGGTTCAAAAATACCCATTAGCTACAATTAGAGATAATGTCTTTTATTTCCTAAAGAAGTTTATAAAATGATATAATATACTGAAATCTAAACAAATTTTTACGAAATCGATAAAGGAAACCATAGCCATTACAGTAGATATTCAGAAGAACCTCCATCCATTAAAATATAAACTTTTCTTGTACACATCTAATGCTCAGCAAACAAGAATTATGTTAGCAGTAAAGAACAATGTAAGATACACACTCACATACACATAACTAACACACACTCACATGCACTATTGATCCAAATGAGACAAAATTTGAGCAGCAGATTATTGAGATGTCGCTCTTTACATTTATTAAATAAATAAAAAAAATATATACAGCGTTAGGTGGCGTTGTAATACAAATAAAAACATTTAATATGGTTTATAATTGTTAAATAAAGTAAAATTAAAATTGCTCAATATGTCCTCCTTCATTTTCAACAATATGCTCTAATCGGAGAACCATATTTTCTGTAGATGACCAGAGTGAGTCTGCCAGAATATTAAGAATATGGCACAGAATGCTGTCCTTCAGATTTGGTAGATATGATGGCTTTTGACGGTAGATATTTTTTTTCAAACAATCCCGCAACCAAAAGTCAAAATGGATAAGGTCCGGCGAGCGAGGAGGCCATGCTATTGAGAAATGACGGCTGATACCTCGTGCGTTTGTGAAATGTTGTACTAACAATCGCATTACATGACGATCAATATGAGGTGGTGCATCATCCTGCATGAAAATGATGTCTTGAAGGCATTCTTGCTGCAGAACAGTAGGGATTACAAAATCCCTCAGCATATCATGATACCATTGTTCTGTAACAGAACAGATTTGGATTTCATTTGGAGTTACTTCTTCAAAGAAATGCGGTCCAATGATAACAGTAGCTGTAAAAACCACACCATACTGTCACTTTCCTGGATAACGTGAGGGTTTTCCTCTGACCAAATTCGACAGTTGTGGGTGTTAACTTGCAATTGAGGCAAAAGTGGGCCTTATCACTCCACAGAATGTTCCAATGCAAGTTGCGTCTACCACTATTTGAGAATAGAACTGAAGTGCTAAATTTTTACGAACTTCTAAGTCCCCATTTTACAACAGGTGCACAGACTTTATTTTGTATGGATGAAAATGCAAAATCTGCTGTGTGAGTTTTCGCACGGTTGAATATGGCATATCCAGAACTCGGGAGACAGCCGGGAAACTCACACTATTATGTGGCGACTGACTGCTGGCTTCAACGAGCGCGGTCGCAAAATTTCCGATGTTGGAATACGGGAATTCTTTTCGTTTTCTACCTGGAAGAATGCCAAGTTACCCAGTTTTTTGAAATTTCTGCATCATTTTGCGTAGGGTAGCTGGCGACATTGGACTTCTTCGTGCCTGCTTCATACGACGAAATTCCTTTAGAGCTACAACGGAGGTTTGTTAGTTCTGGTAGAACAATTTCACCAGTAGCGCTTTTTTTTTTTTTTTTTTGCAACGTAGGCAGGACGAACAGGGAAGAAACTAAAGTCCGCCTTCTTTTTGCCCAAAGAAAAATAGTAATAGACATGCGTTGTAACGCAAATTATGTTTCACATTTTCAATATACCCAAATAAATGCCATTTGTGTTACAGAGCCATCTATTGGTGAATTTTTGTACTACTTTTTTAAAAATAATAAATATAAAGCGCATCATCTAAATAATCTGTATTTCAACTTTATATATATATATATATATATATATATATATATACATGTATATATACATTTAAGAATTTAAGATGAGTAAACGAAAGTCTACATTCTTGGTTGAACAAATGTCGATTAATTTTTTCTAAATAATATTGGATTATTAGCGTGTGGCTTTCTGGAAACTTGTGGATACAAGTTGGTATCATCTTTAGTCATACAAGAGTTTGCAACATACCTAAATAGATACCATTATATTGACGCTGATAATGGATAAGGCATTTCTTTTCTTTTTTTTTTCCATTCCGTGAACTAGTTCTGTTAAGCAATTATATTTTACTAAAATATGCAAGAGAGAAATAAAATGTAACATTTCAGTTACAGAATACATATTCATACATAGTTGACGAAGACGCTACGACTCATTTTTTGCTATCCATTTTACAAAACTTTTTTTAAAGCATTGGAGAAGATATTAAATGCCAGTTTCCTACAATCAACTCTATTATTTGAGAATTTAAATAGCACTGTAGTGAAAATTATTGCAGACAATTTGAGATGCATTTTAAAGTGTGCAATTTCATGGATAAAAACTTTTTATGAAAATAAACACATCAAATCCTAAAGCGAAAAGTTAAAACTCGAAAGCGGGCATAGTTAGATCCAACTGTAAAATCTTTCACCAACTTCTAATCATTCTTAATTTAGTAACAAAGTTGATGATTGTGTCATTAAAATTTTACCATTCTTGCCAATCAAATCCTTTCCAATATGCTTCGTACAAAGTATCCGGAAAAAGGTAAACAATCCGGCGACCACTGAGTTTGAAAGAACTAACTCGAGCATTTAATTCAATTACTGAGTAATTTGGCAACAGTTGGGAAGTATAAGGATGTGCTCAGCTCGAAATGAGTCCTCTGTTCCTTCTTCTTCTATACCGGATCACTGGAGAAGCAGTGGCAGGATTAATTTGGAAGAAAGGAACCGAGAAAGAATTCTGATCGGATCTGCTTAAAAGGCAGTTTTCTAGAGTGTACCAGCACTGAGAATAATACACGAAGTCTGTATATATTTTTCTAACTTTGAACCGGTTTCTTTTAAAATGGTAGGTGAAGTGTATTATATGGATAACGGATATGAAGAGATTTTTCCATACATAAGTTAGATTTCATATAGAAAGAAATTCGTTTAATGATCGATTCATCTTAGTTTTGACTTAAAGGCATTTCGGATTTATTAATTGTTTGCGTTTCTCACAAATTCCATGTAGCGAAGGGTATGCTTTGTATTCAAACAAAGCATTACAAGGTGGTCTCTTGATTTTGAAGTTATATTTTTAAAAGTTTTGAGATTAGTTAAATTATGATACTTGTCGGTTGTAACGACGACCAAAAAGTGAAAAGAAAACATTTCGCCAATTTGGCGATTTCAATCGACAAATTATATATCATGTGATTCTCACGTGATTTGATATTTCCGCATCCTATGACTTTATATTTAAGGCATTTGATTATATTTTTATAATTTGGCGAAATTTGTTCTTGGCGCTTTTTGGTCATCGTTACAATCGGATTGTACATAAATTATTGATTCTGAGATTCCAAAAGCTATAACTATTTGCTTAAAATTCTATAGCTTATGCAATATTTGCCCTTTTGGAGCTCGCCAAGATTAAATATATGACTTTACCAATAATTTCTCAATACTTTAAAATTTTATCAATGAAAAATTCATTCAATTTATTACCTCTAGCAAATAAGTTTAATTTCAATTGTACATCGACATTCAAAAACACGGATTTATTATAATCCAAAAGAATCTTTTACGTCTCCGCCCAAACGTTGAAATGTATTCCAAAGTAACATTCATTTTCTAAGAATCTCCAATATTATGTCAAGTTCCAAAATAAAATTTCCTACAAAAGCATATTGAATTTGTTAGAAGTTACAAATGCTATTTTAATGTCTAAATCCAATGTTTGCAAAAAAATGTGTTTTTCCTTTTTACTATAGAATTGTATAACATATTTAATGCTATTTACCAATAAAATGTACAAGAGCATATCTGTAAATGAAAATTTCTGACTAATGAGTCATCTATTAAATTGAAGGGAAGACTTTTAATGCTTAGCATTTATGCCTAGTATAATCATTAGTTTCCTTTTAATATTTATTTTGGTATTATTTAATATTAAAAATTATTCAAACATTTTTTATGAATAATAAAAAATAATATGTGCATTATAATTATTTTTGAAAACCTCCTACTTCCAAATCTCTTTCAATTGATATTTATGATAAAGTATAAGCATTCTAAATGAAATAATACCTGACCCAATCTTCCATGTTATAAAATATTGTTTTTTAAAAATACATTTTCATATTATATCTTATCATTTAAATTTTAAAATAATCATAAACAAAAATATATTAAACATAAATCTCTTTCTATTTTCATCTTACATTAGGCATTTTAAGCCCTCTTCTAAGGCGTGAGTACGAAAATTCAAAATGTCTAATCCTAAGTGAAAGAAACGATAATGACAAAAAGCAATAATTTTTCAACTATTTTATCTGTTTTGAGGGCATAAATGGAAACCGAAATCTTTTAAGTTTTGTGCGTGCTGTGACCTGAAAGAGAAAAATTACTTCATTCTAATAAATGGAAAGTACGCGCATTCTAAAATTGTCTTTAAAATTGATAAACATTTAGAAAATGGAGCTATTATTAACTATTTCCATCCATTACTATAATCCATGATGACATCAATTTAAGTGCTTTGTAAACCAAACATTAAGGTTGATATGCCTCCTATAAATTGTTATCTTCCATTAAGAGAGATAAAAGATTATTATCGCAATTCTCAGGTACATATTACTTTTAATGGTTTGTGTTGTGATCTACTTAATTATAGCTTCTTCAAACAAATTTTATTTATATGACATTTTAGAATAGGAATTACTTCAGTCAAATAATAAAAATTTAATTTTATTTTTATTATATGCCTTTAATTTAAGAAATCCGGAGCTTATAATATAGAGAAATAGAATTATGTATTCGGCACTATTATACCTTGGATAAATTTTCTACCATTCGACAAAAATATATCACTTTTTTTAGATTTTATTTGTTGTAACATGTTTTCAAAATTTTTTCACAAACTCCAATGCCATACAATTCATCGACAAGTAATTATATTATTTATTATACTACAATACACACAATTCTAAAGTACGGAACACTGAAAATAAAAATCTGAGCACTCCAATCTTTCACACTTGTGCACCAAATTTCATGATTTTGTGCACAGTGAGAACAGGATAACACCTTTAATTACAGAACAAGGGAGAAATTTTTAATACATCATTTCCGCTGGCTTCGCTCACTCTTTTAATGTTTCGGTTTAGCTACACTTTGGTGAGTATTGGGAGAGGGTATTTGAAAGTCGAATGGTAAATATTTTACTAGGAAACAATAAAATACAATTCATTTCTTCTTTTTTCATCAACCAACTTTTTTTCACATTGAATTTGGATTAATCTGGAGAAACAGGATTTGAGTGTGAGATTCCGAGCACAAAAAGCCGTTAATTGCACTGAACTATACTGAAAAAGTCATTTGAATTTAAATGATGTGACTTTTGAATTACCATCATAGAGAAGGTAAATACAACACACATGTCTTATTTATATTTGCTGTTCAGAGATTTAAAAGCATCATATATATATATATGATGGAAGCCTAGCTACCATCTGAGTTTTAAGGCCAATGAAATAGTGAAATTGTACATTTCATAATTTAATGGAAGACAAACAAACATAAAGACGGCACGAATTAAATTAAGAAGGAAAGAAGTAAAAAAGTTAGAAAGGCGGTTGCTGCCCATTTACATCAAGTTAGTTAACATCTCAGAAATTCAGACATTCAGTTACATCACACACAAACACCAAGTCCAATGTTTCACTTTCGCTCGCTCAAGCTCATGTTCGTGTGACGTCAGCTGGTGGATAGAAGGTAGATGCAGTGCCACCTGGTGGTCCGCGGAACAAGGATACCACATATATATAAATAGACAGGGAATTTATTTCTTCGAATTCAAGTTTTTTTGAAATTATATATAAAATGCGATTATTGGATTAATATCCCCGTATGAAGTTGCATGTTAAATTTTAAGGATACGATAATAATTTTCAACTTCCTTCAATGAAAACGAGGAAATTATATAAGATGGAAATAATTTGCAAGGGAACTAATCAATTTTAAGATGCTTCATCTGCTTTTCAGATTGTCAGGTATACACAGAGAATTTACGGTAGAATTGGTGATAATTCGCCAATACAGGAGACAGAAGAGGTGAGAAAGAATATGAAATCAAATCACATCAAAAATGTGTTTCCTTGCTTAAGCGGTGTAGGAAATTTGTTGATTGCTCATAGGCATCTAGTAACGGATAAATACAAAGCCGTAAAGCTAGGCAAAGGAATATCATGCCATTCCTCCTTCAAAACGGTGTCATGTTCAGATAACGATGATGGTGATTGATCATGCACTTTTCTCTCCCATGTAGATACCAAAAACTCAATAATTTGATTTCAGATGACTATAGTGAGCAAAGGAGATATGGCAAATTATACTCGCGTTCAAAAATACTCATACTCGCATTCTTGTACGATGTGAGCTGTGCGAACACGGACTTTATCATCCTGGAAGGTGGCATTAGCATTGGGGAATAAAGTTTTATTCCATAAGGTGGACTTGATAGGTCAAAACGTTCACCTAATCTTTAGCAGGAATCGATGAACAATCTTGGAATACAAAGAAAAGAATTATATGTCAGCTCAAACTTTCAAAGAGCCTCAAAATTCAAACGCATGGCAACAAGCCGATTGTTTTATAGAAACAGTGTGCAAGACAATTTATTCATCCAAATTACTGTCTTCTACTGCTCCATAAAACAGGCTTTATGATTGAAACATCACTTTTTTCTGTTATAAACATTAGTCTGTCAACATAAATGACAAAAGAGTTTTTGAACTGCACTTCGGCCAGAAATACCCTGCTTATGGATTCTCGTTAGGATTATTTCGGTGCTCAGTAAGACATTCCTTTCTTCAATAACTTTTCTGCTGCTTCAATATACACTTTCGTTCATGCTATGATTTAACGGGTGATGTTTTTTTCTACTTTTCTCTGAATAAATCTTTAGTATAGCCCTACTATTTGAAACATAAAATACTTCGACTACCTTGCTTACGAAAGAACCCTCCAGGTCTGCTCCAACAACTAGCCCATGTTCGAAATCAGAGATGATGCGATTGCAACTTCAAAGAACAGTATTTTGAGAACAATTAACCACCCACACCTTATTCAAGATTTTATACAGGTGGCATTTAGATGGAATCATCTGCACCTCTTACATATTTGCGTAGAATAAACATTTCTTTTCAAGAATACATTTCACGAAGTGTTTTCATACTTTTGTCCACACCTTTATCATCACACTATTCAAGGTTGGTGATTTCTTGTGATGAACTAATTGATAAAATTTTTTCATAACCCTTTTACAGGGCAGTGGGAAGTATATTTCCCAACAAATTAATCAATCTTTGTATTCAGTATTAAGGGGTGGCATCTATTCTGATAATTATTTTCAATAAAACGGAAACCTAGATGTTATAGTTTCTTATCTCAATCAAAATAAAGCATCTTGTTTTGTTATAAAATAATTAATAAATAAATCAAATTATATTTATCTAATAAATTGAATGAATTCCTTTCCTTAAATCTCTCATTATTCTGAAGTTATTTTATTACAGCATTACTAGAAAAATTTGGCCCATTAAAGGGATAACATCACCACTTCTAGAAATCAGCGCTTTACAGTTATATTGCAGTGAAATAGTTTATTGTAGATTCAGGCTCATTCAAAAATTCAGCTAAATAATATAACTATTTAATGCGTTGAGAAATTTAATATCAATGTTACAGAAAAAAAATGCTTAAATTACTGCAGAATATAAAAAGGTTAAAGTTTTAATGCATTTTGAGATATTAATTTCATTTATTTAAAAAACGGAAACGAAGAACAATTTAATAAGGATAAAAAATATTTAGAAACATTCTTATTATTTTAAATTTTCTATTTTTTTTAACAGTGCAACTAATTAGAATTTAAAATTCTTTATTTGAAAGATACTAATTTTGTCTGAAAACTTAATTTTCTTAATTCGATACATTTACTACTTCCAAACTAAATTAAGTGAATCAATCGATATTCTTTCCGGATTCGAAATGTTTTTCAAATTTCAATAAAAAAGTGGGGAAAGAACGCAGCATATAATACAACAACCATGTCTGACTATCGTTTCCTAGCAAAGATTCAATAGTATTAAACTGTATATGAAAAAGAAAATTATATATTTCCAATCGTTTTTTAATTCAGAAATAAACGATGTAAAATACATCAGAGGCCTTGTATAAGATATCAGATTGACGGAGGGTAGAAAATTCTAAAGCCTCCTCCGAAATCTATTTTAAATTCACCATTTTCTCCTGTATTGTATATTTGCAAAACGGTGGAAAGCGTTTTTCAATTTATTTCTACTCCAGGAGGAGGATTCCTCCATGGAATATGAAGTCCCCTTTGATCAAAAGCTTGTTTTATTACAAATTTAGATTGAACTGGGTCTTGTAGTCCAACCTCTTTTGATGAATTCGCAAGAGTAAAATAGAAATAGAGAAAACTTTTTATTGGTCTTTGATTTTCTGGCAAAATATTGCCCCAACTTGCATGTTAATGGACATGCATTGACGTGATTGTACCTTCGGAAAAACGATAATGATAGGGTTAGAATAAAAGGGTTGTCTACAAAGGAATAATGGCGAAACCTCGTTTGTCTCTATGGAAAATGGAATAATTAAAAAAAAATTACTGAGTGATGAATTTCTTCTTAATATGTTTAAGATAAAGATCAATATTTTAAAATGAAAACTTTTCAGCTGTTATGTGTTTTCTGTAAATTCCATGATGAAAAATTCTTTTAAAATGCATCGTCTTTCGATAGACGTGAATTGAAATGATCAACAACACTGACAGTTTGATATTAAGCTTTCAAATCGGCGACATTAGTTCTTAGACAAAAGTCACTATTTCACTATTTTGTTTTGGTTTTCAATTAATCAAAATTTCAATTTTCTCTATATTGTTTTCTGTTTTGGGGTATATTATTACATTAAAGCTTAAAATAAAAAATAAAAAATGTTTGTATAATCTGATAGTTGTTTGTATAAAATATTTTTTTTTGAATTTATAATTGATTTTATAATTTTATAATTGATTACATCGATATTTTTCCTATAGCACAGAATATTTCACTGAAAGATATACAATGAGGTTCTGACTACTATGAATAACATAACCCTAAACACTTGCTACTGTCTCCTCTATCACTTCCTCTTCATATTCTACAATATCAACTCCCTTAAAATGGCTTTAACAATAAACCATCATCCAAAATTTTCTTTTCGTAAAATCCTGATTAGCTCCTTCTACGTGATTTGTTCCCAGTTTCTGAAGAGAGCGCTGATTCAGCAGGAGCCAATCTCTCCCTAACGAAATGTCGAAAAGCTTGAACTAAGTGAATTGAACCGGACTTCCTTTCGGATGACGTCCAGTCAGTCTTGATTTCCGATTGGTTTATCGTTGCGGAAAGTAACTGCGTTGTCTTGCGGTTTCACAAACCGTTGATCAAAATATTATTATTGCGTATTCCTATATTATTGTATTGAAAGGAAGCTTCAATTCAATGTTTAAAAACGGTGAAGTCAAATGATTGCGTTTCCTTTTCTATTCGAAATATACAACAAATATTTCAATTCACCAATAACTTGCTCTTTAGAAATATTTGTGAAATTTTATTATTTCATATTTAGAGCCTTGTGAATACTTGTTTTTGATGTGTAGTAGTGCTTTCTTTTAATTTATCAGTCTCGTTTTGTAAATTCCATTCTATAATTCAATATTAGGAATTATGTGTTTTCCACATTCGTACCAGTAAAAGACCAGGATCTGACCCCCAAATACCCACCTGATACTATATTTGAGATCTGATTATCCCTCTGTAGGTCACTTCAAAAATGATAATGAGGAACCTTGGACATGGTAGTTGGTTCTCGAGAGGTAGGTATAAAAATGATGTGGGGTTGAGTCACCCAACGATGATGAGACTTGTCTCTTATGGGAAGAGTTGTACCATTATTCCTTCTAATACTTTCACTTTACTTTACCCGTCATTCAGATTTTTCTGATTACCTTAGGGCTGTATGAAGTAGAATTTCGTGGTTCGTGACCTAATTCCATCGAAGAACTACTGTATAAGTGGGGAAAGTTTCATATTCATCTGAACCAAATGTCTTCTCCCTGGTATTTTATAGGAACTGTGTGTAGCTTTAAGCATCGTCCTCGTTATCTGACCGCAACTCGAAATTACGAGGATTGTACCAAAATGATCCCAGTATTACTTTAAAACGTGAGACGCAAACATCGCTAAACTAAACTAAGCTAAAAAAGGCAGAAGATAGAAGAGTTACACAGAACTATATATCGATGCAAAAATATGATAAGTCGAAGATATTGGTTTAGTTTTTAAACTCTAAAATGATTCCGAAGGTCTGAAGAACAATATTTAGTTGTATGTTGAAAAGTTTGATCCACTTTTCACTTGCAAACAATATTACATAATAATAGTCAATTACTTTTTATGAGATATATTTGAAACTTTATGTCTTTTATTTAATTTAGAATTGAAATCTGTTTGTCTTCTTTAATTATTAGATAGCTACCATCATTTCATATCTGCTACTATCGTGTCAAGGAAACATGTATTAGATAAATTGTTGCAATAAGCTATTAAATAAAAGAAAACATTGCGTTGTTCATTGCTTGAATTTGAATCAACAACATCGACATAATTCGCAAACTATAAATTAATAGGATTGAATTCAAGGATTCTTAAAAATATATTACAATATATTAATCATCTCTTTGTATTATAGTTATTCCCAAACCTATTTTCTATAAAAATCTCTAAAGGAAAACGTATAATATAAAAGGAAACGTAAATTTTTAAGGAGATAATTGAAATCAAATTTATATTGAAGTTAACAGCAGCTAAAAACAAATGAATAATTTCCCCTTTTCATAACAAGATAATTCAATTCATAGTTGCAAATATATTTATGAATATTTACTTATTTTCTGCATTTCATATATTTGAAATGAAATATAATTGGTAAAAATAAATTTAAACAGAAAAAAATTAAAAACCGTCTTTTATTAGTGTTAAAACTCGATTAATTACTAAAATATCATCCAAGCACTTTCTTATCACGCCTCTTCCATTAAACAGTATCGAATATTTTAGAATAAACGGTGGAACTCCATTCCTAAGGGAGATATGGCCAAGATTCTCGAATATTCGAGATCCTTCATTTTTCTCTCCAAGGCAGGCAGATAGCATTCCATATCCATTAAAGCTAACGAAAAGAATTCTCCTTCTTGCCATGGAAGTAATCACTCAATAAATCATTATTACAAATTTGTGTAAAATGCTCGCAAATGATGTACTAATAAGGAATTATGATTAGTTTTTAAATATTTCAACATTTTTAGGATAATTATAAAAGTTAATATTTGTAAAATTGGCTGATTAAGAATTCAAATTACTAGATTGGTTATTTCATAGAAAATTAACCTGCTGTGTAATTAAAATGGCCGATTTAAAATCCCTGAGTAATTTTTGGATGTTTAGCATTTTTAAAAAAACGAGGACATTCTTTCCTCTTTCCAGCTTTGATGCCACTCAAATGCGAAGAATTTTGAAGCTTAAAATAATTATTATGTGACACTTCAAAACAGAAGATTCAATGCCAAGAGTGATAGATAATTGACGCCAAATATTTTGTGTTACCGAGCAGATGACATCGATTATGATGGTGTTTTGTAATCGGAAATCGATTTGATATCAAAAAGTGATATGTTCTCGAATATATCAGAAACATAATTATTTCTTAAACTTCCATCATCCATTTTTTTATCCTTTACGAACGGTTGAATTTCGAAAGAGATTCTAAACACAAGCTCTTGTGAAAGAAATGATATTATTTCGCTTTTTGAAATTAAAATTAATCATGCTCAGAGTGTTATGTTATTATGCCTGAGTAATTTCTTTTTATCGCTCTATTCGTTGATGTTCTTGAGATGAAATTATCATATACATATATCTCAAATACGTCTCCAAATAATATTGAATAAATCTGTCCGTAATATCTTACATAATGCGTGGAAAACAATACACTCTTACCGCAACAAAAAATATTATTGCCTATCTGACAATATACAATCTTAAATACACTATTATTTCTTCACAGTTCAGGTAAGAAGCACTAATACAACTCATTTCCACATCCTGCTATCATGAAAGTACAATTTATCTTTCCAAGATGGGATACCTTTCGGCTCATATCTGGTCAGATATTTATTTTAGATCGTTCACCACTTTGCCAGTGCTGAAAGAATTTAAAAAAATCATAAAATATGAAGCTATATTTTTGGACATTATCCAGGTGCAGCTACTGAATCAGAATAAAGAGTCGAATGATTGCTTTGAATAGACAGAAATAGTCGTCAATGAATGTACTATTTCATATATACTGTTACTATATTATTATAATATAGTATATATACTATAATTTACTTTATATACTATTTCTAATATATCATTTCTTCTTCTGATATTTCTTTCTTATTCACGCATTTCTGATAAGCAAAACTTATAAAACCCCTGTCCACAATATGATTCCTTTCAACTCTTTCCAACTTGGATATTTATTTCATATACTTTAGTGCTTCGTCATTTCAAAGGAATTCTTAACATTTCACACCACAATACATCTATGGTTCTAGAGTTCATATGCCGGCGTCCTGGCATAGGCGTAGCGCGTCTTCCCCGTGATCTGGGAGTCCTGGGTTCGCATCCCGGTTTAGGCATGGTTGTTCCATCTGTGAGATGTGTGAAAGTGCCCTCCTGTAAAAAGGGGTTTTGCAAGTGAATGAGTGATGCGTGAGTAGCAAAGTCGTACTCTTGGTCCTAGTTGGAGCTACTATAGAAACAAGAGGCGCTCCCCCACCGGCTAAACCTCGTAACTGCGGGCTTGTCCATGACATGTGCCACAAGAAGCAATAACAACAGCAGAGTTCATACTGCCCCTTTAAGGTTTAATATAGATGAAATGGACTTTATTAAAAACAAAATTAAAAAAATAATTGCATGGTCAGCAGTGTAAAAAAACATACAAATGACAGAGATACGAATACATATAACATTCACAAAAATTGTAGAAACTAGATTGAATAATATCTGGAGTACAATACAATTGAATAGATGGTTATGATGAATATAATATTAATCTATACTTATATAAAGCTCAATATGTGTGTGTGTTGGCACTCTACAGGCCAGACCGTTTGACCTACAGCTACCAAATGTGGTTCATATATACCTTAGAGGTCGGGAATGTGCACCTGGGGTCCCTTTTTTTAATTATTAATTAAAAACTAACTTTCCCTCCAAAAAATCTTCCATTTTCCCCACCGCCAGATGAGTAAGGATTTAGGTTTTTTTTCCCCCAACATTAATGAGGCAATGCTTAACATTTTTCGGCCGATTATTTCAAACAATTCTGTTTATTTTCTTAATGTTTGATGCATTTAAAATTAAACATTGTTAATGAATCGAACTTTCAGATTCATTCTGAAGTACTTTTGAATTAAAATAAAGCAGAATAAAGGAAATAAAAAATTTCTAATCTGCATAGCGTTACCCCAACTGGCGTAGAAAAATTCGCGCATTTGCGTTACCGTAACTGGCGTTGAAAATTCACGCATGCGCATTGTGTTCCGATTGCTTATAACTATTATCAACGGGTGCGAAATTGATTTAAATTATTTTTAGGTTAGTTGTATACTTTTGTAATTAAAATGTGTTTATGTTAGTTAGATATTTTTTGTATATGTTTATAGTTTTAAGTACATCGTTTTTTAAGTAGTTTTTAAACCTTTTCAACCGATTATTTTAAGCGATTCGTTTTATTTTCTGAGTGTTTTATGCATTTAAAATTAAACATTGTTAATTAATCGATCTGCTCATGATGAACCTGAGAAAAGTTTGTTGACAAATTCTTGAGATATTAAGAAAGATATTCTTTAGTGCCCATAAAGTGTAAAAGCTCAGTGACTCTGTTTTCAGTAATCATATTATTAAAAAAAGGCTTTGTTTCAATAAAAAATATTATTATATTAATTGCAGATTAATCCTTGCGACTTTAATTTAAAGCATAAATTCTACGGGAGCTAACAGAAAATTAGAGAGATACATATTACGTTATGACTGAAGGCCTTTATAATATTATGAGTGAATTATATGACTATCAAAATTTGAAGTTTTAAAATATTTTGATGAAGAAGCTATTAAAGTAGGGATTGCATAAAATATTTAATTATGAAAATTTTAACGAGCATTAAGATCGGTGAACTGGCTGGTCGCCAAAGGCGGCTAGTGTAAAATAAAGCAATTATATAAAAATGAGTTACTAAACGAGGATTAAAGATGTGCTAAGATAACATGAAGGGATCATTAAACATTTTACAGAAAACTAATTAGAATAATTTTTCATGATTAATTTTGAATTTAATCCTGTTTTTGATTCTTCGTTTACTTTCTCATATATGCTGTATAGCCATCGTCACAAAATTCGAAGTCGAGATATTGACAAATCAACACGCTTTAAACTTCCCTACGTTCGAAAAACACGTTTTTTGGAAAAGACACTTTGAGCTGGATGGTTGAAATTTGAGGTCTGTCTGTCTGTTTTGACAAAGATAACTCACAAACGCTTTGAGCTGGATGGTTGAAATTTGACGGTCTTTATACTAAATTTGCAGACTTGTATTAAATTTACAGTAAAATCTTCAGAGGTATTCTGACTGTCCAGCTGTTCGAATATAAGTAACCACGATAATTACAAAATGTAAAGAGCTAGATAGATACAATTTGGCAACAGATTTACCACTTTATTGTGAACACTTGTCAAAATTTCAGCTGAAATCCAACAGGGAGTTGACCATTTATCGGTCTGTGTTTTCAGAAACATTAAACAACTCAAAGACGCCATGACTAAAATATACCAAATTTCGGTATGTGATTTTTTAAATTCAGTTGTAGTTATGTGTGAAATTTTTGTTTCAATAGGTTTGGAAAAACACGTCTGGAATTCGATTTTCGGATAATATTTATCGCTTACCAGAAATTAATCTCCAAAAAAAAAAATGCTTGCCAATATTAACATGATAAAGTCAATAGAAATACTAAAGTCATACGAATTTCCAAAAAATACTTGTCAAGATAAATATGATAGAGTCAATAAAAATACTAAAGTCACTCCAAAAGTCAATATTTCATAACTATTGTACGCCAGTGTTATCAAACATGACATGTTTATTAGAGAGTATGCGAGAAAGGATTGGACTTTTACATCGAAGATTTTCTGTCGGCGATGAAGGTTTTCTGAGGGGTCATGAAAGAATTAAAGGAGGAGATGAGCGAATCTGATGGGATCGACGACTTCTCCACAAGTGCAAATGCACTACCCTCTAATAAGAAGAACCGGTAAAAAATTTAACTGAATAAAAGATTGTAAAATAAATGTATGAAACAGTTTTGGGCACCATCCAGCTATAAGCATTGCATAAAGTTAGGTATTCAAATGTTTACCATAATAAATAGGTTGCAATATTATAAATAGGAGAGAGGGATATGAAGCGACGGTGGAGACGAGATAAATAAATATTTCCGCAGTTGTACCAACATACTTAAAGCCAAAGTTTACACACAGGAAAACATAATATTTTGAGGTAACAGTTGAAACAACAGCGGCGTATAGTATTTTGTAACAATATACCACAGATATATATTACTACGATTGCACTAGAAAAATAATCCCACGTCTAGACAGTTTCTTACTGCTTTTCCAATTTGTTATAAATTCAACAAAAGTTTTGAAGTAATGCCTACTTGCAATAGTGCTTATAATAAATCATTATTCTATATAGGGTTTAAACACCATATAAAGAAAACTTACATTCTAAAATCTATTTTTTTTAAAGTGATAAAACTAAATGAAAAATTATTATTTAACCCCCATAAAATATGAACTAAGATAGTTTCTTTATACTAGATGATTCATTAAAACAAAATAAGTAATTAAAATTTTGTTGTTGTTTAAAACATTGTGAATTTATGAAACGATAATACACTCCTACTTGGAGTTTTGATTATATTTAAAAAAATTCTGCTTTATGTATCCAATTGTGTTCACATATTTGTATTTGCTGGTAAGTTAAAAATATTGTTTGGTCGTGTAAGAATTTTCTAATTCGAAGAATGTAATACAATATTCTGATTTATCAAGAAATATACGATAAACTTCCTTATAATAGATTAGTTTACTAGCAAATTATAAGTGGTTTTAAAAATATAAAAAAAATCTCTTGATATTATATTTCTACGATATGTATTCTTTTCGATATTTTTATTTTTATTTTTAAGAACCTTGTAGATACATTATAATGTCATTTTCTGTATATAAATAGCCAGCAGGAGGGGTTCTTCCTTAAATATTCTCCCACACATCTTAATAAATGCACAATCAACCTCTCTCCCTTGAGTACTCACTTTTTTATTTCTAGAGTTCCACGCACGAATGTTTTGTGCTTTCTATTATTAGGAGAAATCCGAGTATGCGTTTCGAGTTCCTTTTGTACGACTGATTGTATCGGAATTTCGGGATCAAACTACACATTCAATTATCAATCTGTGTCCTTGCGTTCTTCAGTTATTACATTTGCATGCATGCTATTGCCCATACAGATATATATTCAACCCCTTTACAAAATTGGTTCAAATTATATAGATAAAATGCTGAATTGGTTTAACAAAATTCATACATCTAGCTTTTGTCGTTTGGCAATTATCGTGTTCATTTACATTTGAACAGCAGCCGGACCAAATTTCTGAGTATTAATTCCACTCAGAATTTGTCAAAAATTTACAGATTTATATAATAATAGAATTTATCAAAAATTTACAGATTTACATAATAATAGAATTTATCAAAAATTTACAGGTAAACATATACCAAATTTCTTCAGTTTATCTCAAAGTCTTGTTGAGCTACCGTTTTAACAGACAGGTAGATAGATTCCGGTGATTACAATATTTTATTGTCTTATAAATCTTGTATTTGACATTAAAAGCCTTTCTATATCAGTAAAAAATTTATTAAATCTCTAGAAAAAAAACCGTTTATAATACAGTCATTATAGTTTTCAGTACATTAAAATCAACGAGTGAAGACGAAGGAATCAGTACATTTTTGTCAACAAGAGAAAAGAAGGTTTAAGAAACTTGCTTAGCATCTCTAAGTTGTAATCAACATTGCTCCATCTACCTATATCTATATCTATACTTATAATAAAGCTCAATGTGTGCGTGTGTGTCTGTGTATGTTGGCGCTCTACAGGCCAGACCATTCAACCTACAGCTACCAAATTTGGCACGTGTATACCTTGGAGGCCGGGAATGTGCACCTGGGGGTTATTTTTTCGAATTTTTAATTATAATTTTATTTATTTAAAAATTAAGCGAAATTTTGGCGTGTTTCTGCTATAACTTCCAAAAGTATTACCGCACAAAAAAGATTTTTACATGAAGTTAAAAATAAAAAATTTATCTTTTAAATGATACAAATGTTTTAATCTTAAAATTGAATTTCTATTTTTAATGAATTTTTAAATAAATATTTTAACTATATTTGTCAACATTTTTTTTCGTACGAAATAAAAATAAAATTTAAGCTGCACGAGCACGTTTCGCATTCATGGGAAAAAATTAGCTTTTTTCAAAGTGTTGCCATCACAATGATTAAAGCTCCAATTAAAAATATATTAAATCCTTTTGGAAATGAAATCTGCAAAAATATAATTTTAGGCACGTGTCTGTAGGAAATGAAACAAATATGAAATATTATTTTTTCTAAAAAATAAATTCAAGAAAAATTATTTTATGATCTTTTACACTCTCTATATTATTAATCCAATAAATAAGTTTTATTTTAAGGCAAGTTTTGTTTAATATGAACAGGATATCCATTCAAATCAGGGCCACACAGCTAATTTGTAAATTATTATATTTTATGTATCTTGATTCAATAAATGCTCTAATAAATAAAGAATTTTTGATTTTACATAAAGCTTCTGCTGTGGAAATCACGATTAACAAAATGTTCTTGAAACACTAATATTTTGAATAAAAAGAGTTAATTTCCAATCAACTAAATCAATCACTTAAACTGACTGATTAATGAAAATTTGAATATCACTATTCTATAAAAAAAGGATAATTTTAGATTTTTTATCGATCGTTTCAAAGAATATCAGCACGCTGGTTTCTCAAGATTAATTGGCCTAAGATTATGAAAATGTTGATTTTTTCTAAATTTTTAATATTCAAAACCTCATAAATAAGTCTTAGTTCATCGTGGAAAATAGAAACATTCATTCATTTATTTAAAATTTGGTGTGTCCAGAATATTTCTCAGAATATACCTTACCGCATTAAATTTAGACTTCATAATTTTTGAAATATATTTATAGACTGGAACAAAATATTATTATTGATTTCATTTCAATTCTTTTGAAAGCAAAACTAAAATCTGAATTTTATGCTGAATCTGAGAAATTTTTGTTGAATTATTCTTTGAGATATTACATAAATTATGAAAAATATTTTGTAGTTCACAAAAGACTTAAATACCGAGCGATTCTGTTTGCAATACACATATTCAGTAATAATAATAATAAATACATAACAATAAAGATGATAAATAAAATAAAACACTTGGATTTATTTAAAAATATCTTTATATTAATTGCAATTTCATTATTTCTGCTTGAAATTAAAGTTGAAGTTGTACCGGAAATGACAACAAATTAGCAAAATATATACAGCAAATTGAAAGAAACAATCTAAACAACAGTATAAGTTTGGTATGACTATCAATATTTGAAGATTAAAATGTTTTGTTTGAGAATCTATTAAGACAGCAGTTACTTAGATTATTTAATTGAAAATTGTAGCGAGTTGTAATACTGGCGAACCGGCTGGTCGCCAAAGGCAGCTAGTTTAAAATAAATAACGACGAATTTTTAAATATTAACGAACGTAATTTGATTTTTTTATTCGTAGTTTATTTTGATTTTGCCCACTTCAAAACGACCAATGATATTTATTCATACCAAATTTCATGAAAATTTTCCAGCTGTTCTGAACTTATGTCCGAATAATAATAATATTAAAAACATAAGCAAGGTAGGTTTTATATACATCCATTCTATTAGTGATGCAATAGTCTCATGTAGGCATTTGCTTCTAATTAGAAAAATATTTTATATGAAATAAAGCATTATTTGTATACTGTTTCAACGATAAAATACTGTTAAATATAATAAAATCTTAATATCTCCATTAGTCCTGTCAGTCATATTTAGTATAATATTCTTTTTATATCAATTATTTTTTTTAAGTTCCAAATTTCATTCTTTACAACAAACTGTGCTGTACAGTTTTGAGTTTCATTATTTCAGCTGATTCGTGGAAACGGAGTTCGTTAATAAAATAAATCCTTGAGGATACCTATTAAATGTTTTAAAACAGTGATGTTCAGAGATTCATATATTGGCCAGTTTTAATCACAGAATGTGGGAACACTCTAGGGCAGACCACTGCAACTACATCTACAAATTAGATACGTAATTGTCTTTTATATTTATTGGTTTTCGGTAGTCTTTCTCTCTATATTTTTTAGAATTAATTAGTTATGAAATTAAAATTCTTACGTTTCTTTTTAATAATTTCGGAACTATACTTTAAGTAATTTTAGAATTTCTGCACTATTTTCGCAAGGTTTCATTATCTTTATTGTTATCGAAGCATTTTTTCCCACTAAATATCCATAAAACAATTTACTGCGATTTCAAAATTGGAAAATTATTTTAAAACGGACTACATATTTTTAAAAAAGAAAGAGTTATATTCATATTGTTAAATTATGTTAATTACAAATTAATTATTTTATTTAATTTTTAGAGATTTTATTAAATTTTTTTAATTAATTCTGCATTAGAAAAATAAATTAAAAATCTCATAACAATTTATAAATAGAAAAGTTCATTGCCTTTTTAGCTTTAAAACTGTATTTTTATATTTTATTTTTAAAATTATTTTTTTTTGTATTTGCATAAGGGTGTTCCTTTTGTAAATGCAAATATTGTATTGATTTTTTTAATAAAAATAAAGTTAAATATTTTCTATTTTTTGCATTTAATAAACAAATTTCTTCAGAGGAAATAATATCTAATTTCCGGACGTGTTTAAGCTCGATTTATTTCTTATGAAAAATGTATTAATCTCTTTATTATAAGTATACAACATTAAAAAAAACTATAAAGGACATTAAAAATAACTGTGCAAAAATATCTTTTGATGCTCAAGTAAAAAAAAAAGTTACATGAAAAAAGTTACGTTAAACAAAAAATTGCATTTTTCGGTAAAAAAGTTGAATTAACAAGTTTTTTTTTATGTATTCATTTTTTTAAAAACATAATATTTCAAGACTCTGTGTCTAATCCTTTTGCTTACATCAGTAAGATTTCTCCAACATACATCTCCTGAGATACAAATTTGTATGCTTTAATATGTTATTATAAGAAGGATCGGAAATATTCAAGAAAGGCAGACAGACAAAAATGTGTAGCCACCTTTTCTTCAAAATATGACATTGAAAAAATATTCGAAATTATATCTTTTTTGCTCTGTTCTTAATACTAGAGCAGACATCGAAATTGGACTTAATATTAATTCTAATTTCACTTAGATGTAGATTCGAAATTTTTAAATCTACATCTAGGTAAAAACAGTTTGGTTAAAAAAAATATTTGCTGCATAATACTGTTGTTTAATAAAGCGACCATTATTTATTAGGTTTTAAGATAAAATTTACTTCTAGTATTAATGTAGACTGCCATCTGAGGTGCCGACTTCTTCATCTTAATATGGCTCAAAATTACTCATATGTTTCTTGAAAATGAGGTGTAAATGTAGCTAATTACCTAGATTGACGTTGAATTTTTGTGTCGTTCTGATCATAAGACAACAGTTTAAAATGACAGTATTTGAGTTCACAGAAATGCCATATTCTTTTTGAAAGAAAAATTAATATAATTTATCTAAGCTGAACATAATGCTATATATAAATGGTTGAATCTCACTTCAGAAAATGTTTTTGTAGCTAAAAATTATTCAAAAAAATGGTTGAATTCAATGAAATTTGATTTTCTGAGAATAATGTATTTCGAGGCTGTTCTTAGAATTCCAGAAAGGAAATATACAAAAATAAAAATTTTCTTTTGATGGAATTCGTTAGGCGAAAGAGTATTACTCTTTATTACCTAAAAGCATTTCGATACCTTTCTGTCTTAAAAAACATTGTTTATACGTACTGAAAGGAGCAAACCTATTCAATTTTACGGATTTAAGATGCTTCTACGATTAAGAATACATGAGAAATATCTTTACTTTGGCCATAATCCAAGGGTTATGTTTATTTATTAAATCTCTGTTGTAGATTGCCATGATTCTTGAAATCCTGTCTTTTTGTAAAGCATGGTAAAGATTTCCTTCCAATCAAAAATCTAATTTACTAATGTATCTTTGTCTTCATTTATTCTTTCTTTAAAAATAAATAAAATATAATACAACACAAAAAACAAAACGAAAACACGAATCAGTTCCCTATGTACAGCGCTATGGAAATAGCTTTATGCACATATTTTTTTCGATTTTTTTTAATAATTTTTTGCCTGCAAGTTGAATTAAAAAATTATTTCGACCTTTAACAAAAAGAACGAAGGAAATAGCATAAACTGAGAATAAGTAAAATAAAAAAAAGAATTGTAGTTGCCAAAAGGTTTGGTATTGATATTTTAATAAATCGCTTTGTTTCACGCATTCCTGATTTGAAAGATAAATTAATTTTGGGATGACGTAAGTCTACCTTTGTATATTACACATTGACTAGTTCAACCTTACCCTGAGGCAGTTGCATAAAATCTGAATGACCTGTTTGCCGTCCCAGCTTTGTCGGGAAGTCCAAAGCGCTATCACCTGCAAAAGTGCAATCCTTTCCATTTGAAGTACGTGTCGTCATCGGTAGGAAGTAATCGACCCCACAACCTTTCTAAAACGTCCAGATGGCGAGAACCAACCACCATGCTGGACACTTCTCATCCTTAAATTTGATGTTCCCCCCGACGAGAGATGTATCAGAATAGCTGAGCGATCTAAGATACAAGACTCCAGAGGAATCCTGCCCTTGCGTATGGAAGAAAGTTTTAAAAAAACAAAGCGGAACAATTATATGAAATTTGCTATAACTTCATTACAGCAAAGATCCCTATATTTATCAATTTTAAACTAAATCTGAGAACAGAAGACTATATTTATGTACATTTAAATATGAAGAAGAGAACTCTAAACTGGGATGAACGAGGTGAAAAATTAATTTATTTTTGGTTTTAGTATTCAAACTGCTGATCACTATACAATTTTAGAACAAAATTGAAGAATGGGGAGGGGGGGGGGGGGGGGGTCAACTTGCTCCGCCTGTAGTCCGATGGCAGGAGCTTCACTTTTTTTTCCACTACAGTATAACCCCCCCTAACTATAAATATCTAGGATTCCCTAGGAATTCCCTGATTAGGAATACACGGAAAGATTTAATTAAAAGTATATTAAAAGCATTTAGGCGATAGTAAGTATGTATTAGCCCCCTCAGTCAATGATCTCTTGTTCCCCTGCCCTCTCACCTCTACTAGAAATTGAGAGTTTTGAGACCGAAACTCTTCCGGAAGACTAGTATTAAATTCAAATAATAGATTTATTCAGTTTAATCATTTAGAGTCGTATATTCAACGAAACATACCACTCTATACCCCAATCTCATAAAGAAGTGACTGTCACTTTGCTTGAATTTCACTTCCCTTTTGATGAAAAAGAGCCTATGTTTTTTCATGAAAAACTCGAAACTATTTTCGATTTTCTCTCAATTCTGTAGATGATTGTCGATTTTCAGTATCTGAAGTAAAGCATAATATCGATAGTTTGAATAACAAATAAACTCTAGATCCAAATGGTAATTCATCAAAACATATTAAGAAGCATTTAAGGGTAATAGGAAGTTTCGTGTTGATCTTTACAATAGATATCTGCAACATGAATATTTCGCTGTAAAATGGGAAGTTGCACACATTCTGTTGCTTAACAAGCTAGATAACAGTTCTCACAGCCCTACCTATTTGCCCTATTACAGTTCTTCTGTTACTTACAGCCCTATTCCTCTTCTTGGATTCCTTGGGAAAATATTTGATAGAATTAATTCACGTAGAATGTTCTATTATTTACAAAAAATCATCATCTGCATCAAAATCAATATAGTGTCATTCCTGGTGAAAAAGGTGCCTGTAGCAATTATTAATATTAGAAAGGGATTGCAGAACTTGTAAATTATGAACAATTCAACCTTTTTTTATTTTAAGTTTTAGAAATAACAATTTTCAAACTATGGCAATCAATTTTTTAAGAACGATTATTCAATAGGATTTCCTCAGGGCTCGAATTCTGGACTTCTGTATTGAGACTTAGTTGCTGAATAAACATCCCAAATTAATTTTGAAGAAGATACTAAAATATTTATTTATACAGATCATTTTTATCTAGTCATAGCAGAAACTGGGAGACATAAAATTCAAGATTAGGCTAAAGAGCATTAGAAACATTAAGCGGCTGGAGAAATAAGTCTAAAACTTTTTTTGCGAAAGAATAAGTAGAAAGAACAATAATTCTGAAGTTACATTTACGCAAGAATAAGTGGTTAGAGTAATAATTTCGAAGTTACTTTTGTGCAAGGATAAAAGTAAATAGCAATAATTCTAAAATTACTTTTATACAAGAATAAGCGGTTGGAGCAATAATTCTAAAATTGCTTTTGCGCATGAATAAACGGTTAGAGACAGAATTCTGAAGTTAAATTTGCTCATGAAAAAGCTCAGATACTTTTTGGGGAGAAGGGGAGGGAGATGGGCGTTATAAACATCCCCATATTGCTATTTTGCTGATAATGCAATAAAGCGTACCAGAACTACGAAGATATTTGGAGTCATTGTTGATTAAATAATACAGATCGTACCATTGACGAAAAATTATCAAAAGTTTACATAAAACAGCTCTGTAAAGACTGATTTTAAGCATCCCAATCTTATATTACTGCTTCCAAATTTTCTGAAGAATATGCTCAAAAACCGTTTATATTCGGATTCGATAGTAAGTCATATTTATAAAATATTATGATGTCAACTTAAAATAAATAAATAAATGTTATGAAAATATACTTTTATTAGTGAATTTAAAATAATATTTTCTTATTTAAATTATTTTTCCCTTTTTATTTTTTAATTTATAATTTGTTATTATAAATATTGCGAAAGTTCAAATTCACTTAAAAAAATCGATATAATTTGAGCCACAGGGATAAAATCAAAATCAACTGAATCAACGGATTTATTACTAATTGATCTCCCATATATTAAAATTTCTTCTAGATTACCCAAATATACAAACTCTAGCAAATTAGAAAATGAATGGGAAATCAATTCTAAAATTTCGTCTCTACAAATAATGAAAAAGAATTGAAATTGATT
>JAPMOR010039809.1:0-10867 GCA_026543865.1 Argiope aurantia
GAGACAACCTTCCTCTTCTTTTAAAACCTACCTTTTATATTTTCTCACATAAGCTTGCATCGAAGTCCCCTCTTTTATGCAACTTGGAAGACGGCATTTAGAATACCACTACACAGGCAAAATTTTAAGCAATGACAATTAGGGCAGTACGTTGAGTGAGTGGTAATGTCTTGGATTGCTTAGAACTCTGCATGACTAATTGCGACGCACCCAACCCAGGTTTAGTGTGAAATGGCAAATAATATCTGCTTCTAATTGCTTTCCAATTTAATTATAATAATTTTTTTATGAAATTTGGCACTCGAAGGCAATAAAATCAATCTGGGTGGTGTCTCTTCATTATAAAGTGAGTTTTGTGTTCGAAAATGAAGAACGTGAAACATGTATGCTATCTTGGGCCACATTATTTGCATTATTTGATGAGTGTATGAGAGCCTGTTTAAAAATGCATTGGGTCATTTTTATTTCCTGCTGCGAGTTTACTGATAGTTTACACGACAAGGTCAAATGGATGATCCTTTTTAGAATTTCATTAGACTTAGTAGTCACTTTTTTTTACCGTCTGTATATTCTAATTGCAGTTTTACCTTAGGTTATGTCTTATTTTTCTCATTCAGGAAGAGGAGCAAGACTCATTATTTCTGTTTCGTTATTTCTGTATAACACTTTTCTCATTTTCGTTCAGATATGCTTACAATGCTTCCAACGCATGGTAAAAATTATATATCAAAACTTGCAATAAATAAAAAAAGTCTTAATGTCTGATCGTTAGAATGAGTTTAAATCCAATTATCACATAACTAAGATTTTTTTTGTTTTGACACACTGAGCTGGACATTGAGAATATTTTAATTTGGAGGGTGCATATGAAGGTTTGTCATAAAACATGATGAAAAAATATTCTGCTTTAAGTCAAGAGTAGTTTCTGACATGGTGCTATATCCATAATTTAGCTGTGACATAACAATGTCTTGTCGATACAGATTCCTCTCCTTATCTCATTGTTATTTTTTTTTTCTTTTTGTGCAATATAGTATCTGGAGCTCTTGGATATGAGACAATTTCTTTTTGTTAGGAACAACGGAGATGCTCAGCTGTAATATATAATTCTCGAACCATAAATTCGAAAAGGTGTTCATTAAGAAACTTCACTGCCATTTTCCTAGGGTAGGAGTTATATCTGAGTTGTATACTACTGCAAACTTCTTAAGTGCTTGTAGAAAATATCCTTCGTACTGCTAGAGATGATCAACTGATTTTCTGAAATCATGAATCATGCAAGTGACTTATTCCCAAACCACCCTCCTGCCAATCGTCTGTGAAATTATCAATTCCCCCCTTTATCCAATATTTCAACATGATTTACGTCTTAGTCAAACCTTTCAAAAAAAATTCAGTAATTGTTTTAAACAAATAGCTTTCTTAGTATTTTTGAGTTAGTTATCTTCAAAAAAAATAAAGGAATCAAATTCTGTAACATAAAAAGGAGCAAAAACCTCTTTTTTTAAAAAAAAATGCATAATTATTATAAAATTACTGACAAAGATGTTAAAAATTGCAATGAAAAAGTATTAGATATTTTAGAACCCTATTCTTGAAGACTAGCTGATAAAAGAAAAGAATGACAGAAATTCAATCAGAACATCAAATGGAAATAATATGTAAATTAGAACAGTCAGGAGACTTATTTTATGGAATGCATGTTTTCAGTAGAATGCACAATTTTTTTCTCTCTGCCTGTCAGATGTAAAAAGGCTTGACTATCATAAAATGCAATTCTTTGTATTATTAAATTAAAACTCAAGTGCGATAAAATTTACTCTTGCCCAAGAGCTTCATTCAAAGATGAATTGCTTGTTATCTAGAAAAATCCATCAAGCATTATAATAATTTTTTCTGCTTTTTTTTATTCTAAAATGTGGAAGAAAGAATTTTTTCCCCTAATATGTTGATATTCTGGTGCAACATCTAGATGATAATTATAAATGAAGTTTTGCTTGATAATTACTTGTAATTTTTTTAAACTATGTGTTTTTGAATTTCTTCTGCAGTTTTTTTCTCTTTTTAAATTTGATCTGATTTGAAAATCTTAGAAACACCCTATTTGAGATAATCTTATTTCTGAATCAAATTAACCAAAAGTCTATCATCTATTACCTACTAGGAATCTTGGGGGATTTCTGTTATGTGTAGGTATTTTTTTTTTCTCTCGAGGAGTCTCCATACCACAAAGGTGCATACATCATCTTCTATTTGCAGTATCACTTTGTAAATATGGATAGTATTTTTAGCATATTTTGGGCCCATTATTATCCATCCATTGTTCCAATGGATATAGGGCTAATAAAAAGGCATCCAAATATCTGAAGTATTAAACGACTCAAATCGGCTGCCATTGCTTCAACCCTAGTAATGTTTGATGTCAAACGCATTATTTCTTCTTGGAACCTAACCTGTATTATAAAGCGAATAATTTCTGGGAATTTAACGCATTCGCTTATAAAACATTCTACCTTTAATTTAAATTTATTATAAAAAATTGAAATGCATCAGATTTTACTATTAGTTCTTAAGGGCCACCAGTCTTGAAACCAGGAATTGGTAAACAACCCACGTTATACTGACAAAAATGCAGTCCCGACTGCTTCAATATCATAAAATTTTAAGTTTTGGGAGTTGTTGACTCTAAAACCATCGATATTTTATATTTTGTTGATAGCCGGAACCTGTGCTTTGAGGGTTGCTCCCAATATCTCGTCTTAAACAAACCAAAGAAAGTGTCTTTGCCATCTCAGCAAGTTAAAGCTAGCTAACAATTGAATATTATGAGGGAAACGCTATATCCTACCCGCCCAAAGGATCTCTGTATCTGGCCGAAACTTGGAAGTTTTAATTGACCATGAGAAGAACGAAGTAAGAAACTGAATCTCGATACTTATCATCAAGAGAACGAACAGAAAATCAAATTAGAAAATGGAAAAAGGATGAGAGATCTGTTCATTCTTTCTGTATTAAGATGATATATGCAATTATGTAACTTAAGCTTGTTTAGTAATATGACATTTGATTGTAGTTTTTGTTTTGTTAACATTAAAGTATCCAATTATCATTCAAATACATATTTTTATACATAAATTTGCAGATGTATATTTTATAAGGTTTCAGTTTTGTCTTCGACAGCAAGATAAAATATTTTATTCTGAAGTATGCTTTATAAAGAGGAATGTAAAGTATAATATGGCAGTTTATAAGTTACTGTTAGTTTATTGATGGACGCAAGTATAATTATTTTTGTACATTTTTTCTCCGTTATTGTAGATGCAAGTTTGTTTTTTGTATATATTTCCTCAAATAAAAGCTTGTTTGTGAATGAGTTTTCTCTTATTATATTTTGAAAATACATGCTATAACGTACTTTTGCCAAATTTTTGCTTATTTGAATATATTCAGCTTTAAATTCTAGCTTTTTGTGAAAAGGTAAACTGGGATTTCCATTCTAAATGGAATAAACAAAACTTTCAACTGCAGATATGAGCTTCTTGGAATTCATACTAATATTTCATATGAAATTTTTGAATTTATTATCTATTATAAAATAATTCTAGTTTTTATGTAACTGGCTCCCAGATTAAATATATTGAAATTGCAGCATTATCTACGTTCTCATCTTTAAAGATCTTCTAAAATTAACATGAAATAACCCTCACCTTAACCAACTTAATATTTAAATTAAATACCTTGCAATTAAATAATGCTTCTATTGATACAATGTACATTACCTTTCAATTTCTTTCAATATTAAAATATGTAAAATGTCAATTTTTTTTAACTAATGACGAATTGCATTTTACTAGAAATGGAGCTCCGAATCGCTCTTCTTTTAACTCGCACTACGTTTAATAAATCGTTTTGCATATAGAATTTCCGGTTTGAAACAGAAATCGTCCTTACAGGATAGAATTTGCACAGCTATTTGAACCAGATCACTCATGAAAGCGTAAAAAAAAAGTAATATTTTACATGAAAATAATTAAACGGCTGACGATTCTATTTTGAAAAGGCACCAATTTATTTTAAACTGGTACCGTTTATTGGCTTGCTACTATCTTTAAATTGCATGATGTGACACAGAAAAAGGAATAATCTCTACACACATTCTACAGATTAGACTACTGAAGATACAGCTAACAAATAAATACGTAGTTATTTCTCAGATACGAGATGCGCACTAAAAATATTGATTTATTTTTAATGAGGTTTTCATTTAAAGTAATCAAAATTGTAATGCGCAAAATTGTAAAGTAATCAAAACATTGTTTCAGACAAGATGCTTAAATCGCCTTCAATATTTTTCGACTATTAGATCTTGAATATCAAATACATTAATAAGTGAAAATTTGATTACTTTAATTTTTCATTGAATGGGAAACTATACAACATTAAATATCATTAGTAAAATTATTAATCATAAATCGTATATTATTTCCTATCATAATTTTATATCGCCATCTTTAGGCAAATAATCAGTTCCCTCTGTGAAAAATATTTTCAGCTTTGAGTCAAAACAAATCTTTTTTCCAATTTCTTTCCTGAGAAATCTTGTATTGTATATGAAGAGATTCGTAAGGAAAATCATTAAGTTTCTACTGATTTCATTTTGCCATAGGCAATTGAAAATTGTTGTATAGACATTTACTCGACATTTGGGTTATAGCAGCCTTTTGCCTAATAAATCTGAGTTAGTTGGAGGAATGTGCCCTCTTCCGCCACCCCCTTTTATCACAACACAATTTTTATTACATAAAGGTTTCATTTCAGTTTTTGTAAAACTCTGAAATGCATAAAAGTAATCAGTACCGATCCATATGAACCGATAATTCACGCAAGATCTATAAGTTAGTAAAACGGGGCTTGATATTTTAATTAAAGTATCTCAATGAGCCATTATACATTACGAAACTTATTGATTATTTCTCTTCCGGAGAAGCAGGAATCTGACTCGGAAGTTAATCTTAATTCATTATCATAAACCTACTTTAATCTGAAATGAATGTTTAAAATAAAGGTTATAAACTCGAGTGAAGAACCAAGACTTTTCAATGCTGAAATTCCTTTTTCGGAGTTTTTTCAAATATTTGCGTTTGGTATAAGAATGTACTCCAAAAGTTTTCTAAGGACCTAACCCGAGATTTCAAAAACAAAATTAGTTCTAAAAATTAAAAAGTAGAGAAAATTATTTCTAGAAAATAAAAGAAAGGGAAAAAATGCAGAATAATAAGAAGAGCTTAGATCAAGATTAAAATATTTTATGAAGTAGAATCGGTAAGCTGAATTTTATATCCTCTGGTTTTAAATAAACTGTAATCTTGTAATGCTTTCCGCTTGTTTGTATACTTAAAAGATATTTTTTTGTAAAGCAGAAACTCAACTCTTTATTTTTATTTTTAAAAAAAATGTTTTACTCGTTTATAGTGTTTTAAGTGCTGTTTTCAAATCCTAATTTGAATAGTGAGTTAAATCCCTAGTAAAATTCTAGTATATCTAATTTTCATAAGTCTGTTTGAAATATTACCTCTGATTCCATATAATTTAAATTCTTATTCATATAATTTTAGAAATTTAATTGCTCAAGTGAAAAATTTAAAAGGTTCGAGAAATATGAACGTTGTTGGTAGTCAATAAATGTAAGATTCTTGCAATTGAATATAAAGTTGATATATTCCTTATGTATTTTTTATGCACTTTTCTATACTGTTTTAATTTGTGTACAAGGCCTTATATATATAAATATATATTCTCTTTTTTAGAGTATACTGTAGATAAATTGAGAGAATCATAGCATATAAATTTGTTATCTGAATATTTCTGACAAGTGTAAGAAATAAAACGAATGTTTCACTTTAAGGAATATTTAAACTCGTAAGCATTTGAATTCTGTGTACTTTTAAAGGCATTTTATTTTTAAAATTTGAAGCATGATAGAAGAACTTACCTGAGGTTAATTTACATCGCGTGAAAAATAATTTAAATTGGAAATTAATTTATTATAGTGCATAGACATTTACTTGAACCTATGTAAAACCTTTTCAACCTTTGGATTAGGATGTATTCTTTGAGGTGCCACTCGAGACGGTGCATTATTTTAAAAGTGTTTTTCTTTTAAAATTTCGGTTAATGAAAATATCAATATTATGTTACGAAGGTGCGTATGAAATTTTCAAAGAAAATCAACTCAAAACAGTTATGTATATTCTTTTCAGAGCAGTAAAGTAGTCCTTGCATTTCATCAGTTGTTATGCAGTGAATTACTCTTTGGAGAGTAAAGGGTAAATTTAATTCAAGCTACATTATCGGGAAAGCATTGAACTACCGAATCTCTACAAATAACTTTCTGTAAGTTAATTTTAAAAAGTTTTTTGGTAGAAATAGTAGTCAATAAGATTCAATACCATAAAAATAATTTAACTGTTGTACTCTCGACCCATGGCATTGGAGTTAAAAAATATTTTTTCTTCATTCTTCCTTTTTTTTTTTTTTTTTTTTTCATTACCAATTTGACAATTATCCTTGTTAAAAAATAAAACAAATTTAAAATTTTGGGTTTAAAATAAAATATTATCTATTTTTTCATATATCAGACGGAATTATTGCCAGAAACGGAAAACGGAAAGTTGTCATTATTGGCAGAGAAATTCTTTCACAAGTCCTTAATGTGATGTCATCAATATGCTGTTGGACATGGAAGTATTTTTTTGTTTTTGTTTACGGAAAATAATTTTTGTTGTTTGCTTGTTTGTAGGAAAATAATTTTTTAAAGATGTACAATAACTTCTATGCGCTAAACTATCAATATTTTATGAATATATATGAAAACTACAATTCCCACTACACGTTTTTCTTTAAAATAATGATTTTCTCAACACGTGTCTCGAATAAATTAAAACTCAGAAACATTCGCATGCAAAATTAGAACCGGCGGACGTATTTCATGTTGCCTAGGTCACATTTTTGACCACTGATAGTCCTTTGACCAACAGCTACCAAATTTGCCGCATGTAAAAGGGGATATGCACCTACTAGAAACTTTTTGCAATTTTACTTTAAATTTTGGCTCGCATAAAGCAGTGGAAGTGGTTTCCCTCAAACTTTCTAGCATGCTCTTTAATAAAGGTGAATTTGTTTTCTAAACGCATTTTTCCAAATTAATTTAAACCAAAATTTGACACAGTACTAAAATTGCAGTAACAAGATTACATACCAAATTTGATATATTTAAGTCATTGCGTTTTTGAATGATTCTGTTTCTATGTTCCTTAAAGTACGACCAAGAGATGTTCAACCCCTTATTGGATTTGGTTCAAAATTTGTAGATGTAGATCAACTCAAAACAGTTATGTATTTACTTTTCAGAGCAATAAAGTAGTCCTTGTATTTCATCAATTGTTACGCAGTGAATTACTTTTCGGAGAGTGAAGGGTAAATTTAATTCATAATTTAAATCATTCATTCATCTATAATGTAGATGTAATATTTGTGCAGGGTATTTTGTCATCTAATACTCCTCGTTTTGTATTTATTGTGTTATAGTTGCACAGCCGTACAGACGTACTTCTACGGAATAAAATTTGCTCAAAACTTCATACAAGTCTGCAAATGCTGTGTAAAAGCTGTATATCAAATTTCCACCATCTAGATGAAACTTTTTCTTTTAGTTTTATCACAGAAAGACAACAGATGAGCCAACTCAATGACAAAAATGGGTTTTTAGAACTCCCAGAATTATAAAACATGGAGATTCGCCAAAAACTCAAATTCGAATTTTACTCATCACAATACTATATACTTTGTATACGAGCAAGTAATTAAGCTGAATTTTTGAGTTTTACTGTATTAAATTCCGAAAATAAAGATGCAAAAAATAAATCTTACACTATTAAAAATATAAAGTTTTGTCCTTTCAATGCTACCAATTTTACAGTCGTCCAATTTTTCAAAAATATTTTTTGTCTAATTTCCAAAAACATTTTACAATATTGATATGAAACTCAAATTCTTTTTTATTGTTTCATCAAATATTTGTCTGCGCGTTTTTCTTCCGCTCTTTAAAGGTTAAAAGACAGCTTACAAGATAAATGAAAAAGATTTTTCTCAATACTGCGAAATTTAGAAAATAGATGACTCCCGCATTTACTGTTTCTCAATTTACATTCACAATGCAAACAATGAATAGAAAACAATGCGAGACGACTAAACTAACATAAAATAAACAACTAAAATAATAGTATCTGAGAAGCTGAAACCATGGAAATGAAGCTATGTAAAACTATATAATTGAAATTAAATATAATCGAAATACCAGTTGAACTGGATACTTTCTCCAAAGAGGATATAGTATTTTATTAGAAAAAATTCCTTATTTTGAGCTGA
Organism: Argiope aurantia; assembly: GCA_026543865.1. NCBI lineage: Eukaryota > Metazoa > Arthropoda > Arachnida > Araneae > Araneidae > Argiope > Argiope aurantia. The sequence continues at coordinate 8,428 of JAPMOR010039809.1, forward strand.
ACTTACGGAAAATGTCAGTGATATTTAAGATTAATCTACCTTCTATATTGATATACTGATTTATAATTAAATGAAAAGTTAAGCATTTCTGAATAACCCTTAGCAAGCATTATTACACAGTATTTTCTTGAAATTTCGTTTTCGGTAAGTTTTCGAATTTAAGAGAATATAAAAATAAACTGGACAAAGTAAGATTGTGAAAATGATCTTGCCGTTCATTGTGATTTGGGAAAATTATTTAAAAAAATCTTATAGGTGTAAATCCAATTACCTAGAGAAATAAAACCACATTTAAAATACTAAATTTAACATTTTTCTTTATAGATTTTTCTTTCTTTTTCTAGTCACTTTAATAATAATGTATATTTTTAGGTCTCTATGCAAGAACGAAGCGTCTGTTTCGATACTTGTGGATAGCTTTCGAAATGATGACGGATGAAGTGACTCAAACAGGAGATTTTTATTCACAACTGAGTAAGAAATGCATCCTGTTCTTCAAGGAAAAACAATGTAAAAAATATCAAATGGTTGATTGAGGTTTTCATTGGAAAAATCAGTTTCGTAGTGTTCTGATCTTCAGTTGACCTCAAATGAAAATGTCAAGGTCATAACACAAAATAGAGTATTTTTGTTTTAAGATGAGGCAGTCTTATATAACTGAAAAAAACTCAGTTGAAGTAAATTTATATTTCTTGACAACAACATCGACGCAAGTAATTAGGAAACTGCATTTGTGTATTATCCATTTTGGTCAGCTGAATAATTCAATTGAATTCTAACACGTTTTACTGAATTTCATAGATTTTATTTTGACTATTTTAAAAGTACTTTCTAAGGAGGTCATTTAAATTGATCTCGCATCTGATATTTTTATGGACAACATATAACATTGGGAAAGGACAATTTTTGCGAATTGTATTATGTTGCCAGAGACTGTTTTGACTTTCAGTTTCATTTGGTGATAATAATTGACGAGTTCTCTCATTATTTTCTTACTTTCTATTCTGTGTTGTTACTTAATTCAATTAACTGCATTGTAATTATTGTAATGAATATTTTATTACTTATGTATGCAACCTCCAACAAAAGAAAATGGAGGCTTTCTACGACAGTCAAGAAATGCTGGTTTTCACGTTTGCCATTCAGTTTATGAGCTGGCATGCGGCTCAGTTTGATCATTTATTATGTGTCACTTATTATTGTCTCCTTTACTTATGTACCCTAATCAGTAGAGATGCGAAAGACGATTTTCATGTTTTTTCTCATCCCAACACAGAACTCCCATATAAGACATACGAATACTGAGACAAGTAAGAGTCTGAATTTTCTTCGATTAATTTTCAATTGGAATGTAAAGAATAATTTTAATATTCGTTTTCGGTTTTCAACTTTAAAATAATACTTATATTCTTTTAGAAATAATAACAGCTTAAAAAAAGCTACATATAGAATCCATTAGAATAAGAACATCAGGACTTAAATTGTTACTTTCATCAACATAAGTGTTAGAGGGGAAGAAACTGAAAAGATATCCGTTTATCTTCATTTCTGCTGCTATTGGTCTACAATACATTTTCTAATAGTTATGTTTTATAATATCCACATCTCTTGTATCTAGATTCTTTCATGGAATTATTTAAGAGCTTGTTATGCGACTGATTCTAGATACACACGTGTAGCAAATTTGATTTGATATCTTTCACATCGATAGTGAGAAATAATCATGCAAGATGAATAAGAAGGGGCAATCCATTTTATATAATTAACAAAATAATATAGAATTGGTGATTATAAAGCATAGAATTTCATAACTGAATTTAATTGCATCTGGTATTACGAAAGACATGGATATAATCAGACCTAATTGAAATCAGGAGTAATTAAAAAAAATTCATCAAAGAACATAGCATTGTAATCAATATTTTTCATAGCTAGTCAGATTTTCAATTGCTGCTCTAATAAATCATAAGAGACAAAAAGACGCAGATGTTTGGTATTAATTAGTTACTATTCTAGTGTTATGAATTAATAGGTATAAAGCAAATATTTTTCATGTTTATAAATGATTCTTTCTTTCTTTCATCATGAAGAATGTCAAGGCTTTAGTAAAATAGCAGATAAATCAAAATTAGTTTCAATTTAAAGCCCTTTCAGGTTTAAATATTTTCTCAGAAGGGGGCTTTAATGTAACTTAATTCTTTAGGATATTCCTCATTTGGTTAAACAGCTTAGTCCAAGAGAATAATACACTTATGTACATCAGTTATTTAATTCTTGTGAATTATATTAATGAGGTTAAAAATTTGAAGCGAAACGCGTAAATTATTAGCTAATATTTCTGTTATTTAAAACGTTTAACTGGAAAGTCTATATGGTTCAGGGAATAATAGGAGCTTGAATGGAGGTACTATAAAAATTTTCACATTGAAAAAGCATTTAA
>JAPMOR010039820.1:0-18874 GCA_026543865.1 Argiope aurantia
GTAATTTTCTCCCGAGGTGTACATTCCCAGTTCCAAATTATATACGGATGAAGTGTGTTCGCCCTAGGTCAAACAGTTTGATCGTTAATTCGAATACTCATTTTCATTATAAGTAGAGAAATTCACTAATTTAGTAGAAATATTCCTGCGTATCTGGCATCCTCGTTCAAACGAATTCGGTTTTTAAAAAATGAAAATGTGAGGCTAAAGGTTATTAAGAATAAAGAATTTCAAATTGCTTGAAATGTGGGTGTTTCCGAATTTTTCTTATTCAGTGATAGAAAATAACTTGTTTTAGTGTTACACTTTTTTAGCATATTGGAATAATTTTTGTTATGGTTTTTTGTGGATTTTTGTGTATTTTAATTGCTGCTGAATAGTTTATATTTTGAATATTGTCAAGAGGGATATTGTATAAATATCGCTTTTATTTTAACCTTTTTGTTAACTTTTTACAATGAAAGAACGCTTAGGATGTTCTTACTGAGTGACAGACTTCACAAAAATTTATTAGCGATTCTTAAATTAAAGCCTTTTGTGTTATGAGTCATCTTTAGGTTTACTATCAGGGCACTGCGTAAGATAAGGTTCCATTTCCAGAAAATTGTGAATTCTCTTACTCCTCTTTAGGACTAGTTGATAATTATAAGGAAATACTCCTTGAAATAACATCTGTGGGTTTTACCATTAACGACGTACTTTGTGGTGAAACGTTAGGGGACTATCAATCAGATGTTCTTCTGACAATATCTTTTTGAGCATTTTTCTTGACAAGCCGATTTAAATCGAATTTGTTCTCACACTGTTCGGAATCTAAGCGACCCCCCTCCCTTTTTTTAACCTTAAGCTAAACAATAATTGTTTTTAAGGTTTCTAATCGTGGGAACAAACATAAAGAAACTATGAGAAAATTTTGTGCTTGAAGTTTGATATGCGATTTCAAAGCATGTGATAGTTTGAAGAATTATTTTCCCATTTGCATGCCAGATGATTATTGTACAAGAGGGCATATCAGTTGACAATAAAAACAGGAGCGAAGGAATTGAATATCGATATAGGGACTCTATATAAGTAAAGACCAGAAATGGGCAGTCTTTACTTATTCTGCAGATAGTTGAGATAGTGAAGCACAATACACACAATTGATTTTGTTAAGCAGTGCAAAAGGAAGAAGAAAAGTAATGGCGATATTGAAGAAATTAAAACTAAAAAGCCGAAGGCTGTTTTAGAGTATAATAGAACGATGGGAGGTGTGGATATGGCTGATCAATGCTTATCATACTACCCAACAGTTCGAAATCAGCAAAAAAAATATTACAAGAAGATTTTCAGACAATTATTGAACCAGTGCGTGTGGAATGCATTTGTACTGTTTAAAAAATGTGGAGGTAGAATGACACATCTGGATTTTAGATTAAACTTAATAGAAAGTTTATTTCAAACGTATGGAGAGAAGAAAAATGTGCAACTTCTGACTTCAGCCGACCGCCTCACTGGACGCCACTTTCCCGCACATATTGAAGCGACAGGAAAAAATAAAACCTTATCAAGCGTGTGTATTGTGTGCGGCAAAAAATTTGATAATAAAGGCCGTCGTTTGCAGAAAGAAACTAGGTTCGAGTGCAAACAATGCAAGGTCGCACTGTGTATAACACCATGCTTTGAAAGATACCATACTGTGATGGATTACTGACACTTCTCAGTCTCACAGATCATATTCCCATTGGCAGTTGGGACTTAATTTTATTATTTAAATAAGCTGTATGTATTCTAGATATCTTTTGCAACAACCATTTTCAGTACGTTTCCGTATATATTCTTTGATATATTCTTATTTTCATTATACTACACAATTCCATCTAATAATCCTAAGAGAAAAACTAAATTTTTGTAAATAAATTTTTCGGGACTTGTGTATTAATTTATTTTTATGAAATTCGGAATATTTCTTTAAGATTGTGTAATTTTTTAAATATTTTTTGTCTGACATTTTGTAATTAAAATATTTGTATTTGTTCTTTTCATAATTCCAAGAATAAATAAGACGGGTTTGATTTTACAATTGCATCCCCTATAAAAAATCTAATAGGATCTTTTGTAATCATTAAGTGCATTAATATATTTCTTTATATATTCTACTTTTTGCATTAGTTTTTATTTAATTATTTTGTTATATTGCTATATTTCTGGTAATCTCCGGAAAAACATTTATTGCATTTCAAACTTTCAATATTTCGTATAAATCATTTACCTTTAAAATATAATTTCTTCCGAGAGACCCAGAGGCTATAGAAGTTCATAGGTTGAGCCATTTCTCGTAATTTTTCTATGAAGTAAATTTACTTGCTGTTTTGTCATCAAATTAAATGTGTCTATTCTCTTGCACATTTTGTACATTTTTCTTGTACATTTCAAGTAAGGGAATTAGTAAGGGTACATTTCAAGTAAGGGATTAATTTTATTGCACAGTTCTAAAAATAAAACCCATATAAGTATCTTATATAAAATTCAACTATATTAGAAATCACAATAATTATACGTGGATTCATCTGCATTTATCTGCTACATATGCTACTAAAAAAAATACAGAACATATTTCATTGCAAAAGTTTTCTTTTTAAATCACTAAGAAGTTTTAAGATCGTCTATTTTAATTCATTAATAATGTAAAGAATTTGGAAAAACAACATTTTTAGTCTTAAATTTGGTGCAAATATATCTGTATATATTTGCACCATCTGTATATATTTATTAGATTGCTTGAACCATAATTGAACGTTGGTAAAACATTGAGTTTCTAGGTGCATGCTGGATTTTTGAAGGGATTAATTTCTTATTTAAGGAATTAATGTAAAACGGAATCAAAACTGTTTTGGTTTCAGGTAACAATCCCTTCATTAAAAACCTAATGTAATAGCACAAATAGAAGTTTTATTATAAACTACTAATAAAAGTAGCATATTAATGAAGATGTGTATATAAGTAAACATATATTTTGAAAATGTTTTTGATTGTGTTTGTAAAAATAGTTTTAGCTTGTAACAGGTTTTTAAGTACGCGTTCATATTCGTTCTGTTTTAAGAGCATTATTGTTCACATTTTCTACAGTATTTACACAAATTTTCAAAACTCAGTACTTAGATTTTCAATAACGCTACAAAAAAATGCCTGAAGTCTATATTTATGACGTAATTAAAAGACGGCCAAAAATCTGTAGTGAGGAAAGCTTATCAGATTTGTCAATCGGTGCATATTAAAAGTAATCTAGTGGGATAAAATATATAATGTTGTCAAAATTACGAAGAGAAATACAATTGTATTCTTCAACAAACTAAAAAAATATATAATATACATTAGGTACATTAAAAATTTAAAGATGTTAAAAAAAAATATGAAAAAAATTAAGCCAAAATGTCAGAACAAGATACATTAATTTTACATATACAAACTATATAGTATATATAAAACACCTCGCCTGCGTTTATTGTTTGTGAAAAAGAATGAAAATATACAGATTTTGCATTTAAATTTTTGTATTTTTATATACAATTTCTTTAGAATGTTTAGAAACCTTAGTCCTAATTAACAATAATTAATTACCTCTTTAAAGCTTTGGGACACTAAACAAGCGTACAAGCGTTTTAGTTTCTTCATTTGGCATATTAGGAAATAAAAACTAACACACTTGATAAATAAATTAAAATCACATCCAGTGAACTCAAACTGGACAAACAGGAGAAGAAGATAGTCTAAATGTCAGCTGTATGCATTAAAAATTTTTTAATGCTAAGATAAGAGATAAAATTAGATCAAGGAGGTAAAAAAATGGCAACATTTCAAAAAAAAATATAGTGTAATTATTTCACTTTAATTAAATTATCAAAAAGTTCTCACTATTAGATCATTTATTCATTTACTTTCACTCGGATTAAATTACTCAAAACTAAACGTATAAGTAAAAATGTCAGAAGAAACCAGTTTAACATTAACAAAACCGCTCGATGTATATGGGATTCAGCAGTGAAATAAGATTAATATTTCGAAAAAAAAATGGAACCTTTAAAAACTGCGCTTATATAAACTTTGAAAATATTATTAAAAACCAGAGAAAAATATAAAAACAATGAAACTTATATATCTACAATGCTTACATTTTTGTTCGAATTCGCCAAGGAGTGTGAAATTCTATAAGGTTTAACGAATTAAACAAATATTCAATTTTCATATATAGATTATAACATTATAAAAGTAAGGATTTAATATAATGAATGCTCATCTTTCCTAAAAATCCCACTTTAATATATTGGTTCTATATATCTCCCCGTTTTTAAATACACTTATTGATGAAAACTAAAAAAAAAAAAAAATTCATTAAAAATTAAAAAGTTTTGTGCGTTAAATAAATTCTGTACATAAGTTTAGTGTCTTATTTTGAAAAATAAATTGCATAAGCAATCATTAAATCAAATCACGCTATAAAAGAGAAACTTGTCAAATTTTAATTATATATATTTTTAGATAAACTATTTTCTTATGCTAGAAAGCTTTACGATCTTATCGATCAAATTATTACTAATAATACGTATATTTATTCATTCCAGGTATATATTTTCATACGTTCAATTTTATATTCCCTTTATTTAAATCTAATTTTGGCTACGTATTTATTATCTCAAAATCTCAAAAGTGACGGCTCAGAACGTAAGCGAGCTTTTAAAATGCATAAACGGACGCGAGCAGGAAGACGTCAATCATATCTTCCATTGATAACAATTCACTTTTCCTTATCTCACATTCCCTTCTCATTATCGCACAGCTTGAGACTGGGGGAAGGGAAAAACAGTAAACCGTAAAAATACGGGCACTGACAGTTTTAAAGGACTTTTTGTTCCCGTATAAAGACGGGTCCCGCCGTTTTGAAGGGAGAATAGATTCCGTCTAAAGACGGGTTTCGCCGCTTGGAGGGTTAAATCACACGATCTAGGGGGCCAATTCTTAAAGTGTCAAAATGTGGCTGCCAGTCTTTCATTATTTTGGAAATATTATTCAACATTGAAAACACACTGTTTTATCGTGCAATGTTCCATTTTTACTCACTTTAAATTATCATCAGTCAAAAGGACCTTAAAAGGGTTAATAATTATTTAATAGGTTGTTTTACTGCACTAATGTTGGCAAATGCAACTCTTGCATTAATTGTGGGACACTATTTTTTATCCTGCAATCAATAATCTAGTTTTGTTTAGATTAATAACATGGAATCATAAATTGAATTTCCTCTAGACATCCCAAGTTTTTCACTGGATATTGCATCTAAAGCAAACATTTCTCATGTATTATTTTTTTATATATATTATTACACCATTGCTTTTATTTTTCAATCAAAATTAAAGCTAGAAAAACAAAAAAATATTTTAAATTCTAGTCTTTAAACTTGTTGGAATGAAATCAAATTCCTTATTTCCGCATAATACTTATTTTATTCATTTTTCGGTTTAAATTCTTCTCTTTATGGAAGAACTTACTTCCTAGACCATTTCTTTTATTTTATCCAGACACACGTAATAAGTTTAACACGTCACATTAAGGAATGATGAATTCGACTGATGTTCAGTACAAATCTCATCTCATCAAACATTTATGATTCCTCGTTGCAGTTGGGTGTTTTTTTCAAACGAAATTCTTTTTCCCGTCATAAATGTCTTCTTTTAGCTATTACTGGAAGAATTGCCCTTTTTGTCTTGAAATTGCTTGGAGTGAAGAGGGCTGAACCAGCAGGTGGAGTGTGACGTCAGTTTATATCGTTTGTTAAAATGGTTCATAGGAAATTCGGTCTGATGGGGAGAATGAATCGGAAGTGGGAAAAGGAGAAAAAGATGAGTTACTACCATAATAAAAAACTTGCGATAGTAGTCTCCCTAAAACTTCCTCGCATACTTTCTAGTAAATGTCCTCCCAAAGAACGTCTTGCTCGTCATTGGTATACAGTAATTAGAAAATATTACCTTTACCCCTAAATTTAGCATTTGTACTGAATGTGTTGTGTTATTTTAGCAAGTTTTTTGTGTGTATCTGTGTGTGTTGGGGGGGGATTAATTTTAGCATGCGGCTAATAGTGTTCGAAAATCGAATTTGTGTTTTAGACGGATTTTTTTCTGTCTATTGAAAAAAAATTGCAAAAAGCAACACTTGCAGCCATAAATTACATGCGAAATTTCATATATTTGAATCATTGCATTTCTGAGTTATCGCAATTACATATTTCTGAAAGTATAGACCGACAGACGGTTAACCCTTTGTTGGGCTTGTCTTAAGATTTGATAGATATCTATGGTATAGATAAAAATCCATGTGACAAATTTTATCTATCTAGCTCTCTTTGTTTTGTATTTATATTTTTAACTTAGGTTCAAACAGCTAGACAGAGCCCTTCCTCTGAGTGGATTTTGTCTCAAAATTTGACGAAAATCTGCAAATTGTTATAGAAATCATATATAAAATTTCATCTTTCTAGCTCACAATGTTTTTGAATTATCTTTGTCAAAGACAGCCGGACATTTTTCAAAAATTAGTTTTCTTCAAATCAGAGAGAACTAAAAGTGAAGATTTGTAAATGTCTCAAGTATGATCTGTGGCTTTCGCCCCAAATTTGTAGATTTCTCTAACATTTTGAACAAAATCAGTGTAATTGCCTATCTGGCTGTCCGAATATAAGGAAACATAATAATAAATATAACATAATATAATAATAACATAAATAAAATAATGATAATAACATAAATATAAAACATAATGTATTAGCTATATAAAACTTGATGCACAAATTTATAATCTAAACCATAGATTCGAGTCATATTTGGGGCAAAATCCGCTAAAGGGATGATTATTTGTCGATCGATACTTTAACTTGCATTCGATGAAAGTAACTTAAAGACACAATATCTTAAATAATTTGCTATATGACTATGTAGCTACATTTGTAAATCTGTGCCAAATTTAAAATTTTTTTAAAAACATTTAAATATTTAATTTAAAAATTTTTAAAAACATCTAATCTATATGTTCAATTTTTTTGGCATCAAAATTAATCGCCAGTACTACTAATTGAACGCCAAAACAGAGAGATTGCAAATATCTCACATCATTTTCAGTTGAAACGCTAGAATCATGCCAAATATCAAACAAACGCCAACAGGTATGAAATTAATGCACTTGTGATATTAATTTACTGCACTACGAAAGTACCCTATTCTTATGACAGGAGACATAGCATTTTTTTACAGAATAAAAAAGAAGGTTTTTGGATTACTCAAACTGTTTCAGTTATATTGTGACTAGCGGAAGTTTCTAATAACCAATATTATTTTTTTGCTTTGTTAGTTTTCATCTTGCCTGAGAATATGCAAATAAAACTGAAATAATAATTATTCAGTGATGTTAAGAAAACGAATATTATCGAATTTGTGATTTCTTGGTAGTCTGCTTTATATAACAATTTAGAAAAATAAAACTCGAGTTTAATATAAAATCCAGATACTTACTATGGCTGTTAAATTATATCTAATTTGCAAAGCAACGGTTTTTGGAAAGCAATCGATATAAAACTCTTGCTTCATTGACAATATAATAAGATTATTCGACACATGTGGTTATTGTAAAAACGATTTAACAATTTTGAACTTCAATTATTCTCATTGCTTTCAGAGAAAACGTAAATTTGAGTAGTTGATTTCAAATTTGATCCCGTGAAGTTTGCTCTGTATTGTCGAATTGAAATTGATAAATCATTTTATTGTCAAAAGTTTTGTAAAAATTAAAAAAAAAATTAGTAAAATTGTTTACAGATTTATGTTTTTTTTATGAATGTCCTGAAAGGAATTCATAAAATATGGATTCTCCCTTTGGATTATTTAATTATATGATTTATATTCTTTTATTGTGAAAGAAGACATTTAATTGTCATTTTCAGATATTACAGTTTTCAGTTACAGAATATTTGCTTTGGAATATTATGAACAATAGGCTTAACTTAATTATTGGTAACTTAACTTATTCGTAATACAAAAGTATCAGCAATTGGTTTTCTCGTTTCATTTAAGAGTGTAACTGATAATCTCATATCAATGAATTAGTAAGTTTAGTTCATCTTTCCAATGGAATTAGTAATTGAGAATGTAATATTCAAGTTCATACATCATATCATTTAAATTTCGGAATCCATTGAGAATTTTGCAGAGGGAAAAAAACGTGATTACGATATAAATTATGAAAATATGCAATTTTCTGTTTGCCAATTAAGTTTGCTATGTGACTATGAAAAACTAATATGTGAATTGATTCTCTCAGAAATTATTATTAATAGTCTAATGATCAGACATCATTAAAACAATATTTAAAACTCAGAATTCAATGTTACATGTTTCAGCCTAAAAATACAATATATCAGAAAAGGTCACTTAACCTTATTGGTTCAATTCCGCCATGTTTATTTTCATATGAAATCTCCTGATTTCCAGTTATGCCATTAATGGTTATCTTTTTCTAATACAAACCACTTCCTAAAAAAATTAATTAGCTATACATTCTTTACAATAAAAAACTTATCAAAGTGGAAAGATAAAGAAAAGCTCCAATCGCAAAAATAATAACTTTTTTCGCTAGTTTTATTTGTCATTTAATTTCACCACTTACCATAATAATTAATGAGTCGTAATGCCTTATATCTGTCTCTAAAGGGTTTTTAAACTTTCTAATCCCTAAGATCATTCGAGTACAAGTATCTCAAAATATTAGAACACCCGAGTTGCTTTTTCATATATAAGAAAAATCTTCTAACCTCTTCAGAATTATAATTGCAGTACCTGCTCCTAAGAGTATACACAAAAGATGACTCATCTTAGCTGAAGACTAATTAAATGTATGAAGATAACTTTAAGAGTTCTATGGATACATTTTAGAATTATTAGGGAGCCTCCCTGTCCCCTCAATTTATCTAAACTGTCGCCACTAACGAAAACCAACCCATAATACAAGGATGTTTAATGTTTTACAAAGAAAGAGAGATGAAATTTTCCGGTGATATCGAGACATGTTGGGTGTCTCTTTTTGTGATGAAACATAATTTAATGGTGCCGGTTTGTATGGCTATTTTTTTTGTAAACTATCCTCCAGTCGCTAAAAGTAACCCGTTTTTATATTTAGCCATATCTCGTAAATTTTATGAATGTTTTACATAGAGGTATTTAAGAAAATATATAAATCAATATAAATTAGTTTATTTTTAACTTTATATTAAAACGGCAAAATTTGATTTCACTTTTCAAATGACTAAACAATATTTCTGGTAATTATTAAAAAGAATAATGCGCAATCAAATTCAACTTGACTTATTTCTCTAGAATCCTTTTATTGCACTTGAGAGAAAAAGTGTCTATTTGGCGCCAAATGAAATCGCTGCCATGTCAGCTCACCTGTCTATGAAAGCATATTTTACTCTTCAATAATGGACAGATTTATTGTTCATCATTAAGTTTTTCTGATTTGGTACAGTAAGCAGACGAAATGCTTATTCCTTTTGGATTTCCGATTTCAAAATGGTGTCTTCCGCTTCTTTCACCTCAGGTAATTCACAAAGTGATGGATTATATTTAAGGAAGGTAATCAATCTTCGTCTTTAGAAGAAGATGGCATATTGTTATTGATTCATGAGGCTCCTTTGCGATAAACGGGACATTTCCGACAAAGGCAGTCTTCGTAATTTAAGTTAGAAATCAAAGGAAATGGTACCTGAAAAGCTTTCTTGTATTATCCTTAGTAATGGTACCATTCGTCCTCTCGATATACTATTATGTACCATAGACCTGGGATGGGCCATGTGAAAAAAAACAGTGCTGCTATTTTTACTTTCTGAGCTCCACGAGGAAATTTAATTGATGTATTTTCTTATATTAATGGAATAATGGATTTGAAAAGTGATGGGAGTTAAATGAAAAAAGATGCATTTTCTCAAATTGCTTTTTAGAATACTGTAAAAAGATGAGTGTATGTTCTAGATGATTTTTTTTACAAACGAATGAAATCACAATATGAGAATGAGATGTGATTTTAAATATAAAATCATATACAGAATTTTCCTTTTTTTAAAAATCTTTGCATTTTTTAATTGTTACATTTACATTGATACTACTGTACAGACTGATAAACTGTCAATCCATTAACTAGGCAGCTCAAAATTAGGAAAATATCTACACTTTAGATATTGAAAATCATCAACAAATTTGGTTTAGGCTAGTCTCTGCGCTTTTGAATTGCAATAAAATTAAATTCATTCTTATTATTTCATTGAATATCTTATCGCTTATATATTTTTCCATTGTTAAAAGCCAACGAATAAGTCTGAAAATTATATGCGCCATCCATTTGTAGAAGAAATGAGCAAACGATGTTATAGTATCATGAAATACAGCATGCAATTAGAAGATAGATTGCACGGACAGTAATAATTTTATTGGAAATATGTCGTCATGGGATTTGACTCTTTTAAGAATGTTCACTAACACAATAAGCAAAATTCTTGTAAATTCATTAAGATATCACATTTGTCATGTTGATGCTTTAAAATATTAGCTTGAGATATTAGTGAATATCAACAGAATTTTATGCATAAGTGATTTAATAGAAATTTAAGAAAGCCATTATTCTGAAAAAGCCAGGTGGACGGAAAAGACGACTAGTAATAAATAATTTTAACCAGCAAGAATAGTCTTCTCAAAACTTTCTCGCGTATTTTCCGTTATAAATTTTATCCCCATTCCTCTGTAGGAAACTGAGGGCCTTAAATAAAGCAGAACATAATTTACATGCAATTAATGAAACATAATTATGAAATGAGGAGTCTTTACTTGAATCTATCAAGAGAACAGGTATTTCGTACGCCTATTTGTTGGTATGTTGGCATCAAAATCTGACACAAAATTGCAGTTCCTGTCAAAAGATAGCGTACTATTTTTCACTGATATACGTCGTTACATTTAGGAATAGTTTCATTTACATGCAAAGGAAAGTAGTTAACAGTTTCACGGATTCGATTCCAAATTTCAAAAATACCTTTTGTTGTTGTGTTGTGAATTATGGCAATTTATAAGACCACTGACAGTAATATGTCAACGATTTAAGCCACGTGAGCGTTTCTTGTTTTATCAGTAGCGCCAACTTGTGCCAAGAGTACAACTTTGCTACTTCATGCATCACAATCGCTTGCACAACCCCTTTCTTCAGGGGGCGCATTCACACACCTCACAGATAGAACACAGAGGAAGGATAACCATGGCCTAACAGGAACTCGAACCCTGTACAAGCAGATCACGGGGAGGACACGCTACACCTACAACAGAACGGCGGTAGAAAAAGACCTATATTTAAGATATTAACCTAGGGTACTAAATTTCATTTATCTAGCTTTTTGAATCTATCGAGAACTATCGAGTTTACTGTTTATATATCAACATTTAAAAGAAATTTTCAAGTCAGGTCTTAATTTTATGTACCAAATTTCAGCCGCATTGTGTTTACACATAGGCAGGTATAATGTGAAAATTGAGTTTTCCTGCCATAGGGAAGTCTGAAGTATGGAAACTCAGTAAAATCTGGTCTTATTTTTTAATGATTACAATTATTATTTTATACATCGTATACAAGAATTTAAAATTATAATATATATTAAATAATAAATAATACCATCCATAGGAATATAAATTATTAATATGAGACTAATAATAGCTTTATGAATGAACTAATTCTGAGTATTAATGTCACATCCCAATTATTAGTCCATGAAAGCAAAATGTAAGCGAAAGATATCTTCTTTCAAGGCATTTTACATATATTATACATAGCATTAATACATTATTATCTTTCTCAATGCAAGTTACAAGATTGTTGCATTATTTATGATTTTGAAGAAATGTGTGCAATACAATGATCTCAAAATGGTCCTTAACGTAACTGATTTTTTGAAGATAAAACAAATCGAAACTAGCTCAAAGAAGGAAATAAAATTTCCATTATAATGGAATGCTACATTTTACTCCTGTTTTCCCTGCCCATCATCATGTTAAACTCAAATACTTTTTTTTTCAAAGAGAAAAGGAAAAAAGAAACAATTTTAATAACTTCAAAGGATTCAATTTTTTTTTCTTTATTCTTTGGATCAATTCAATTTCATCCCGTCAAAAGATTATCACTAAGAATATATCTGAAAAAATTTTAAAAAGAAAAAAGCAAAAATATTTAGTAACCAAAAAAAAATTAAAAATTTATGCTATCAATTCACCTATCAGAAACATGAAGAACACATTTTTTTTAAAAAGAAAAATGTTTCGATAGTTCTCAAGTTCAAATATAAAATTTAAAAAGAAGTAAAATTCATGTTTTTTTTCAAACTTAAAAAATATAATTATTTTAATATTTTTGATTTTCCTCATTTTTTTTTAAATTTGATATTGTACATATTTAACCGACGAAAAAAAAAACATAAACATGTCCATTGAAAAAAGTTAATACGTTTTTTAATATTTTTGTTTTTCGTTAAATTTTAAAAAAATTGATATTGCACATATTTAATCAAGGCAAAAAACAAATTATGTCCATTGAAAAAAGGTAATATTTTTTTAAATTTTTTTTTCATTTTTTTTTTGAATTTGATATTGTACATATTTAACCAACGCAAAAAAACACAATCATGTCTGTAGAAAAAAAGGCAATATTTTTTTTAATATTTATGTTTTTCGTCATTTTTTTAAATTTGATATTGTATATATTTAACCGAGGCAAAAAAAATATCATGTCCATTGATAAAAGGTTATATTTTTATTTATATTTTTGATTTTTGTCATTTTTTTTAAAAATTTGATATTGTAGATTTTCAATCGAGTCAAAAAACAAATTATGTCCATTCAAAATATGGTAATAATTTTTTTAATAATTTTTTTCGACATTTTTTTTAAAATTTGATATTGTAGATTTTCAATCGAGGCAAAAAAACACAATCATGTCCATTCAAAAAAGGTAATAATTTGTTTAACATTTTTTTTCGTCGTTTTATTAAAAATTTGAAATTGTGCATATTTAACGAAAGGAAAATAACATACTCATATCCATTGAGAAAAGGTAATAATTATTTTAATATTTCTGTTTTTCGTCATTTTTTTAAAAATTTGATATTGCAGATTTTTAATCGCGGCAAAAAAAAAAAAAAAATACAATCATGTCCATTAAAAAAGGTAATAATTTTTTCAATATTTTGGTTTTTCGTCATTGTTTCAAAATGTGTTATTGTATATATTTTTCCGACGCAAAAAAATACAATCATGTCCATTGAAAAAAAGGTAATAATTTTTTTAATATTCCTGTTTTTCGTCATTTTTTTTAATTTGATATTGTACATATTTAGTCGACGAAAAAAAAACACAATCATGCCATTAATAAAGGTAATAATTTTTTTAATATTTTTATTTTTCGTTATTTTTTAAAAAAATTGATATTGTACATATTTAATCGAGGCAAAAAAACACAATACTGTCCATTGAAAAAAGGTAATAATTTTTTTAATATTTTTGTTTTTCGTCATTTTATTAAAGATTTGAAATTGTACATTTTTAAACGAAGCCAACTAACACAATCATGTCCATTGAAAAAGAGTAATAAATTTTTTAATATTTTTGTTTTTCGTCATTTTTTTGAAATTTGATATTGTACATATTTAACCGAGGCAAATAATAAAACACAATCATGCCCATTGAAAAAAGGTAATAATTGTTTTTAATATTTTTGTTTTTAATCATTTTTTTTTAAAATTTTATATTGCAGATTTTTAAACGAGGTAAAAAAACCAAAATCTTGTCTATTGAAAAAAATGTAATACTTTTTTTAATATTTATGTTTTTGTCATTTTTTTTAAATTTGATATTGTACATATTTAACCGACGCAAAAAAACCATCATGTCCAATGAAAAAAGTTAATATTTTTTTTATATTTTTGTCTTTCGTTATTTTTAAAAAAAATTGATATTCTACATATTTAATCGTGGCTAAAAAACACAATCATGTCCATTTAAAAAAGATAATAATTTTTTTAATATTTTTGTTTTTTGTCATTTTTTTTTAAAATTTGATATTTTACATATTTAACGGACGCAAGAAAAACAAAATCATGTCCATTAAAAAAAGGTAATAATTTTTTTTAATCTTTCTGGTTCTCGTGCTTTCTTAAAATTTGATATTGTGCATATTTTACCACAAAAAAACAATCATGTCCATTGATAAAAGGTTATATATATTTTTTTAATATTTCTGTTTTTTGTCATTTTTTTAAAAATTTGATATTGCAGATTTTTAATCGAGGCAAAAAAACACAATCATGTCCATTTAAAAATGGTAATAATTTTTTTAATATATTTGTTTTTCGTTATTTTTTTAAAAAAATTGATATTGTACATATTTAATCAAGGCCAAAAAAAACACATTCATATCCAATGAAAAATGGTAATAATTCTTTTAATATTTTTATTTTTCATCATTTTATTAAAAATTTGAAATTGTACATATTTAACCGAAGTCAACTAACACAATCATGTCCATTGAAAAACGGTAATAAATTTTTTCATATTTTTGTTCTTCGTCATTTTTTTTAATTTGATATTGTATATATTTAACCGACGCAAAATAACAATCATGTTTATTGAAAAAAGGTAATAATTTTTTAATATTTTTGTTTTTTGTTATTTTTTTCAAAAATTGATATTGTACATATTTAATCGAGGCAAAAAAACACAATAATGTCCATAGAAAAAAAGTAATAATTTTTTTTAAAATTTTGTTTTTCATCATTTTTTTTAAATTTGATATCGTACATATTTAACCGAGGCCAAAAATAAAACAAAATCACGTCCATTAAAAGAAGGTAATAATTTTTTTAATATTTTTGTTTTTCGTCATTTATTTTTTTAAATTTGATATTGTACATATTTAACCGAGACAAAAAACACAATAATGCCCGTTGAAAAAGGTAATAATTTTTTTAATATTTTTGTTTTTCGTCATTTTATGAAAAATTTGAAATTGTACATATTTAATCGAAGGAAAATAACAAACTCATGTCCATTTAAAAAAGGTAATAATTTGCTTAATATTTTTGTTTTTCGTCATTTTTTTTTATTTGATATCGTACATATTTAACCGACGCAAAAAAACACAATCATGTCCATAGAAAAAAGGTAATAATTTTTTTAATATTTTTGTTTTTTGTCATTTTTTTAAATTTGATATTGTACAGATTTAACCGAGGCAAAAAAAAAATCATGTCCATTAATAAAAGGTTATATATTTTCTTTATATTTTTGATTTTTGTTATTTTTTAAAAAATTTGATAATGTAGATTTTCAATCAAGGCAAAAAAACACAATCATGTCCATTGAAAAAAAGGTAATAATTTTTTAATATTTTTATTTTTCTTCATTTTATTAAAAATTTGAAATTGTACATATTTAAAAAAAGGAAAATAACATACTCATATCCATTGAAAAAAGGTAATAATTATTTTAATATTTCTGTTTTTCGTCATTTTTTTAAAATTTGATATTGCAGATTTTTAATCGAGGCAAAAAAACACAATCATGTCCATTAAAAAAGGTAATAATTTTTTAATAGTTTGGTTTTTCGTCATTTTTTTAAAAATTTGATATTGTACATATTCTTCCGACGCAAAAAAATACAATCATGTCCATTGAAAAAAAGGTAATTATTTTTTTAATATTTCTGTTTTTCGTCATTTTTTTAATTTGATATTCTACATATTTTACCGAGGCAAAAAAAAAAAAATCATGTTTATTGATAAAAGTTTATTAATTTTTTTAATATTCCTGTTTTTCGTCATTTTTTTTAAATTTGATATTGTACATATTTAACCGATGAAAAAAAAACACAATCTTGTCCATTAATAAAGGTAATAATTATTTAATATTTTGGTTGCGTTATTTTTAAAAAAAATTGATATTGTACATATTTAATCGAGGCAAAAAACACAATAATGTCCATTGAAAAAAGGTAATAATTTTTTTAATATTTTTGTTTTTCGTCATTTTATTAAAAATTGGAAATTGTAGATATTTAAACGCAGCCAACTAACACAATCATGTCCATTGAAAAAAGGTAAAAATTTTTTTTAATATTTTTGTTTTTCTTCATTTTTTTGAAATTTGATATTGTACATATTTAACAGAGGCAAAAAATAAAACACAATCATGCCCATTGAAAAAGGTAATAATTGCTTTTAATATTTTTGTTTTTCGACATTTTTTTTTTAAATTTGATATTGTAGATTTTTAATCGAGGCAAAAAAACAAAATATTGTCTATTGAAAAAAAGGTAATAAATTTTTTCATATTTTTTAATTTGATATTGTACATATTTAACCGACGCAAAAAAAATCATGTTTATTGAAAAAAGTTAATATTTTTTTAATATTTTTGTTTTTTGTTATTTTTTTAAAAAATTGATATTATACATATTTAATCAAGGCAAAAAAAAAAATGTCCATTGAAAAATGGTAATAATTTTTTTAAATATTTTTGTTTTTCGACACTTTTTGTAATTTAATATTGTACATATTTTACTGAAGTAAAAAAAAATCATGTCCATTGATAAAAGGTTATATATTCTTTTTAATATTTTTGTTTTTCGTCATTTTATTAAACATTTGATATTGTATATATTTAATCGATTCAAGAAAACACAATCATGTCCATTAAAGAAAGGTAATAATTTTTTTTAATATTTTTGTTTTTTTTTCATTTTTTTAAAAATATTATATTGTACATATTTAACCGATCAAAAAAACACGATCATGTCCATTGAAGAAAGGTTATATTTTTTTCAATATTTTTGTTTTTCGTCATTTTTTTAAAAATTTGATATTGTACATATATAATCGAAGCAAGAAAACACAATCATGTCCATTGGAAAAAGTTAATAATTTTTTTAATATTTATGTTTATTGTCATTTTAAAAAAAATTAATATTGTACATATTTAACCAAGGGATAAAACACTATTATGTTCATTGAAAAAAGGTAATATTTTTTTTAATATTCTTGATTTTCGTCATTTTTTTTAAAACTTAATATTGTACATATTTAACCTATGCAAAAAAAAAATGTTAGTTGAAAAAAAGGTAATACTATTTTTAATATTTTTGTTTTTCGTCATTTTTTTAAAATTTGATATTGTACATAAATCAATGAATGTTTTGAAGCTAAATGTTTACAAATGTGCAGCCATAATTCCAACATTCGTTTTCTTGATTCACTAGGTATTTCAAAATACGAAATTTATGAAACTTTCTCGGTCTTTTGACAATTAAAATATTTTATCTTTGTATGTATTGTATGAAATGAAAAAGGGGGAAAAAGAAACAGAAACTGTGAAATCTGAAAATTTTCATAAACATACTATAACTGTACTTTATTTAAGAAATACATTTTTCATAAAATCAATAAATTTGATAAGTAGGCCGCATTTGAAATTTCAATCAATATGCTTTGTAGCTATCAATATTACAGATAAGTAGACACAACTCCAAAACTTCAAATTCAAGAATGTTTAAAAATTTTAAATTTATAAACATTTTTGTTGTCTTTTGACGACTGAAATATTTTGTGTTCATTTTCTTTGCATGAAAAGTATAAAGAAAAAAAAATAGAGAAAGTACGAAATTTCAATAATTTTAAAAAAGTAATTGTATATTCTTTAGTAAATATATTCTTCATAGACGACTATTATATTTCATGATATTATTTGAAGATAAAATTAACACCTTTCATAACCTGAAGAGATACTTGATTTAAACAGAATTAAGGCCGAATTTATGAAGATGAACTATCAAAGCACAAGAAATTGAACACCATGCATTTTTAAATTTATCATGTTAATGAGAACAAATTATTTTCTTGTTTTGATTTTACTAGTTGTAGTTTGAAACATGATTAATGACAATTCGAATAAAAAGCATAAAAAATAAATTTGAAGAAGCGTTTTGAAAAGAATCATAATATATTTTACATTTTTTAGTGTTCTTTTTTAATATGATTAAATAAAAGTATTTCTCTTTATAAAGCTATGGCAAGGCAAACCTGCCTAGAGAATAAAGTAGAAAATGATACTTAAAATGTGGGAAGGGAACAGGTTTAAAATTTTCAATAAAACTGTAACATTGCAAAAAAGTCTATAAAAATCGTTTTCTTTAAGATGAGAAAAATTTCCCAAAAAATGATTGAAATGTTTGTTAAATTTTTTTACACTGCATTATTCAAGAAATGACTGGTTATAATTCTTTGGAAAAATATTTTTTTTTTCTTAAAACTTTTATTTTTCAATGTTTTTGAATTTAAACAGTATTTAGACTTATTATTGATTCAATATTGATGTGATTTACATATTTTATTCCTGTGTGTGTATAATATAAACTTTTAATTCTCTCTAATGTTGAAGACAACCACCACATAAATATGAATTTTCAAAAAATGTATTTGATTTCCGTTTGTGTGATTTTTTAATGATTTTATCTCCAACAATTAATATTTGTATTTTTTGTTGATATTCTATAAATTTAAAAATGAAGGTTCTAGAGAATACGAGAACTATGATGATATCCATATTAGAAGTCGGATTTCTAGAATATTCTACACTTTTGGAATCCATAAAAAGTTAAGGAGACACAGAAGAGTCAATTGTCTCTTGAAAAATGTAGTCACGGATTAGCTCTCTGCATGTGCGCTCTGAGCGCTATTACTTCTTCTTGAGTTGAATTTACTGACGTCTTT
>JAPMOR010039821.1:0-166327 GCA_026543865.1 Argiope aurantia
ATTACCTAGATATCCAAAATATTGCGTTTAGACAAGTATTTTATCAGTAATCCTGCACGCAAGGTGACTAATTCACTTTTTCTCTAAAAATTTTACCCATATTCGTTACTCTTTCAAATAAATAGTTAACAATCTTAGGAGTTGAATATATGTGTACAATAAGATAAAAGAAAGATATTTTTCTAGGAGAAAATGTGAGTTTCTAATGGGTATTTGTTTAATGATATATCAAATTAGACAGTTTTCATAGGTGACATAAATATAATGTACTGTACATAGGCTAAATAAAATTTAAATATTTTCATTATTTTTTAACTTACTCTGTTTTCCTTAACATTGAGAATTTTGCTAAGTTTTCATTAAATAAGCAGCTTTTTTTTAAAACCTAAAGACAATAAGTGTACTTTTTCTTCTAATAGTGAATCTTTCAAGTCTATTTTCGTTATTTGGTACTATAAAAAAATTTCATGTAGCATTTTAAAAAAAATTTGTCACCCAACCTAGTGGGATACCTTAAATCTATGAAATTCGGAATGTTGTCTTACGATTACAGCTGTAGTTTTGAGTGAAATTTGGTGTTAATCGGTCAGCAAAATGGCTACCAAAGTATATATTCCCGCAACAGAATCAGTAAGTATGCTAGATTCATGACAAAGATCTATATTTCTCAACTGTTTTTAATCCATTCTAAGAAAGGTATTCGCTATCTTACGCAAATGCCACTATTTTATGTGGAGGAAGGCGGATAAACCTTTTATTGGAGAATGCGCGAAGGTTTCGAGGAGACTATTCCCACTGATTTTAAATTAACTTTCACTAATTCTTATCTGATATATATCGGATTACTGCGAACTTACAACTCTTAAAAATAATTGGTTAATCCCAGAGCGCATTAATCTTCTACAATACCAGACTTTTAAAACGCATAACATACCAATTACAATTTACAATCCATCCAAAAATACCACAATATAAATATTATATAATACTTTCGTATCGCAGTAAACGCACAAATGCATTATTAAGGGCAGCTATAAAATTATATTGAAGCGAATAAGCTGCTATTGTATGGCAAATCTTTACACACACTCAAAATAAAAACTACTATTACATAAAATTTGGATTCTGAAATATTTTATGGCGCGGATAAGCGCTTCCAAAACTTAATTAGGTCATAGATATAACACATATAATCAGTAATTTAACTTAACGACTCTATTTAACGAGGCAGTAAAGGTCAAACTGTGCCCGGAAGAGCATATAATATACGAGCGCTTCACACAATTTGCATATGCTGTGAATTGTGCACTTCATCCGAGCTGTGATTACGGTTATGATTAATAGACATCGAACGAGTTCCGAAATTTCCATCTCGTGCGTCAGAGCATTTACAGGCAGAAAAATCGGCAACTAGGAGCAGAGATTTTCGATAATGTCTCTTCAAATGTCGATATCAACTGTTTAATGTTTGAGAACTGTTTAATTGTTTTTTTAAAAGAAACTGTTTTAAAAGGAAAAGCCGTTTAAGAGAGAATTGGAAGCTTTGTAGAAGGAACAATTTAAGATGCTATGAGCGAATTGTGGCATTTAAAATTGTTACAAAAATTATTTAAGACATTGATTATAAATAGATTTTTGTCTTGAGTTTAATGATATGAAAAAAGCTGATGGCTGAAATAATTAAAATACCTAAACCCATTAGTAGTTAGTAACCCTAGTTATTAAATTGAAATAGGATAAATGACGATGTAAACAGATCATCGTTTTGTAAAACTAAATTTGCCTTGAAAATCGCTGCCATTTAACTTGATGTTATTCAGTAACATAGTAGAAAATCAAATTGAAGGATTAAAGTACATTAAACCATGGAGATTCTGTGACTTAAGGTAAGAGGGTATACACTTAGATGTTAGATGACAAGCGAAGTTGTATTAGGACATAGTATAAAATGAACTTGTTTCGTAATTCACTTCACTTATTAGTACGACATTATTTAGAGTTTATAAATGGTGTCTAAAATCTTTTTCATAAATTTGAATTAAATTCTTTTATAGAGTACAATAAACGTCCGATTGTAAGCGAAATTGAATAAAGTGGAAATCTCGAATAATCTCCTAAGTGGTTGAAAAGGGCTACAAAATTATATATAAAAAAAAGGCAAATCAACATGATATTGCTTTTAAACTTCTTTTTTAGAGAATATATTCTACATCAATTATGTCTTCAGAGACACCTAATTTTTGTATTCAAAAGCTCGTTAATTCATTTTTTTTTTATCAAAAGAGGAAAAAAATTGATTATACATATATATACTTTGGCATAGACCTCATAATTTTGAGACCAGATCAGACGACAAGGATGAAAACTTGGTTAGATCCCTCCAAATCCAATCTTCCTTTCCATATCAACATGTTAATGCTTAGCCCACAACGAAAGATTTGACTTGTACCAGCTCACATAACAAAGGATATTTGGTAGAATTGGGTCTCAAACCTAGAGTTTTCCAATACAGAATCTGAAATCTGACTAATATATCACTGCAATTTATATTTGCGATTGAAAATCTTCACAAAGGAAAAGATCGAGGGTAATTTCGAGTTTTGTAAGCTATATTCAA
The DNA here is from genome assembly GCA_026543865.1 of Argiope aurantia. Taxonomy (NCBI): domain Eukaryota; kingdom Metazoa; phylum Arthropoda; class Arachnida; order Araneae; family Araneidae; genus Argiope; species Argiope aurantia. Next base: position 2,618 of record JAPMOR010039821.1, read on the forward strand.
TTTACAGGGAATTTTCCGAGATTTGTAGGACTCTAATTTCCTCCATTTTTCTTGAAAGAATGTAAGCTAAGAAATACACTACTGGCATAAAAATGTCTCCTTTGGTTGAGTCTATTCCAACCATGTCGAGTGAAAAATCAGAAAGAAAAACCAGTAAAATCCCTCTCCAGCACTTTGTCCGTCAGTATCACTTCTTGTCGTCGCTGCAATTCTCTGCTTTGATCTCTTGTCAAACTAAGTTAGCGTCCTTAACTTTCTTTTCTTTTTTATTTTGCAGTAAAGATAGCTTATATTTCGATTTCCATTTGCTAACTTTTTTTTGAGACCTTGAAAGGACATAGTTGAGATCGTTGTCATAGGAATTTTCTCGACTTTTATTAACAAAAGCAGGAGGTTTTTGCATTCTGATTTAGATGTGTACAATATATATTTGTTTTAAACATAATCGCCTTTGGCGACCAGTTTTTTTGATTGGAATACTGGTTTTTTTACTGTTAAATTATTAATTATGAATTAAGGTTTTGTAATATCATCTTATTTGTTTGATCAAATTGAAAAATGAAATTTATGAGAAAAAGAAGTTACTTTTGTTTTTTTAATCTGCTTTAATAACAGGGCAATTTATTGTTCATGGTTTTGAATTAAATGTCAGTACATGTGCAAATTTAAAGGGGAAAAAACTGTAAAATAAATAAGTTTTCAAATAAAAAAATGGCAATATTGGTCCATGATTAAAAGATATGATATTAAAAAAAAGGGGACTTGTTCTTAAATATCATGCTTATACATATTATAAATGTAAATCATGCTTATATATTTTTGTCAATTATTTTAAACATATAAATAATGTCTTGAATGTAGAATATTATTTGCAAATTGCAGATGCGAATATTTTCAAAAAGTTTTACAAAACAAAATTTATATCTAGTGCTACCAATTATGATATAGAGATATTTCTTTGGAATAGCAGCTAAGAAAGGAATATTAAAAATTTTACTTATATTTTTATTTAAACATTACTTAACATTTTGAAGCTTTTCTCTATTCTTTTCGAAGTTATTATCTCACAAATGTTATTTTATTATCATCTCAAAACCTTCTTTGTGATATCAATTTTATTTTCAAGCGATTTTCCTCACATTTTTATAAACTTTTTAAACCCTTGAGGCGACGTATCCATATTTCTTCAATTGTGATGTTAAATTCAATAGTCGCAGATTTTTACTTATATAGTCCTTATATTCCGTAAATAAAATATTAATATTTCAAAACTTTGAATAAACATAAGAAAAAATTCGCAGTATCCAATTTTGAAGTTAATTAAAGCTATGAGATAAATTTAATTGCGTCCCACACGGTTAATAGTGTTTTAGGTACATTTTACAATAATAATTCTCAATGTTTTAGTTAATGGATTTATATTCTTGTGCGTTGCAATCTTATTAAATGAAATTCTTTACGTGTTGGTTGTTACTGCTATCGAATTAAAAATAAGTTTCAAATATCAAACAAAGTCATAGGAGTCAAATCCTGATCATTATACTGCCAGGATGAAAAAACAAACAAACTAAATTGTACTAGAGGTTCGAATATCTTTCATGGTTAATTATTTGTCTATCGGAATTATGATTATCAATCTATCTTTTCCCTGAAGGAATATTTGTGTGAACGAAATATATGATATTATTCTTTGCTGCTCGCATATATCAATAATTAAAAACTATTATCAAAATCTAAGAATTTTGAAAAAAAAAATACCCAAGAGAAGGGAAAGCCATCAGAAAAATGCAATCTAGTACAAGAAAAAATATCTGATGTAGGCAAAGTCTTAGTCATATTCGCATATTTTAACTTCGTGGATATGCCAGCAACTGTAAATAATTACTCGTATTTGTATTCAACGTTTCTGGTCTTGAATCTGCCTTAAAATTTGAGCTAGTGGAAATGATGCCAAAATCAACTAATGTAACCAAACTTGGAAATTGTGTCTCTGTACTAGATATATCCCATAATTTAATACCTATGAAGAATAAATGCCGATGACGAATAGTGCCACTCTGAAAACAGTGGGTTGAATGCATGTGTAAGCTCAAAATAACTATAATTTAATTTTTTTTATTCACGATTACAATGCTATTGCTTTGTTTGGCAAACAAAATTAATAACTGATCTTAGAACATGGCTATCGAAATAAAATAATATTTGTTTCATTATCCACGATGAAAAATATATATTACCATTGAAGTTCGAAAGCCGTTAATGCGCAGATTACCTAGCTAATCTGCAGATTAATCATTTTGCTCCGTTAAAATGCTTAATCAAGAGTTTTTCGCATTTTAAAGAGATATTGTACACGTTATCGATTTTCGTACCGTTCAAGTTCAAAAGTTTGTTTCTCTCATTTCCTTTTCCTATTCCTTGTTGTGAAGGGATATCGCAGATTGTCGTATGTTTCGTAAATTCCTTTCCTTAATTGTAATAATATGTTAAACCGTTTGATCCTTTGCATTACACTTTTTCAATTCATCGATGATTGATTCTATCAACTAATTTGTTTTTTGATTAATAGTATCAACGCGATTCTTTAGATATCGAAAAATAAGTAAATAACATTGTGTAAATTTCCTTAATTGCAATACATTTTAAACTGTTTTGATTCTTTGTATTGAAGTTTTACAATTTATTGATGATTGATTCTAACAACTGATGTGTTGATTGTGCCTTTGTATTAACATGATTCTTTACATATCAAAAAATAATCAACATTTAAGAGCACAGAAGCGTTGTCATTGTTCCAGCAAGAATCTTATTTTCATTTTAACGAGTACCCAGTAAGTAAGTGCAGATTATCTACATAATTCATAGATTACCTAGGGAATTTCAGAAATGAAACAATTTTCTGCATTTTAACGGACCATTTCGTTAATGTGCAGATTAACTGATTTCTGCACTTTAGCGGTAACATTATTTAAGCCTAAAGTAGGCATGCAACCTAAGTCGCTATAACGACGAAGTCTAATGCTAATTATAAGATGCCCATAATTGTATACTATAACTTCCTAAGTTCTAAAAGAAATGTTTATGTTTACACAAATATACTATGCATCATATTACTTTTAAGAGTGCAAAGGGTTAAACGAGTGGTTCAAGATTGTGATCAACTTTCAAACTTACTACTATACAAAACAGAGCCTATTTATAAATTTAACTGAATTCACGTGCCATATAAAAATTTAGAAGACTTAAGTGGCAATTCCAAAAGCTCTTCGTTATCCAGAACCTCCCAACAACAGGGAAACAGCATTAAACAGAATGACGCAGTAACAAGCAAAATGGCAACCGAAACATAAAATCCTAGAAAAAAAAAACTTTTATTTTAAGCCATTCTAAGAGCACAATTATTTCGCAGCTGAAACTAAAATTCTAAAGAAAAAAAAATAAACAAATAAATAGAGCCACGTGTTTAAAAAAAGGGGGGAGGGCTCTAAAAGAAACACGAACGAACAAAGCTGAGCACTAAGTACCACCACGAAAAGAACAAGGCTTAAGTAGCTGCTGTCACGTCACGAGATAAAGTCGAGGAAAAATGTCTCTGTTGACAGAGAACTTCGGGACGAAAAACTAATTTTTAAAGCTCCCACCACTGCAAAGAGATAAATTCTCTCGAGCGCGGAAGCACTTCTCAACATTCTTAAGACGATCGTACAGCTTTTCTTTTCAAAAACAGTTCCACCACTTTCTAGGCAGTGTTAATAGGTCCCAGTTTAAAAACAACAGCTATAACAATTCAAAGACAATTCTAAGTGGCGAGTCAGGGCTCCGCTCGTGCTAAATGAGAATACTTCAAGAGTGTACTTTGGGTATGGAGTATACGCAGTTTTGGAAGAAAAGTATCAGTTAATTTTATGGGTTCCGTGCTCTTGAAAAGTGGATGGGTGAAGGCGCTTCCTTTTAATAATGATGTATTTATCGTTGGAGGATTTTAACCATGCGAAAACATTGGGAAGTTATTTTGAGAACAGAAAGTCTGGCACCCTTTCTAACAAATTCTTTAAAGAATTAATTAAATGAATTATACAGAGTTTTCAATTTCTATAAGATAGCGATCATGATAAAGTGCTTTCATGGATGAAAATTAATTGCGCAAATAAAGCTGTCATAATTTATAAATTTCATGGTTTTGTAGATAATTAAATGATAGTAAAGACAAAATTCATTGGAAAATATTTAATCTTATTAGTAGTCAAAAGTGAGATAGTAAGTTTATTAATTGCAATAATACCTTCACATGTAATCCACGGTGGAGGGAGATTACAAAAGAATAGATATCAAGAAAAAAAATCCATGATAGTCATAATATAATTGGCCGAGTATTCTATTTGAAACTGAAATCACTCATAAATCTTATGAAAAAAGAAAGAATATTTGGGGAAATACGATGCAATTTTCGCATTAATTTTTACTTGTTAACATTTTTGCACATTCATGTTTTCCATAATTCCTGTTTAATGCTTTTGAATGCTGAGAAAAGGCTTCTTATATTCCAACAAATATAATATGGTAAAAAATGTATTTACAAGGTGTCTAGAAAATGACTTATAAAATGAAATAATGAGTAAAACAAACAATTATTATTGTCATGAATAATTGAATGGAAGACTTTTGTTATTGTGCTTTTTTTATATCAGAGCCAAATATCACTGATATCCCACTACATCATTTATGAGATATCTTTGAACAATGTACCCGTAACAGCTGACTCCTAGCAAGACTATACAATCTAATCGTTTTAGCTTTCCTGAATGAATATTTTTATAATTATATCATTGCATTGGCTTACCTACACGGTACTTTCAGCGGTCAGGAGTTGGCCACTGTATTCATCAGATCTTAAACAGTGTTATTTCTGGGCAGGTGTTTGAAGGATGAGGTACATCAATAAGCCGCGAGACAATATTAGCAACTTGTAGCAAGACTGTGTACAATCTAATCGTTTTAATTTTCTGAATGAATACTTTTATAATAAGTTATTGGTTTATCTACACGGTATTTCCAGTAGTCAGAGGATGGTCACTGTATTCATCAAACCTTAAACATTGCGATTTCTCTCAGTGGAGACATTCGAAAGGTTGAGATGCATCGAGAAGCTGTGAGACAATGGGAGCAAATTATCAGTTATGGATATAAAACCATTTCATTACCGAGTAAAATACTATTAATTTTATATTTTGTCTCAAATTTGCAATTGGAAGTTTGTCACGTAAATTGATGTCAATGGAAGTTTTTTTCATGTTATTGCATAATATCTAAAAATTCCCGAATGACTTTTTAAAAACCAAATTACTACATGTTGGTGACATCTGTGACGAGATAACGAAAGGCAAAGGATTTTTTTAACATATTCTATCCGTAGAATCTCATGGGAGATCCATCGTCTCCAAGAGAGGAGTTTTCTCTCGATAACATTTGTTCTTATCTCAAAAAGTATAATTACATCATTATGCTCTTTTATTTCCATTCAATAATGAAACTATGTTTATTTTTCTAATTCTTATTTCTGTAGATTTCACATTAAAATCTATCAGCTCTTCTCAAATTCTTGGAAATACTAATAAACTTCTCGTAAAACTAAAAAACATTTGAAACTATTCTCAGCTTGTAAATGCTAAAACATTTGTAAGAATTTCCAAGGGGAAAAGTAAAATAAATACGACCAGATCAAATAGAAACAGATTATAAAAAAATAAACTAATGGGTGATATGCACCAAGCTTAATAAATATTTACAGGTGTTTATACTTTTCCTGTTTCTAGAACTGCAAAATCTTCACAATATGAATCTTGATCAAGTTAGGCAATTTCAGTAAAAACTGTTAGATTTCTAAATAATCATCTATGCTTAGATTTATGATGAGATATCTCAGTTCTGAAAAATTTTGCAATATTCATTTGAGATATTCCTTGGATAATATAAAGTGTCAGAAAAAACCGATTAACTTTTTAATGTTTCGATATTATACAAATTTCACGCATGCTTAAATATGACGCGCCTACTTTTAATTGCATGACGAGTATAGCTAGACACTACGCAGTTGATCATTAAAAGCTAATGAGTCTACCTCGTCACTGAAGTGGAGGAGTCATGAAATCGATGCCAATTGCAGAATGCTAATTGGAAGCAGAAACTCTACGTCGTTAAAAGTGAACGAGAAAATATGCTATATTTAGACTGTTCAAATATTTCCGTGGCGAACTTCGAAAATGACCCTTAAATATGAAAAGAAGTGTAAATGATAATGAAAAATAATAACGAGAATAAAGTTTAATAGGTGAAATTCTAGAAAATATGTTTGAATTTCTTATTTTTAAAGTCCAATTTATATATATGGAATTACATATGTATCAAATTGAGACAAATTCAGATTGCTGCACAAAACTCTTTTTAAGGTTTGTGATCATGTTCAAGATGGATTTTTTTGAAAAATTTATTTTTTGCATAATATTAATAGAAAAAAAGCATCAATTAAACCAAATTATATGAATTAAATAAAAGTTAGAAAAAAAAATGTGGCTAAAATGAGTACTTTTTTTTGGTTAAAAGGTGGTAAAATCAAAAAACTTCTACTTTAAAACTTTATAAAATGATTTACGCAATATCTTGGAGCTTTATATATTAAATACAATATATTGTATATTAGCTTAATAAATATTTTTCTTAGCCCCAGAATTGAAAATTAAGCTCTCTTTCTATCTAATCTTTAAATACAAATGCTCGCCTGATAAATAACATGACATTTTCAATTTTTTCGCAATGCGAGGAATTAAAAACTATAGAATATTTCTAAATGAAAATATTGTTTATGCAGAATAAATTGAGAAATTATTATACCAACTTTGAACAGAAAATTTGAATTAGATTTTCGTTTGCGTTGATTTTTATATTAATACACTACAAAAATTTAAAATTTGAGAAAACGCATTTAAAGGTTTAAAACAGCACTAGCAAACGTGTATTCTGTAAATATAACCAGAGGGAGTGATTTCCTTAAAGCTTTCTCGCATGCCCTTTAATAAAGGTGTTATCCCAGAGATTGACTTGTATGGCAGGGGCATTCAATGGTTACGAAATATTAATCTTTGGTGTGAATTTAAAATTTTATCCTATCATCTTTGACAAGATTTTTTGACGATTAACCCCTGGCATGCGTTCGTAGTATACGAAAATCGAATTTGTATTTGAAGCACGTTTTTCACAAACGATTGAAACAAAAATTTGATGCAAAACTGCACTTGTAGTCACAAAATCTCTTAAGAAATTTGATGTATTTAAGCCACTGTGTTTCTGAATTATCGCGTTTACATGTTTCTGAAAGCACAGACCGACAAACATTTAACCTTTAGTTGGATATGGTTCAAAATTTGGCAGGTGCCTACACTTTAGATGCTAAATCTGTATATCGAATCTTATCTATATAACTAACACTCTTTGTTTTGCAGTTATTGTGTTTATATGCGAACAGTCAGACAGACCATTTTTCTCAGAAGATAGGTTGCTCAACACTTGACAGGAAACTACAAATTTGATGTAAAGACTGTATTCCAAATTTTAAAAGTATATCTCAAAGGGGTTTTGAGTTATGCTTGTTATTTCAAAAATGTATTTTTTGACCTCAAGGAGGTTTAAAACGTAGAGAGTCGCCAGAGTCTCGAGTTCAAATTTTTGGACAATTACTAAACTTTCTCAATACTAAGTATACTGTAAAATAAAAATCATTGCAATTTCCCAAAGAATAAACTTAAAAACACAATTCAAATGGTTTTATGAAGAAGATTATACTGAGTAAAACATTGTTTATATTTTTGCAGAAAAAAATCGACTTTTCAAAGTAATGACCGAACTAGAAATTATTTGAGTCTTAAGATTTAAAGGTTGCTTCCTGCAAATTTTATAGAATCTATTATCATTCAAACAAAATAGAATATTGAAATTGATTTCCTAAACCGATTATTGCATATTCCTCATTATTATGAATTTATCTGCAGTCATGCTGAAAAATTCCACGTGGGCTGTCTGAATATCTCAAATCAGGGACTTCTAAATAGTTGGGCGTTCAAATTAAACGGCGAAACTACGCCCCATGAATAAATTACTCACAATATCGCATTCAAAACTCATCATCCAGTCGAAATCTAATTTTAGACGAAGCACATGTCGCGTCGCAAACCATAGATTAGTATTTTGCGCCGGATACGAAACAGATGGGGGGTCATATTTCGAGTGTCTTCTCACATCCAGCGCAAATGACAAAGGGAAGAATCGATAGAAATTGCGTGATGTGATATCTTCGAAATGCTAACTCGGCGCTATTCTCTTGCCTAAATCCCTTTCGATAAAAGGTCACTCTGACCTGCCCCTCTTTTCTACCACCCAACAAGTGGCTATTTCGATCTCAGGTAATCTATATTCTGTTGGGTAACAGTCTTAAAATAATTGTGTGACATTGAACGACGGAATTAAAATGACCGTTTTGCGCACGTAAGAGGCATAAAACTACCTACTATTTTGGGAGGGCAAACGGAAAAATTTCGGAAGTGCGGGGAATGATGGCATAAATGATCTTTGGGCACAATTTATGAGGGAATAAATGTTATATATTATGCAACTGTGTGTATCTTTTTGGTGCTCAGAACATTTATTAGAATATGTATTATAGAAAATTAATCGATATCTTTATTATTTTATTGTATACGAAGTACAGAGGAAGTATTGTAATCGTCAAAAATTCAAACACGAGATTTCGACGAATTTCCACATTTTACACTTCGCTGCATTCGAAAAGCATTTTTGGAATTAAGTCTGTCTATCGAAATACAGTCTATTCGAACAGACGGACTTCCTCTAAACAGATTTCACTCAAAATTTGGCAGAAATATGAAAATTTGGTGTAAGGACTGCATACCAATCGTATAGCTAAGCTCTAAGTACCTTTGAATGATCTTTTTTACAGACAGACAGGACATTTTCCAAAAATTTGTTTTTCGAACTTAGGGTAGTATAGAAATCCGTCAAAATCTCGAATAAAATTTTTTTGACAATTACTATACTTTCTCTATGCTACGTATACGAAAAAGTAAAAAACGAGAGATTGGATAAATATTTAAAATGAATTTATTTCATGAGATACCAATTCATTATTCAGTATATTTCTGTAAATAAAAGAAACATGACCAATTAAGTCATCAAATATCTCACAATTACAATTTATTAAATCTCAGCCAGCTCAATTCAAATTGAAAATAAATAACAATCAATAGCAACTATTAACAAGCGTTGCATCCTCTTTGATAATATACCAAAACAAATTATAAAAATTTAAAAGACGCTCAAACATTAGAAATTTGCGTATTAACTTGTATGTATCTTCAGCACTGCAATGTGATAACGCAAACGACAAAATAAAGAAAATGATTCCAAGAATTTGGCCGCTTATCAATATAAACAAAGAGGATCGAAGATTCATATTCTGTAAAGAGAAATTTGGACCCAAAAAAAATTAAAGTCAGGTTTAAATATCTATACTTATAATAAAGCTCAATGTGTGTGTGTGTGTGTGTGCTGGCGCTCTATGGGCCAGACAATTCAACCTACAGCTACCTAATTTGGCACGTGTATACCTTGGAGGTCGAGAATGTGCACCTGGGGGTTATTTTTCGAATTTTTAATTAGAATTTTATTTATTTAAAAATTAAGCGAAATTTTGGCGTGTTTTTGCTATGACTTACGAAAATATTACCGCACAAAAAAGATTTTTACATGAAGTTAAAGATCAAAAATTTATCTTTAAAATGATACTAATGTTTTAATCGTAAAATTAAATTTCTATTTTTAATAATTTTTTAAATAAATATTTTAACTGTTTTTCAATAATTTTTTGGTAAAAAATAATAATAAAATTTAAGCTGTACGAGCACGTTTCGGATTCATGGGAAAAAATAGCTTTTTTCTAAGTGTTGCCATCACATTGATTAAAGCTCCAATTAAAAATAAATTAAATCTTTTTGGAAATGAAATCATCTGTAGGAAATGAAACAAATAAGAAGTATTATTATTTTCTAAAAAATAAATTCAAGAAAAATTACTTTATGATCTTTTACACTCTCTATATTATTAATCCAATAAATCAGTTTTATTTTAACGCAAGTTTTGTTTAATATGAACAGGATATTCATTCAAATCAGGGCCACACAGCCATTTTGTAAACCTTTAGTAAGACACAGATCTGCTAAAATGGTCTAAATGGAAAATGATTATATTTTATGTAACTTGATTCCATAAATGCTCTAATAAATAACGAATTTTTGATTTTACACAAAGCTTCTGCTGTGGAAATCACGATTAACAAAATGTTCTTGAAAGACTAACATTTTAAATAAAAAGAGTTAATTTCCTATCAACTAAATCAATCACTTAAACTGACTGATTTATGAAAATTTGAATATCACTATTCAATAAAAAAAAAGGATAATTTTAGATTTTTCATCGATCGCTTCAATGAAAATACGCCAATCAGCGCGCAGGTTTCTCAAGATTAATTGGCCTAAGAATATGAAAATGTTGAGTTTTTCTAAATTTTTAACATTCAAAACTTCATAAATAAGTCTTAGTTGATCGTGGAAAACAGAAACATTCATTCATTTATTTAAAATTTGGTGTGTCCAGAATATTTCACAGAATATGATACCTTACTGCATTAAATTTAGAATTCATAATTTTTGAAATATATTTATAGGCCGGAACAAAATATTATTATTGATTTCATTTCAATCCTTTTAAAAGCAAAACTAAAAACTGCATTTTATGCTGAATCTGCGAAATTTTTATTGAATTATTCTTTGAGATATTACTTAAATTGTGAAAAATATTTTGTAGTTTACATAAGACTTAAATACCGAGCGATTCTGTTTGCAGTACTCATATTCAATAATAATAATAAACAAATAAATAACAATAAAAATGATAAATAAAATAAAACGTTTGGTTCATTAAAAAATATCTTTTTATTAATTGCAATTTCAGGATTTCCATTTTAAATTAAAGTTGAAGTTTTACCGGAAATGACAACAAACTATCAAAATATATATAGTAAATTGAGCGAAACGATCTAAGCAACAGTATAAGTTTGGTATGATTATCAAAATTTGAAGATTAAAAATGTTTTGTTTGAGAATCTATTAAGAGACCAGTTACTTAAAATATTTAATTGAAAATTGTAGCGAGCGGTAATGCTGGCGAACCGGCTGGTCTCCAAAGGCGGCTACTAAGCAATAAAATTCATAAAATTGACAAATTTCAACAAAATAAGCTTAAAACCATTTATTAGCTATCTTGCTGGCCCTTAGACTGGTCTCAACCACTCATTTTATTTCTAAGATTACAAAAAAGGCCGAATGAGTACAAGATTATTGAAAACAATTGCGGCGATTTAAGAATGAACATAACTTTGATTATCTAATGGGAGTGGCTCTTCCCAAAACTCTCACATACTCTCTAATACACTTGTCATACCAAAGAAATCATTGCTTGGCACTGGCGTACAATAGTTACGAAATATCAACCGTTTGCGTGAATTTTTACTGAATCTATCATATCATCATTGGCGATGAATCCTCGGCATGCGGTTAATGATATTCAAAAACAGAATTTGTGTTTTAGACGAGTTTTACTAAACCAATTGCAACAAAACTGCCACGAAATGCACTTGTAGTCACAAAATCTGATACCTAATTTGATATATTTGAATTACTGTGTTTTTGAATTATCGTGTTAACACATTTCTGAAAGTACAGACTGAACTCTTTGTTCGCTTTACCTCAAACTTTGAGAAATGTCTTCACTATAGATGATAAATCTGTTTACCGAATATTACCCACATATCTCTGTTCGTTTTGTAGTTATACGTGTTAAATTATATTCGAACTACTGAATAGACGGACTTTCTCTGAACAGAATTTACTCAAAATTTGATAGAAACTTGCAAATTTGGTGTAGAGATCGTTTATCAAAATTTCATCCGTCTATCTCAAAGCGTTTATGAGTTCTCTTTGTCACAGATAGACATATAGAAAGATATTTTCCAAATATGTGTTTTTGCTTACTCAGGAAGATTTAAAACGTGGAGATTCGACAAATATCGGGTTCGAATTTTTGTTGATTACTATACTTTCTTTATATTATGTGCACGAGAAAGTAAAAAGTCTATTTTGAAAAAAACATATTTCTAAAAAATCTAAAGGAGAAAAATTTGTAAAAGAATGGAAAAAAAATCTAGAAAAAGTCATAATAGATATATTAAAAAAAATCTTAAAAAATTCAAATTGCATTTTAAATTATATTAAAAGTTCAATTTACTTTGAATATTTTTTTATGTTTCGTACTTTTATAATGTATAATGACTCTACGATCAGATTTTTAATTTAAAGAATATTTTCTACATTTTAATGCACGAAATAAGCAACTTTTTTTATCATTAGTAATTCAGTTCCAAAAATCAAAAATGGGCATTTCATCGATAAAACCAATTCAAGAGATTGGCATTTCTCAAATACATTATCATTATATATATCAAAAGATCAACAAAAAATATCGTGCAACGAGAGGGTAAAGTAATTAAATCCAAACTATATAAAAAACACAAATAAGTTACTTTTTAAATGTATTTCCATCCGAAATTTGCTAATCGATTGACATGTCCCCATAAAATTTGTTCCCGAAGTTCATTTATTTGTTTAATATTGTAGCAGATTTATTTTCCCAGCACATTTTACTTTTTACCATATTGACTATTTTGAAACCTGGTTCTTTTCCCATCATACTTTTGAAAAGAGGGGAACTATGAAAGTTTCTTATAAAACTAATATTCTTCGGATAGAGGGTGGGGGAAGGGGAGGGGCAAAATAAACAAATAAGGTATCGAAAATTCTTTGAAGTCGCGCCTTCGCTCCAAATTCCAGAAACGAAATTCATTGATTCGGTTTCGGAAAAAAAACTTTTTTCTACAATTTTTTTCTACCTTTTTTATATTTTTTTCGTTCGTCGAAGATGTGTCATTCTCTTCTTTGTACCTCGTGGTCTGGCACTTCGCCAGACGAGGAGGACCCCTTTTGATCCAAAGGGAGGGGAAAAAATAATTCTCTTCTTTTATTTAGTACAAGAAGCTTTTGCTCCATCATCTCTTAGGGATACAGTAAGAAAAAAAAAAAATAGTCTGCGTGTCACAGCACTGTTTTCCCTTTTCCTTTCTTCGCTATTTTCCTGAATATTTTCCTTTCAATTTTCTTCCATTTGCTTCTTCTTCTTCATAAAGAATATATTTGTTTCTGGTAGAAATAAGTCCTCTTCACATAATCCTGAAGAGGGATGTTTTCCACAGCAAACAAGTTTTGTTGATAACAATATAACGAAACAAGAATGCCATTTAGAGCTCTCTGACTGGCGATATAAGTCGCGGTGACCGGTTCTTTGTAGCTCCCTCTATTGTGAAACATCAGAGTTTTCTTTTTCCCTTCCGCCGTGAGTAATAGTTCTCGCCCAGGGAGTACGTACTGTAATGTTCTATTTTGTCTAAATTTAGAAATGGCATGGCTTATTCCTGTTCTTTATAAAGTAAGCAGTTTTGTTTGAAATATGGGCTCTTGCACAATCGGTTTCTTTGCTTTTTCTCGCCATCCTTTGGGGAAGCAGAGATTTAGGAGGAAATATGGTATGAATGCTTGCTATATTTCACGGCAAAGAAATTCTTAAATTCAAAAAATATTTCAAATATGAAATTTACTCATAATGATTTCCAAATTGTTGAGGAAAATATTTAAGAAAAAAGAAAAGCGCATTTTTGCAAGACTTGAAACATCATCAATTCGTGAACGAAACACGAATACTTGGTGCCACTGACGAGCAGGTCGTTAATCGAATATATCACCAACATCTTGTCATTACGTCACCATTTAATTTCATATCAAATGAGAAAAACCACAAATTTGACGCCCATTTCTTGCGAAGTGACGCAATATTTGAGCGACTGTTTTGTTACCTATCATTCAAAAAAGAAATACTAAAAGAATTCTTTTAGTTCTTCACCGATCATGGTACTTAGAACCCAAAAGCACTTTCAGTTCAAAAGTTATATATATCCGTATAACGCTTTGCCCATGTTAATTTGTAAACAGGATAACGGGAGTAATTTTGTTTGGATTTTAACTGGCTTGGAATATGTTGTTAGAAATGTGAAAATATCGGACGAGTTCGTAAATGGCCCATCTAGCTCAAAAAGTGTGGAAATGTTGGGTGTGGTAGTGAAAATTTTCATTTTCTTAAAAACTTTTTTAATAGTGAAGAAAAAAATTAAATTAGCTAAATCGTACCTCATTAAGACGAAAATTTTTTTGTTTTGTTTTATTTAAAGTATTTCGATAACTGCAATATCTTAGAAGTAAGGGGCTGAAAAGTAAATTTCACGCCCTAATTTTGACTGTTTCTAACATCAACAATTAATACTTGCCAGATAGTAACTCAGATGTAAAGGAATCTAATTTGCCTTTTAGTTTGGAGACAAAAAAAATTTTTTTTAACATGCCGGCTTGAAAATATTATATTTCATAAGGAATTTAAAATGTATTTTTTCCTAAATATGAATTTCTTAATGCCATCTTAACTTTCATACTTTATTAATATATTTCCCACATTGATAAATTTTTAGAATCGTAAAATTGTAGTGTTCATAAAATGCTTTAACTTAAAGTTACTATGATACGCTAGAAACAAACATCTTTTACAAATATCAATCATCATATGATTGCGTCACTTACAGTGGGTGCCGTTTTAAAAAGGAAAACTTTCGCATTCGAAATATATCCATTATGTGGAGGGGGAAAGACGAAAAGGAAGGCAAAATATTATTGTTCGCTTTAATAATGGTATTGGAACAGGAGTTTTACTGAAATAAGATTGCTTGAGTTCTCAGATAGTATTTATAGCTCTTATTAAACTGGAACTAATGAACTCTAACAACCAACTACTCGCCTACCAAATTAATAATACTAATTTAGTGGTGCCAAACAACTTCGATAAATTATATCTTATGACAATACAAGATCGTGTTTGTTTAAATTATGATTTCAATATAAATGCATCTGCTTTAGAAGCTAAATTTATAGAATGTCGAAATCAAACAAATAAAATTGGAGAAGTTTTACCAATTGATTGGGGTTGCAGGCTTTGTCAAAATTATGTTTTGCGATATTTGTTGGGAATGGCGGGCAAGGCACCATTAATGTCATATCTAGGCATTTCAAAACCATATGTCATACCAAGAGGTGCCATATCAAAGGCATATCATCATAAAACTGACTGGTGACTAATTCTTTGATTCTGGCAATTATTTTAAATGTAAGAATCAAGCTACGGTAATAGTTAAGAAAAAATCCACAATATGTTGATATTTCACCACAACGATAGAAACTGAAAGGAATTCATCAAAAGGAATCAATCTGCGTGGTTGTAAAATCTACTCTTTACCACAAATTGCATATCTTCTTACAGCCTATGCCAAAATTAAGGCCGTTTGAATTCCAAAATCAGATTTAATTTCTATTAAGTACACAGAAGACTGGATTTTGCTGAAATTGGGTTCAGAGCATCATGTAGCAGCTAATGTGATCTTATATTGAGATAAAAATAATATTTCCTCTAATTTATTTAGTTGATCATTAGATGAATATTTTATATCATGTAACATACGATTTTCAATTATCATGAAGATGATGTATTCTATAGTCAAAATTTTATAAAGAATTTAATAAAGACTGGAACATCTAATTCGAAGAATTGTAGCATGAAAGTGTTTCAGATTTGATTCTTTGTTTTTGTGTTTGGGTTTGTTTGCTCTAAATTATACAGCAGTGATAATGTACACAGGAAATGTATTTGATGTATGTCGCAACGCGAGTGAGTATAAAACCAGCAATTAAACAATGAAAAATATTAGTGAGATAGGTTTTTTAAAGTATTTTAAAAGTAAAAGGAAGAAAAGTGTTAAAAAATTGTGCCACTGTAAAACTTGAAATAAAATTTAAATAATAAACTAGTAGTTTTTGTGGTTTAATATATTCCATCGAAAAGCTTAAGGAGGTAATTCAATTTCAATTAAAAATATAAAATTTTAAAATAGCATATACTACCTGAGAAGTGAGTAAATTTTATAGCTATAAGTTCAATGGCGTGTAATGTAAAGGGGTTTGAACGATTTTGATATTCTCGTATAAAGAGAGAAAGCAGTGTAGAGCAAAAGAACAGCCGTTTCCAAGACCTGGGCCATAAAAATTTCACTAACACGTTCAAACAAACGATTCATCCAAATTTCATCTTTTCACATACATCACAACGACATAAAAGTACAAAATACGTGTGAAAATCCATATACGCCTGAACGCATACGATTATTTGAAATTTTCTCACGTTCCGTGAGAATGAATTTCCGTCCGGGACAAAGAGTCTTATTAAAAAAAAAGAAAGAAAAGAAAAAAAGAAGTGAAAGCACCAAGGAACTAAATCAAAGACAATTCAAAAAGTAGTTCGTTTAATATAGTTGCATAATAATATGGTAAATGGTTTATCTATTATTTTATGTATTTACATTTACTTCTCTGATCTAGTCATAGTCATCTCACGTGATAGCAATGGTTAACATGAGCATAGTTTTATGATTCGATGACGCATTAATAAAACATGTATATACATGTACATCATTTAAATATGTATTCCTCTGATCAGAGGTAGCGAATGTATATTTCGTAGTGATGAATTTTGCATAGCTTAAAAATTACTACTTTTCTTAGTAAATTTTGAATACTTTTGATAATACATTTGAATATAATTTGATAATAAAAATAGAATTAATATTTTAATTTTAATTTTTTTTAATTAAATTCAATTAAAATCGTAATTTATTTTATTTAAGAATGAAAAATAAAATTTCTCAATGATCCTCGCTGTTTTTCCATACTTTCGTTCATGATTATTTAAACAATTGTAGTGAAAATTAAAAACAAAATCCTAAAATACAAAGTTAAAATCTTTACTTTATATAGATATAAAGATTAGATTAACTATTAGTAATAATAAGTATTAAAAATTAAATATATATTTTGAAAAATAAAAATTCTAAAGTGAAAATTTTTTCTAGGTTTATTTTGATACAAAAAAAGTTTTTTTTTAGATGTTTATGTGATTATCAAACGATGACGACAATGCATACGGACGAAGTGATAAATATATCATGTTAAAGATTTCGCATAAAATTTGACACATATGCACACTTTTGAGATAAAAACTTTGCACCAAATTCCATTCCTAAAATTACTTCATTTTTTGAATTATTATGTTTATATTTTAGAAAACGTGCCGTGATTGTACGGTGCAAGAGTGCCAACAAGCTCGATAAGGAATAACGACATTTCATTTCAACAGAAAACATGAAACAACTTGTAACTAAATACAGCCGAAATGTACACATTTGCAGAATTCAAAATGACTCAAACAGACAGTGAATTGCGAATTAAGTAATAGCGCAATAGATCTAAGCATTAAAGAACTGGAGAATTCGTTCAGCAATCAACACTCGAAAGAAAGAATTCCTGAACATGTTTAAGCCTCCTCCTACTTATACTACGACAAAATACAGAAATTTCTAAAAGAATATCAAGATATCGCAAAATATCTTGAATTTTCTGGATTTTTATTACCTAACTTATTCTTGCATTTTACCAATGTGTCGCAAAACGTTCACCGTGTTTGTCTCCAAGTTTGACCAAACTGACCATTGACCTGGTATCCATTCAGTATCCTTTAAGCATATCTGTTAATTTGTCTTTCTCATTATAAGCGAATTGTGTAGGTAATCAGTGGTACACCACGAATGATTTTAATATAATCAGATAAAAATAGTAAAAAAAATCAAACAAAATAATAATTAATATAAAATTTTTCACAAACTTAGTTAATGATATTTTGATATAAAATGCAGAACGGAAAAAAATTGCTATTTTGTAAAGAATAGAGATTTTATCTCTAAACTTATATCTATTAGTAAAATAGTTAATTTAAGGGGCTCGTAGTCACATAGTAACTCACATTGTATATAATATCTTATTTTAATTCGCATACAGTTTTTTGAGTTGTAACAATACACTTTTTTTCTTCCTATAAGATGTGAAATATGTTTCAAAAAAGAAATATTTGGCGTAAATTATATGAGGATATACTGTCTTTATTGTGATATCAAGCACTTAAAACAAATAAACACAAATCCATAAAGATTATGATTTCTATTATCTTGAACTAAACTCAAAATTCTCTATAATCAATAAAATAAGCGGTCTAATCTATCTTTAAGCATTCTCTTTAAAAATGATTTCATTCATTCGATTTGAAATAAATTATCAATACTGACAAAAATTTTAGTATTAATATTTCATCTACACTAAATCCAATCTATTCTGCAATGTCTGTACAATAATCTCAAAGCAACGAAGAAATTCGCACTCGAGGTGAAAGGACCAGCGTTTAAAAAGAAAAGCTGTTCATATTCCCTGCCACTCACGCGGGCAGTTACTTCACGAACAAAAGTGCTGCCAACTCAGCCTTGCTGAAGATAAATGACAGAAGAGTCACGCCATTTTTCGTTTAACACCTTTATTGAATTATTCACAGTGAATTTGCTGTTGAGGTGAAAATGGAACGACCACGTGTTACCAATTTGTTTCTGGACGTTACCCAAAATTATATCAATTTCTACAATTGGTAGTGTTTTTTCCGGAATTTGACATTTTAAGAATATTTTTACGAATAATTCTATCGTATGAAATGGAACTTATCGAACAAATCAATAACATTTTTGTGCGCAAAATTGTTATTAATTTAACTCTGCATCTTTGCACCCATCAGTTTTTTTTATATAAACATAGACTTGTGCCGACTTTACAGATTTAAATAAGAGCGGGAGGAATAAATTATTATGCAGGAAATATTAATTAAAAAGTTTCTCTTTTCAGAATTTTCTTAGATATTAATTTGAATGATTTTTGCAGATATAAATTTCTTTTCTTTGATAATTTGGCTTGTAGATATCCTTTTTACCCTTTAAATTGTTTACCAGATCATATTTATATACAAAATGAAGTCATTTCTGTAAAAGAATATTGCGTTTGAAATGCAAAGGAGATGTAGGAGTGGTTTATAGATATAAATTTTTCTCCTAAATTGCTTTATAGATCATATTTTCTTTTTTTTCCTTTCGCTTTTTGAACAAGGACTAAAATTTGGCCTTTTGGTATAATTATATATCGTATGTGATTTATAAATTTATTATTCAGTTTAATTACGTCTTTTACATTTATGCATTTTGTATTACATATATACACACAAATAATTAATTTCATTTCACCCTTGGTGGGGGTCGAGAGTATGAACTAAAAAAATTTTTTTTCCTCGCAACTAACTCGTATTAAGGTTTGCACCCTTTGGGCAAGCTGAGTCAGCGTGATAAATATAAGAAGTACTGCATTAACATATTTATATACATAAAGATGTCATTTTTGTATAAATCATTCGGTTTGAAATGCAAAGGGGGAGGGTCACATGGAGCTTTTCATTAATGAATTAAATGAAAAAAAAAAGGATATACCTGATTAAATCTACGAATTAACCTTAATGGAATATAAAATTACAATAGACAAACAATACATATTACCACCATATTTTAAGGTCATACCAATTCAAGAATCAGATCCGTAGAATTCGTAAATTAAAAATTTCAAAGGTTGAATATTAATATTGTGTCCTACTTACCATTATCATGCATTTCATACTGAATACGACGTAATATGTTATTCATATAACAGAGTTTATGTGCTATTATAAATATTTATTCCATTAAATTTGTGATGTACATTTTATGCATTTATGTGAATGTTCTTTTTAGTTGATTCAATGATAAAGAACCTCCTGTAGCAACTGTCTTTGTGTTTCTGACTGTATGTTCCAATATAAAAAAATGATTCACCTGGTACCTTTAAAGTTATTTATAAGGCACTTTATAAAATACCATTAGAAAGCATTCTCCCTCAAAAAAAAAAAGGATGAGAACTTCCAGTATAACAGTTTGTTCCTTCTTTTGTGGATACATAAGTATTGCATGGTTGAGTTACTTTTATTTGTAAAACGGAATATATCTCTTAAGGGAGATCCAGAGATATCAGGGTAGTGATGACCAACATGACTACCTTAGTTGCCACTTCCGTGCTGCAGTGACATTACCAGAACGCCAATTGGCAGGGTGGTATATAATTGAGCGGCGCATGTTAGTATATTAGTTCTATTTGAAAACGACATCCCTCGTGACAAATGTGCGAATTGTAATTAAATACAAGACTTTAAATTGCCAGCAGTCTCCTAATCGACTTTCATTCCAAAATCCAAATTAGGCCCGCTCTTTGACATTTAAGTAGCAATAAACTTAGACTGTCTTTTCCTTAATCCGGAGAAGTAATTATGTTGAAAAGCGAACAATGAAATTCCTCAAATGCAAGATGATTCGAATGGCAAGATGATGGATGGTAGATTCCGGGAAGAATGTTCGATAACTTATTCCGCTATCTTAACAGGCCGATGTCAGAATGATTGACCGCCCTTAATGAAACGGGACGTTTAAAGCGGCAGACACACTTATGCATAATTGTTCCGGAGCAACCCCCGAAACAAACCAAACACTTAAACATGTAATGAATTTTCCCCTGGTCCGACCTCGGTGTAACAGAAATCAATAAGTGGTCGAACTCGAGGCTGGGGGAGGAATACTAATGTCAGTGATTAAATGCCAAACCGTCTAGGGGTTTGAATGTTATAAAAGGGATTAATGAAGGTTCGATCGGCGGAAGATGAAAGGAGTAAAGTTTTCTTAAACGACGAGTTTCGTTTGATCTTTGGAACAGTGTGACAGAAAACGAAAAGGTAAACAAAAGATTGTGTGGGTTAAGTAAATTTCTTTAAGTTGTATGTTTCCAAAAAGTTATAGATGCACTGATTTCATATTGCAAGCTTTAATTTTAAGATATGACAATTTCAGCATTCACATTCATATTTTGAGTATTATTAAAAACTATAAAACGTTTCATTGCAGTTCTAAATTGAATACCTTATCAAAAAATAAAAATAAAGAAACAATATTTCAAAATGTATATTCGAATTATTTATATCGTTAGATTCTTTAATTAGAATAATTTTACCTTGTGAGAGTTGAAAAAAAGAATAAATTCATAGACAAACAGTACTGATTATGGTGCTGATTAGATAGCGAAACTAGAGGTAGTTGTTTCCCTGAAGTTTTCTCGCATTCTTTCCAATAAAAGTCTTACTCTTCTCCTGCCACATAAAATTCTGAACCTTAGATAAAGAAGCAAACGTCTTGCATGGCACTAGCAAACAATAGTTAAGATATGCGGACCTTTGGTGTGAATTCAACATTTTTACTGAATCTATCTTGCAATTATGCATTTTGAATGCTTTTCCATACGACTGAAATCAAAATTTGACACCGAACTACAGTTGCAGTCATAAGATCACAAACCGAATTTCAATGATTTAAGCGATTGCGTTTATAAGTTATTGCTTTCAGACAGACGTGAAAGCACAGTTGGACAGACTGTCTACCCTTGGATAGGTATGGTTTAAAATTTAATAAGAATCTATACTTTAAATGGTAAATTTGTGCATAAAATTTTATCTACCTACATTTTTATATTTTGTAGCAATCGAGTTCATAAACAGCCAGACAGAATTTCTGTTATTGGATTTCGTTCAAAATTTGATAAAATACACAAAAATACACAATGCGAGTCCATATATTAGATTTGATCCAACAAGCTCAAAATGTTTTTGAGCCATCGGATTTATAAACAGATATACACACTTAACTACAAATATGTGTTTTTCGGGCTCATGGAGATCTGCAACTTGGAGATTCATTAATAACTACAGTTCGAATTTTTTGTCGATGAGAATTTATTATCTATACTTCGTATATGTGAAAGTACAAATGGTATTTCAAAGTTGCTGTGGCATGCTGATAAAATTTCCTTTGAAAATCCAGAGCTTCCTCCTACACTATATAAGAAAGGTGTTATCCCCTTCCTTCCACATAAAACTGTGGATCATGGACAAAGTCCAGGGTACCATGAGCGCTCAGATTTTTATTTTCAGAATCCCATACATGAGAGTATTCGTAGTGTAATAATAAAAAGCGATCCTTATGTATTAACTGAATGTCATTGAAGAAGAATAGTTACTAAATATCGACCTTTGGCGTGGATCTATTGTTTTTACTACATGCAGAATGCGATTTTTGAAGATATTTTTGGACCATTTATCACTTGTATTCCGCTATACACATATACTAGAAAATCGAATACCTATTTTGAACGCTTTCGTTCAAACCAAAGATGGTCTCGGAATTGTAGTCACAATACCACATATCAGATTTCATTTATTTAAGTCAATTCATATTTTAGTTGACATGCATGTGAAAATGCAAACCGACAGGTAGTAAATCCTTTGTGACATATTTGGTTAAAAACTTTCGCAATAGAACATTTATAAATTACAGCTTGTATAAGAATGAAAAATATGAATAGGAACGCGTTTTGGTATAAAAAGGGTATTTTTTAATAGTAAGAGTTGAGTGGGATAGGCCCATTTATAGAACTTCTCTTGATCTTCTGCTAAAATAGGCCAGATAGTTGGAAGCATATTGTGATACATGGACATCATCTACAACGGTTAACAGAGACAAAAAGAGTATTGACATTTTTAAAACTATCAAATCTCTAAAAATGTCTATAAGTTAATAACTCATGAAAACAAAAATACTCTAAAAAATATTTCGCTAAAAGATACACATGAAGAAAAAAAAATTCTTTGCAGAAAAACACCAAGAAGACAACCCATACATAAAGTAAGAAAGTCTTTGCCTAGCTACTATTCTCTTCCTGCTTTAAAATTTTAACATATAATTACATATCTTTTCCCTGCCGATGTAGGCTCATAGTTTGAAAGAGATTTACAGTGATTTTTAATGGACGCCGAATAGACCTCGACACAATGATTGCTGAAATTGGCGACAATAATGATGGTTCTGTAAAATGAAAGAATTTTGGGGGTAGGAAGCGAAATCTGGAGATTCTTCTGGAAAATTCCATACTCTATCGAAAAAACTATGTAAAAGCTAGAAATGGTTCAGTTTATTCACTTTTTGACGTATTAATCGCGGATTGTATTTGCCGAGCTTCTTCACTCTTAACCTTATTACTGTTGTTTGTCTATGTGTGCTATGAATCTCTAATAGAGCTGATCTTTGCATACACCTGGCT
Organism: Argiope aurantia; assembly: GCA_026543865.1. Lineage (NCBI taxonomy): Eukaryota > Metazoa > Arthropoda > Arachnida > Araneae > Araneidae > Argiope > Argiope aurantia. Next base: position 26,092 of record JAPMOR010039821.1, read on the forward strand.
CGATTTTTTACTGGGCCCGTCCTTCGTATTACTAGTAGAATAAACTGTTATTTACCATTATTCAACGTGTTGGTCTTTCTTTTATCATACATGCATTGGACGATTTCCGTAACTATAATTAAAAGTGCGGGAAAAATATTTACTTATATATTATATATTAGCAGCTGTCTAGCCTTTATCAGTTTGCCAAGATTAAAAATTTAAATAACCATCTACAATAGCTTTTGTGTAGCTTCAATGAAGAATCTTAATCTAAATTATGCAGTGGTTTGAAGATAAGTTTTATGCTATGAAACTGGAAGATTTCAGCTTTAAAATCCGCATCTATAAATTTTTCTCCGCGAATGAGGTTATAGTACATGTTAAATTTGATGATGAGGACCAAATGTCTTCCATGTTCCCCTTAATTTTGTGAATTAAAAACATATGTTCTATTTAAAAATTCATTCCGAAGCAAATATTAAACAGAAAAGATTTGCAACTGTACCAAAGGTGGATATTTCTTTGTTTTAATATATTGGCATTTAAATATTTCGGTTAATAATTTTTCAAAAATTACAATACCGTATAATAGAAAATTCTGTAATATAATTCTAATACAAAATTCCTGGTTTAAAAAATCAATCAAACCCAAATTTTTAAAAATTTAACAATCTTTTTTGTTTCATGAAAAATGATATAAAACATGAAATAGCAGTTTGAAGAGTCGTAACTTTACATTTGAGTCACGTAAACACTAAGAGGAGGGGATGGGGGAATGACTTTTGCAAAACACACCGTTCGTAAAAATAAATCCATTTCCACAAATGAAAACTCAAAAATTTTCTAGTCTGATACAATGACGTGATTATAATAAAATATTAGACAAAAGCATGTTAAATAAAAGAAATGGAAATTAAAAGAAGAGAAAACGGATGGAAAAATAAAACACTAATAATGGCTTAAACTGTGAGTATTTCGTTCTTCGATCTGTAAAGCAATAAACAAGAAAGCAAAGATTCTTTCTTTCAAAAAAGTGAACAAGAATGAAAAAAAAAAAAAAAAACTTTCTCAATGAGCTGACTTCAAATTTTACCACTTTTCTCATCAAACACCAGACGATTCAAAAATACATTCGAAATGCTGCAAGTCAGCTTTCCAACCGAGTCACGTATGCGTGAAGACAGAAGGCGGGAAAAAAGTTAAAAAAAAAAAGGAATTCATCGGTCGTTCGAAGTGGGTTATAGTACCCGTCGTGTTCTGGTGGCTTTCTGAGACAAGGAACACGATCCTGCACGTATTACGGTTATAAAGCGAAGAAAAGAAATCGCAGTTTTAGAATCGACGAATATAAAGAAGAGAATGCCGCTGGTTCTCAAAGGAAAGTGCGATATTTTTTGATCTCTCGTTCGAATGATGGTCGGTTTAAACTGAATATTCTCAGGCAAAAGGAAAAATAGAACTCTTTTATAGAGAAATACCACAGAATTTTCTCACCACAAATGTTGTTTCCGATATATTAGTATATTTTGTATTAGTAGATTTTAAAAAAAGAACATTATTTTTATTTTGTAAAATAGGGAATTTTTCAAAATAAATATTATCTTTTATTAATCTACAGAGTATGAAGTATACAAAGAAAGAATTTTGTAATTGTCGACAACTCCAGATTTTGACAAATCTCCATATTTCTGACTCCAAGTTTCCTTGAAGTCCAAAAAATACACTTTTGGAATTTTATTTATCTGCCTGTTACCCTGTGTAAATAAAATACTTAAGAATACTTTGAGCTAAACAAATGAAATTTGGTATGTATTCTTTACACCAAGATATTTATACAATTTTCAGCAAAATTCGTTTTTAGTAAGTCAGTCAGTCTGCCTGTATGACAAAACAATAACGACAAAACATAAGAGCCAAATCGATAAACTAGTTTTATTACATATATTTAGCATCTAATTAACTTGTTACAATATCTGAAGTGTAATTCCTTGCCAAAATTTAAAGCAAATCTGTAAAAAACTTGGCAGCTCTCCATTTTTTTTTTTTTTTCATTCGCTTACGATATGATCATTCGAACATAATTCAAAAAACGAAACTATCTAAACAAATGAGTTTTATCATGTGATCTTTACTGAAACTTTAGATCTGAGTCAAATTTTCGATTCAATAGGTCGATTCTTCGGCAATCTGTCAAAATTGAAGTTCGTTTTTCTTCATTTTATTACCAAGCACAAAATACTCATATCTAGGAACACTGAAAATTAAAATCTGAGCACTTATGTCATCTATAGCTTTATAAAATGGCAGCAGTTTTTATGCAGGTAAGAGGAGAATATCATCTTTATTAAACAGTATACCAGAATATAAAGAGTGACCACTCCAGCTGATTTGAAAAGCATTCTTTTCGTAAAATACATGATGCAAAAAAAATCATAATTCAGACAATGCAACGACTGATGCAATCAACACAGATGAAGAAAAAACAGACAAATCAAATCTAAAGCAATATTATGTTACCATGTTTCGGATAAAAGGCTCCACATTTCAGATTTTATTTCATAAAGGCCCTATATACCTACCAAACTTGCCAGGAAATTTGATCATCTTATTAAAAATGTTGCAAGAGTATCAAAATTGAAAATTTAGCTTTAAAAGTAATATTGAAAGAAAGCATTTCTGTTTAAATCAAAACATTGGCAAAACTATTTGATGAAACAACTAAATAAATTTGAATTTCATTACAATAAAATAAATTGTAAGAAATTACGTAAAAATTAATTTTGAAAACTTTATATAAATATTATCCTCCAGACGCTCTCAAGGGACCTAAATAAACAGTGAAGTAAAATTTTGATAATCTCCATTTTCTTAAATATGCAAAAAGTTTACCCGTATCAACGGTTAAAAAATTGTAAGACATTTGAAATGAACAAAGTTTTTACATCCTATATATTTCAAAAGAAATTATTATAAGAAAATAAACTTTGCTTCTGAAATGTTTTATTTCCATAGCTTTCTGTGTTTTAAAGATTTGAAATAATAGAATGCATCATATTTTAAATATAATGTTAGGTTATTTCGAATTGTTTTTAAATTTTTTTAATCAACGTGGCATTTCAAGACTTTCTAAAAGATGCGAATTATATTTTCAATCATTAATTCAATTTTGTGACATTAACATTTATTATGCGCAGACAAATAAAACAAATAAAGCTCAGCAGAATTGAAATATTATATACATATCTCCGGATAAGTCGGAGTTCTATGAACTCATTTCTTTGTCCTTCAATACCAAGAGACAAAGTTTTTATATCAACACTCACTGTTATAATACGTATTTTCTCACTTCTTATTATGTACTAAGCCCTCCATTTATCTCAATATCTCTCCAATTATCTCTCTTTATATCGCGGTCCGGTGAATCATAGAAGCAGTTGTCGATAATGTGTCAAGTTAAATAGAAGGCTCTGTACTGGTAGTTTATATACTGCACTGCACGTTTCAAAAATCTTCACTGTGGTACACTTAAAGAAACATTAAGCCTACCCCAAGAACAATTTACGAATACTGGACGTACTGCGCGGTTATAATCAAGAACAGCGGCAACAATTGAGGTCCGTTCCATACTGAAGGTACAATGAACAACGAGCAGAACGCTGCTCTTTTCCTGACACGACTTGTATTTTGCATACCACACATAGGAGGATCGTAGCAGACGTCAGCTTCCAATGCTTTAGCAATGCTACCAATGCAACGCCTTGCCTTCCTCATTTAATTACGATAAAGGAAAACTAGGAGGGATAGTACGCAAGCTAGATAGTCACGAACTGGGGTGTGTACTGTATTTCTCCATGTTTACAAGAGATGCTTGTGAATGAATGATACTTTCAGAAGTCTGAAACACCTTTCGTTACTATCACTATGTGAAGACCTATAGCTTTTCATGGAATTGCGGTGTATAATGGTTAGGTTGGCGAGATAGTGTTAAGTTTCATGCTTTGAAGTTTCGAAACATAGAAATAGCTGCCGGTAAGTTGTCGAATTAAAATAGAAGGCTCTGTACTGGTAGTTTATATACTGAATAGTAAGAATTCATTAGAGAAAAAATAAGTTAAAGGATATAAACTGTTCACATTTTAACATAAATTATGCACACTTCTTAATATACTAAAAAAACATTGAGCATCACACTTCAAGGACAATTTCAAATCTTGTTCGTACTTTATAGTTATAATCAAGAACAGCGGCAACAACAAAGGTCAGTTACACATTGACGAAACAATGGACAACGAGCAGATCAACTTGTATTTTGCAACCCATACGTAGGAATATCGTAGCAGACGCCCGCTTTCAATACCTTGGCAATGTTGAAAATGCAACGTTTAGTCTTCCTGAATTAATTACGATAAAGAAAACCAAGCCGGATAGTCAGGAACTCGGATACTCGGATACTCGGGAGTGTAGTGTAAAAGCGATGTTATTGAACATGGTTGTTTTATTCAATATAGAAACAGAAAGTATAATCATTATGTTGAGAAAAAAAATAAAAATACATTTTATACAAAGCCGGAATAATCACCCAAAAACGTTTTTTGCGTACTCTTTAATAAAGCGATCCTCTTCGTAAAATTGCAAATCTCGAAAAATGCCGTGAATTCCATGACAGTATTCAGAGTTTTATTTTCTCGCATTTCAACATTTTGTGCTTCATAGTATATTGGCATAAAAAAAAGTATGAATTTGTACATCTTTCTATTGCGGATTGAAACAAAAATTTTAAATAAAACAATTATTTGCATACAATAAAATAATAAAATTATTTGCATATAATAAAATAATAAAATTGATTTATATGTATAATTAAAATTATTTAATTTGAGAATATTAAATATTTTCACGTTATTTTATATTAACGTCTTTTTACATTAATATTGTAGCGCCATTTTACATTCACGTTATTTTATATTAAATTTTACGTTTATACTATTACGTTTATATTATTTTAGTTTATAATAATACGTTTAATTATTTGCGAAGGTACAGGCCAAAAGACTGCCAAATGTTTGACGGATCTGACTTATATAAATATCAACAAAATTAGCATACATAATCAAGTAAAATGATTTATCTATCTATATCTATATCTATACTTATAATAAAGCTCAATGTGTATGTGTGTGTGTGTGTGTGTGTGTGTGTGTGTGTGTTGGCGCTCTACAGGCCGGACCATTTGGCCTACAGCTACCAAATTTGGCACGTGTAAACCTTGGAGGTCGGGAATGTGCACCTGGGGGTTATTTTTTCGAATTTTTAATTATAATTTTATTTCTTTAAAAATTAAGCGAAATATTGGCGTGTTTCTGCTATAACTTCCGAACATATTACCGCACAAAAAAGATTTTTACATCAAGTTAAAGATAAAAAATTTATCTTTTAAATGACACCAATGTTTTAACCTTAAAATTAAATTTCTATTTTTAATGAATTTTTAAATAAATATTTTAACTATATTTTTCAACAATTTTTTTCGTACAAAATAAACATAAAATTTAAGCTGCACGAGCACGTTTCGCATTCATGGCAAAAATTAGCTTTTTCAAAGTGTTGCCATCACATTGATTAAAGCTCCAATTAAAAATAAATTAAATCTTTTTGGAAATGAAATCTGCAAAAATATAATTTTCGGCATGTGTCTGTAGGAAATGAAACAAATATGAAATACTATTTTTTCTAAAAAATAAATTCAAGAAAAATTATTTTATGATCTTTTACACTCTCTATATTATTAATCCGATAAATCAGTTTTATTTTAAGGCAAGTTTTGTTTAATATGAACAGGTTATCCATTCAAATCAGGGCCACACAGCCAATTTGTAAACCTTTAGTAAGACACAGATCTGCTAAAATGGTCTAAATGGAAAATGATTATATTTTATGTAACTTGATTCAATAAATGCTCTAATAAATAACGAATTTTTGATTTTACATAAAGCTTCTGCTTTGGAAATCACGATTAACAAAATGTTCTTGAAACACTAATATTTTAAATAAAAAGAGTTAATTTCCAATCAACTAAATGAATCAATTAGTTGACTGATTTATAAAAATTTGAATATCACTATTCAATAAAAAAAGGATAATTTTAGATTTTCCATCGATCGTTTCAAAGAAAATACGCCAATCAGCGCGCAGGTTTCTCAAGATTAATATGCCTAAGATTATGAAAATGTTGAGTTTTTCTAAATTTTTAACATTCAAAACTTCATAAATAAGTCTTAGTTGATCGTGGAAAATAAAAACATTCATTCATTTATTTAACATTTGGTGTATCCAGAATATTTCACAGAATATGTTGCCTTACTGCATTAAATTTAGACTTCATAATTTTTGGAATATATTTATAGGCCGGAACAAAATATTATTATTGATTTCATTTCAATCCTTTTGAAAGCAAAACTAAAAACTGAATTTTATGCTGAAATTGAGAAATTTTTGTTGAATTATTCTTTGAGATATTACATAAATTATGAAAAATATTTTGTAGTTCACATAAGACTTAAATACCGAGCGATTCTGTTTGCAATACTCATAGTCAATAATAATAAATAAATAACAATAAAGATGATAAAATAAAATGCTTGGGTTTATTAAAAATATCTTTATATTAATTAAAATTTCATTATTTTCACTTTAAATTAAAGTGGAAATTTTATTGAAATGACAACAAATTAGCAAAATACATATAAGTAAATTGAACGAAACGATCTAAACAACAGTGTAAGTTTGGTATGACTATCAAAATTTGAAGATTAAAAATGTTTTGTTTGAGAATCTATTAAGAGACCAGTTACTTAAAATATTTAATTGAAAATTGTAGGGAGCGGTAATACTGGCGAACCGGCTGGTCGCCAAAGGCGGCTGGTACTTATATAAAGCTCAATGTGCGTGCGTGTGTGTGTGTGTGTGTTGGCGCTCTACAGGCCAGACCGTTTGACCTACAGCTACCAAATTTGGTACATGTATACCTTAGAGGTCGAGAATGTGCACCTGGGGTCCCCTTTTTTGAATTTTTAATTAGAATTTCAGTTATTAATTAAAAACTAACTTTCCCGTTAAAAAAATCTTTTCATTTTCCCCAACGCCAAATGAGTAAGGTTTCAGTTTTTTCCCCAAGAATAATGAATAATTAACATTTTTCGATCGATTATTTCAAACGATTCTGTTTATTTTCTTAATGTTTTATGCTTTTAAAATTAAACATTGTTAATTAACCGATCTTTCAGATTCATTCTGAAGTACTTTTGAATTAAAATAACACAGAATAAAGGAAATTAAAAATTTCTAATCTCCATAGCGTTACCCGAACTGGCGTAGAAAAATTCACGCATTTGCGTTACCGTAAGTGGCTTTTGAAATTCACGCATGCGCATTGTGTTCTGATTGTTGACAATATTATCAACGGATGATTCCTGATTTAAATTATTTTTAGGTTAGTTGCATGCTTTTGTAATCAAATTGTATTTATGTTAGTTACATATTTTTTGTATATGCTTATAGTTTTAAGCACATCGTTTTTTAAGTAGTTTTTTTTAACCCGTTTTCGACCGATTATTTTAAACGATTCATTTTATTTTCATAGTGCTTGATTCATTTAAAATTAAACATCGTTAATTAATTGATATGCTCATAATGAATCTGAGAAAATTTTGTTGACAAATTCTTGAGATATTACATAAATTAAGAAAGCTATTCTTTAGTACCCATAAAGTTTAAACGCTCAGTGACTCTTATCAGTAATCATATTATAAAAAAATGCTTTGTTTCAGTAAAAAATATTATTATATTAATTGCAGATTAATTCTTTCCACTTTAATTTAAAGCGTAAATTCTACGAGAGCTAACAGAAAATGAGAGATTCATATTACGTTATGACTGAAGGCCTTTATAATATTATGAGTGAATTATATGACTAACGAAATTTGAAGATTTAATATATTTTGTTGATGAATCTATTAAAGTAGGAATTGCGTAAAATAGTTAATTATTAAAATTTAAACGAACATTAAGATTGGCGAACCGGCTGGTCGCCAAAGGCGGCTAGTATATAATAAAATATTAATAAAATTGACTTATACATAATTAATATTCGCAAAAGAAATAATTTTAAATACATTAATTTATAATCAGATTTTAAAAAATGAAAGCACATTCTTAAAGGCTATTTTTCATGTAAATAACATGCCAATTTGATGAACCAGAGGATCGTAAATTATTGAAAATGAAAAAGTAATTTAGAACCCTTATCTTCAAAAATATTAAAACTTAAAAAAATAAAAGCTTGAAAATATAAGGAATTTTATACTCTTTAATAAGTCTGCAGTGTGAAAACTGAGGATATTCAAGAAAAACTAAAACGTTTACTGGGAAACATCTCTGCAACATCGGCACAGATGTTTACAGAAGGTATTGCAAATTCTACCGAAAAATTCTGAGGAGTGATAGTAGGCAAAAAGGCGATAAGAATTTCCATAGAAATACGTATAATGTCGCAAACGATGGTGAAAATTAATTTGGTGGGATACAGATACAGCATACATTTATAGCACAGGCATTTTAATATAAGAAAGGGGACGATGGGAAACTTTTATAAAAATTACTGAATGTTTTGGTCGCGAAGGTCATTACACAATCGACACCGACGTTTAAAGGACCGCCAGACGCTCTCAAACATATCATGTGTTCTTGCGATTTCTCCAGCAGCGACGACGTTTCCGTGCTACGAGATCTTCCACTGTATTCAAAGGTGTCTGATAAACAAGAGATTTCATGTGGCCCAGAAGAAATCCAAGGGATTGAGGTCCGGGAACATGGTAGTCAATCAACAGCTCTAAGATAAAATCTGAGAATAAAATTCTTGCAGGAAAGAGTGCATCTTCCTGTGTGACACCAAGCATCCAGCATTATATACCCAATTCAGCTGCAATTGATCGCGTGCTTGTCGATGGGGTATCAGTAAAGCGCTGCAAAACTCGGTTTTCTGTTTCAGATGTGCGTTCTTACCTGCATTTGGCCTCGTTATTTTGAAGGATCCTGTCTCCAGAAACCGGAGATCAATATTTGCAAAGGTGCTGTTGTGTGGATAACGCCTACTTAGATATTGCTCTTGGTATATTCTTTGAGCTAGGCGTCCATTACTATCCGCTCGGCCGAAAATTAAATGCAAATCCGCATATTCGTCATTCGTGAAATCTGACATGTTGTTTACGAATGAAACTTATCGACTACCAATTCTGCACTGCTCTTTAATGAATACAATCTTCTTTTATACTCATCGAACCATCAATTCTGCAATGCTCGCTGCCTTTATATTCCTAGAACGCATGGAAAATTTACATCAGAGAAAGCTTCTTCTTCTCGACTACATTGTTCCAAATCCTCGCATTCATAGGGCCATTCTCTTCGCCAGGCTAATTGTCTCTTCGATGTCTGTTTTTGCGAGTTTCACAGAATAGACGTCTCCTGCCACCCTATGTTTTACGATAATTTTTCATCTCCTTAATGCCTACTATCACTTCTCTAAATTTACCTTTCGAATTTGGCAACACCCTCTGTAAACATCGGTGCCGATGTTGCAGCGATGTTCCAAGCAAACATTTTAGTTTTTCTTGAATATCTTAAAACCTCCTCAGTTTTCACACTACAGACTTATATAAAATTAAAGAGTATAAAATTCTTCATATTTCCAAGATTTTAGTTTTCTTAAAGTATAAATATTTTTAAAAATAAGGGTTCTAAACTAATTTTTCATTTTTAACAATTTACGACCCCCTGGTTCATCAAATCGGCATGCTACTTACATGAAAAACAGCCTTTAAGAATGTGCTTTCACTTTAAAAAAATTCATATTTGAAACACCATTTGTTATTTTTTTATTAATTTTTTACAGTTTCCAACAGTTCTCCAACTCCCTATATTTTTAGATTTTCACCCCCTAAACGTCGTTTGGGACCCCATGTTGTATGGTGATTCTTTTTCCTCTTGATGCCTACCTTCACCCCTCTGAGTTTGTCGGTCGAATTCGGCAACACCCTGTATATATATATATCTTGTTCCAAATTTAATCATTAATAAAATACCTTTTATTCATCCACTCAAGTACAAATACATTTTTTTAAACTTGTAGTAGATGACACTTGATGTGAATACAGTTTTTTTCAAATATTAATTAATTAATTTAATTTGTCCAGTAATTTCTATTTGGTCGCCAAACTCTCTAAATCCGTTGCCAAATGGTCGCCAAATTTGTCGCCATGCTCTGAGATTATTGACGCGACACTCGATCATAAATAATATAAGAAATATATAAATAATAAAAAAGTAACTAAAATAATTTTTTTATATATTACTTGTTAAAAATGAAAACACTTTTTAAAGAACAATAAGCACGAAATTATTCCTAAAACTTTGAGAAATATGCAGTTTATTGATAATTGCATTTATCTAGTCGTCTGAGAAGTATAAACATTTCTCTATTCATTAACAACATTCTCTATACAGCATTTTTCTAACGCATCAGCACATTGACTTCAAGTGAGAAAACAGCTCGGTGTTGATGGCAAAACAAGACACAAAGTTATCTCGTAAAAACTTTGTTACATAAATGTCTTTTGGAATCGGAAGTCTGAAATCTGTCTTGGCGGTCAACGTATTACAGTGGCAAACTATATATAATATATATAAAAACGGTACTATTAAAATTTTAATAAAAATATCTTTTTTAAATAAAATAATATTTCATAAAACTTAATTTAAAATAATTAAAATATATTAATTTGTAATATTAATGGCAACATCCTTCCGTAATATAACGCAAAATAGATTGGAGCGTTTAAAATTATGGGTAGCTTGACAACCAATGATTGATTACTAATAGTATAAAAAAATTGTGATTAAATATTTACCTAAATGGCAATGAATTTTCGACATTAAGACTAAATAAATCCTGGATAAAGAATAGAAATAAAACACGCTAAAATAATATTAAAAAAATCGATTGTTAAATATTTGTTTAAATGTTAGTGAGTTTCAACGATAAGTAAATAACTCCTGGATAAATAACAGAAATAAAGCATATTAAAATAAATTAGATAAACGACTAGTATAAAAAAAAATGCAATTAAACATTTTTTTAAATGGCAGCGATTTTCGACAAGTAAATAAATTGAAGATAAATAATAGAGATAAAGCATATTAAAATAAATTAGATGGAAGAGCATAAACATTCTCCTAAGAAAACACGGACCATTAAATCATGAACACCTTTAAAGGTCTTAAAAGCCGTAAATCTCCATATCGTGGGATAGGGACATGAGAAACATGACAGAGCAAAGGAAACTGCAGTTCAGTCCATTTCCCGGATGCTTCAGAAACCGTGAAGATATTGAAAAAGAATTATAGCCATGAATTGCAGACATTCGATTGTTTGAAAACACGCATAAACATGATACACAGTAAGTGTCGGATTCATACTTTTACGGCGGTTACCGACATTTATTCCACTTTAAAGTCTTGAATTATTGGTTTCCTTGACGTCAATGCCAGATGCGTGACATTTTTTAGTAAAAAAATATTCATAAGGTCACAAGTAGAATTGGGAAAGAATTCTATCAGTTTAGGAAAAGTTGGGTGATAAAAATAATAGGATAAAATTTTTATTTGATATAAGTTTCAAATCTAGTTTGGATTATCTAAGAATTTTATATGTTTTCAGTAAGTGGAGCACTTAAAGTATCATATCACAGATTTTTAAGCTTCCACAGTACGTGATTTTTTGCTACTTTTATCAAAATTCAGGGATAGTATCTGAATAGCTGGAAAAGCTGGACAATCTGAGCCCTAGATTTATCCATGGATTTATTACGATGAGTTCATAAAACTATAAAAAATTTATGCACCAATAAAATAATTCATATAAAAATTATTATTTTTGCATTCTAACTTGTTTACACTTACATCCATTCAAATGGTAAACAAGAGTCCATTAAAATTACTAATAGGAAAATTCGATTAAATTATCGATACTTTTCGACAGAGTTTCAAGATAAGAATTTTGTTATGCGATGAGAACTCCATAAGAGGCAACATCGATGTTAAAAGCACTCTAGATCTAATAGTTTCAGAAAAAGATTTTGTTACTGTTTTCTCTCATTTTAATAGAGGATCTATTAAAATGGGAGATATATTATCTCTTGCATGCTCGTTTACTCTCACCGAGGAGCACCTCAGATATGAGGATGAAAATTTTTCGGCATGGTGGTTGGCTCACCACCCGCATGGGTACAGAAATGGTGGAGATCGACTACCTCTTACAGATGACGGGATGCGCTTCATATGGATAGGATTGTACTGTGGCCGGTGATGGTCCTTAGGACTTAATCTCAGTTCCCGCCAATGCTGTCGCGGCGGCACGGTCATTCAGATATATTCGTGTTACCCAGGGTGGGTCGGAGTTATCAATTTGTGATTATGCTCCTTTCAAATACTTTTCCAGAAAACTGCCCTTTATTGTTACGTTGGACGCAAGCTATGGCTGTCTCTAAAAGCTTGTGCAAATGGAGCACATTCTTATTAGTATTGTAGTTTACATGCTTAATTTTAATATATTCATTATTACCACTCTAGGCTGTTAATAGGACACATTTTTCGCGATATATTAACTGCTGTAAAGAAGGGGGACGCTATCTATTCAGATAAGTATGAATCCCAGATAATTCACCTAGTGACCAGCGGTTATATTTCTTGCAGAATGAGGGGCAGAGACAATTCCAGTTCGTATTGTTAGCAGGCAACTGTTTGATAAATGCCTTAAAGGTCTGAATGATATTTGTATGATGAGTCAATTTTGTGCTCCATACCTAAGTGGCATCTTTTTTTTTTATACTGCTGTAAATAAGTATATATTTTATTGTCTGGGATAGAATGCTTCATTTTTCCCAAGACTGTTTTTCTCCGCCTTTTTTTTATTTTTTCATATCCGAACATAAATACATATGTTATTGCAAAAGTAAAAAACTTGAGAGTTTGACGTATCTTCGTGTTTTATACCTCCTTGAATTTGTAAAATACATTTTTTGGAATTATATATGTCTATCTGTAAAAATTGTACTTCAAAAGCACCTTGATCTGGGCGTATGAAAATTGGAAAGTAATCGTCGGCATCAAAATTTCTAGATTTCTATAAAAATTCTGACGAAAAACGTTGACACAAAGTTTGTCGTCCATATGCACGTGAAAGTTATATATGAATAAAAACATTTATAGCAGAGCATTCATAAGCATCACCATCTATATTATGATGTGTCGTTATGCATTTTTCCCCTTTTACGATTCGAAATGTGAAGGTGCGGTACATCTTCTGTAGGCTTTATAGAAATGGACAGATTCCATTCAAGTAAACCTTCGTTGAATGCAAATTTGTAAAACGTGATTTTGCATATATCTCTTATATTAATATATCAATTTAAATTGTCTAGCTTTAAAACATTCTCACATGCAGTACTCTGCAGAATGTAAATATTGAATGGGCTCTGGCACCATCTTTGGTTAGAAGTTTTCCACAATTTTGAAAGATTTCTATCGACTGGCTGGAGAAATTGTACAAATTCTCAAATGTAAATATCATAAAAGACTTCTAAGATATGGATTAATTAAAAGACGAATTAATCCAGAAAGAATGAGATCGAAAAATGATAAATGTAGTATCTAATGATTTCATTACAGTTTCCTACAATAAAAACAGCCACAGTGAAAAAGATAATAAAACGTCTAGAACTTAGAAGTAGTTAAAGGAATAGTTAAAAATAGCACAGGTACTGTCTGGCTTTACAATGAAATGAAAACCCAATGAAGAAAGCAGAATGTACTTTATGAAAGTCAATGAGAATTCTATCGCTTCTTATTGTAAAACTTATAAAGAATAATGTCGGCTATTGCCCTAGACAAAAACTCACCAGCTCACGCAAAATATAATTCTATAACATACTTATCAAGCAGTAATAAAAATTCTTTCAATTAATATTTTTTCAGTTTCCTTTTTAATACCTCAATAATAGTTAGTATTGTCTTAATCATACATTGTAACGTCGCAAGTGTGATTGAAATGCATTTTGAGCATTTGGATGAAGATATCCTCATATTTAGGCTAATTAAAAGCTTTTATTTTTTCAGTACATAGCACACGGACACATCACATCACAAGAATACTTATAAGAAATATATAAAATACATTTTCACATGTTACAACTACTGGAGGAAGGAACTCTTCCTTAACGTAAACACCACACCAGGACGTTAGAAGGTGAAGTCAAACTGACTGTTACAACATACTTTTTTACTTTATGATATATGATGTTCTTTTGGTTTGCTGAGCAGTTGTTCTCATTTTGATCTCATAAATTAATCGGTTTTGCTTCATCGCATGCGAAGTATTATACAAATAGAAAGTCTTGCAATTCCCCAAAAAATTTATCCTCGAGTTTTTGATGAATGTCATCCTTCGGAACCCTCGAATACTATACTCTGAATACTATATTTTTGGAATTATGTCAATGTGTTTGGAAACACAGAAATTTCAAAGCACCTTGAATTAGAACAATGAAATTTGTTGTTTAATCTTAACTCCATATTTGAAGATTTCTTTTAAAATATGCATGAAATATCAGGGATTTTTATTGAAATATGGATTGACAAGTTTGTCTGTTCGTATGCGTCCGGACATGCCAACTCAAAAACACAAAGAGAATAATGGATGAAATTTGCCTTATAGAAACTTAGAACTATAGATATATATTAAATTTTGAAGCAAATCCTCAAAAGGGGGACGGTGTATTTGTTTGTATGTATATTTACATGTATGTAAACACTAACTTAAAAACTTAACGACTTAGCTTCAATTCAACTAACTGAATCTAACATTGTCAAATCTCGGATTCAATTGATAGAAAGGAAGACATCAAAAATGCATATTCAGCGTTCATTATGACGCATAAAACACGTCTTATTGCGTCATTACATGTAGAAGTTCAAAGGAGGGAGACTGATATTTACAGATTGTAATGACTTTTAATTGTTTACCTTCAAGTTTGCTGCACATTCTGGGGTTGTAGAAGAAGATAGGAGAACAGAAAAGAAAGTACTGATTTAGTTTATAACAAAGTTGAAAGAAAAACTACTTTGACAATTTCTTCCAAAGAATGTCAATTTTGTGGGATGCAAATTTACCGTGGTTGCAATGAATAAATGGCTTAACCCTTAATCTCGGTAAGAATTCAATGTATTCACTAATAAAAATTTTGGAGGCTTTCTCAAGCAGACGTGTGCAAATATTGTTTTGTAATACATAACACACAAAATAACACAAACTTCAGAAGAAACTGCCTATCATTGTCTTAATAAACAGTACTTTTCTCTAAGGTTATAGACGATTTTTATATTCAACGAGCAGGAATAATCCCCCAAAAGTTTTTGTCTTATTCTGTAATAAACTTGCCATGCTAGGGAATGCCCTGCGTGGCAAGGCGTACAATAGTTACTATATATTAACTTTTGGGTGAATTTAGCATTTTTACCGAATCTGTCATTCTTGGCGAGTTATTTGGCGATTAATCACTGACATGCGTTAATAGTAGCCAAAAATTGAACTTGTGTTTTAGACTGAAACAAAAAATTTGACACAAAACTGTACCAGAAGCCACAAAATCCCTAACAATTGGATATAGTTAAGTAACTGCGTTTTTGAATTATCGCGCTTACAAATTTCTGAAAGAACACATCGAAAGACAGTCATCACGCAGTTACATATGGCTCAAAATTTGACAGGTATTTATCTACATTTTAAATGTTAATTCTGTGCACGAAATTTTATAAATATGGCTTTCTTTATATTATAATTATCGTGTTAACTTATATTCGAACAGAATTATTTCTGAACAGAATTTACTCAAAATTTGAAAGAAAAATTTGGTATAAAGACCACATACCAAATTGCTACCGTTTAGCTCAAAGCATATTTGAGTTAGTTCTCTTTGCCACAGATGCATCTTTTCTAAAAATGTGTTTTTCGAATTTAATGGGGGAGATTTGTCAAAATTTCGAGTTCGAATTTTTTGACGATTACTATACTTTCTCTATAGGAGAAAGTAAAAAGACTAACTCATAGTTACACAAATAAATCTTTCATTTATAGTGGTTACATAGTTTACATCGGAGCGGCACTAATAACCTCCAAGTCTAAATTTTAGAGAACAGTAATGTCTCTGCGCTCAATTTTCTTCAACAATTCTAATTCCCAGGCACATGAGTGGATTTCTCAAAAGCAATGCTTATTATTACGTTCATAAACCATTGTCTCCCGAGGACATTTATATATGTTTGTAGATGTTCCCGGAACGTACCGCCATTCGCAGTTAAATCTCGGCTAAAGCATCCGTCCTCAGAGATGCCGTTATTAAGATTACTACTCAGTGATGCTGATATAAATGGAATCCGTACGAGTTTAATACTACTCAAGCCGTTATTATTCGAACAAAGCATCCTGCAAAGCACCCAATACCCCAGATGATAGCATTACTGAGGTGATAACTATGGTCAGACTCGTAGATGCGGATGAGTAATACCGTACAATACGTTTATATTTTTAACAGGACGTCTTCTTGCATCCACGGTAGTTTCGTGAGGAAACGTAGGATGAGATTCGAAGGATCGAAATATGAAGCAGAATGATATACCTTTCCTGTTATACGACAGCCGTCCTCGTATTGATTTGTTTATGTAAAACAAGCAAAACGGGAGATAGTTAAGATGCTATTTTCGTCATCAGATAAAGGATAAAAGTTGTGAGATTAAAAACTACTCGATAAAATTCGATTGAATACTAATCTATTCTTCTATCAATGTCATTTGAGAACTGTCCTTCGTTCATTATGTGCTTTTATTTAATTTCTTTTTAAAGAGAATAATTTTATAATTAAAAAATTTGAATTTTGTACATTTGATATATGAGAAAATGAAAGCATTGAAGAGTTAAAAAAAATTGAAAAGAAAAAATTCGAATTTCTGTTCCAAAAACCTCGTAGAATTATAATGTCTCCATGTTAAAAAGCAATAATTGTTTTATCTTATGCGCATTTATAATACTGTTTCTAATTTAAGTTTACAAAAAGTTTAAAATTGCATAACATTATTTCAAAATAACAAAATGTGAGATACTTTCTTTAAATTCGAGATAAAAGTACACAAATCTTGAAATTTAAGAATTTTAAAAATATAAATTCAGATTTTTTTTTTTTTTTGATTACATGTTATACTATAGAAGCTAATTCCACTTTTAAACAGATTATTGGGCATCACAATTCTTAACGGATGGTATATCAACATTTGCATAGTAATTTTTTAAACATTTCTAATAATTAAAGAAATAAACTTCTCGAAAAGCTAGTTTGTTGAATTTTAAAGTGATTTGGAGAAAAGTTTTAGGAAATAAAAAGCTATTAAAGTTAAATTTTATTATTATACTCCAATGTTAGTAAAGGAAAACGAATTTTTAATTGGTCAAAAGTATAATCAGAAGCTTGAAATGACATTTCTCAGAGAGAATCTATTAACCAAAGAAACAACTACATGTAATATTCAGCTATCTGCTCTGTAAAGTTTTTCAAACGATTCTTTCAACCCATCATGCACTTCACAGATTGCATACTAGCCTAAAAATATCATTTTAATATCAAGATCAAATTTATTGATGATTACATTACTTTCTTTGAACATATATTATATAGGGGAAAGGAAAAAAATAGCCACATTTAGAGAATCCGCAATAATTCTGCATGATTTATGACGTTAATTCACAACGATATAAAATCTTCACTTTATTGATTTTAGAATAATATGAAACATTTCATATCTTTTAAAAATACCGTATAGAAAGTTGAAAACCGATTATAATCCTAATCGACATACAATTTAACTAAAAAATATCGAATAATTTTTTTTTAAAAAATCTTTTTAAAAATGATGATTGATTATGTTTTCAGTTTAAGAGTTTTTGAAGTAGCGTAATGTACTAGGGCGGATATTTTTAAACCTAAAATTCTGAAGATATTCACTTCTCCAATACATTTATAATAGTTAATCCAAGAATTTCGATAGTAAAAGTTAAAATTTTTTTATATAAAATAGAAAGGATTCTTTACTAAAAAAATCAATAATACAGTCAAATAGGCCTAAAATTAAACTATTTTTAGAGAAAGAATTATAGGAATTTTGGGCTTCATTCTGAGCCTAGATGAGATGATGGATTTATATACGGAACCTCGGTCAGATGACGAAAATGACAACAGTCTTAATTCAAATTTTCAACGTTTTTAACTCAGGTAAGGTCCTTAAAAAGTACTTCTTTAAGTAGTATATCCAGTCTGACTTTTAAAAACTTATGGCAATGCGATTGAAGTTGTATATTATAGTATATAAACTGAATATATTATTAAATTATGGCCGCGGAAAAAAAACTTGATATTTATTTGCAATTGCGTGTCCTTTCTTGTTTTACTTGCATGATGAAGAATATTATATTTTGTTTTAAAGTTCAGAAATAGAGTTATTTGAAAAGCATTAAATTTATATTTATTACTGTTTACAAATATTTTAAAGAACTGAAGTCCAATGTTCATGATTGCAATGAGTTGTTTCTTAACTGTAAATCATATTTAAAAAAACATGAAGTTTAAAATTGTTTTTCCAATGATTTATTCAAAAAAAATGAAAGCCAAAAATCATTTTAATTCATTAAAAAAACACAGACATTTAAGGATTAAATTAAAATAGTTCAAACGATCATTAAACTTATATACAAAGGAATATTTTTATGCTTCAGGTTTCAACTCAGAAATACGCCGTGTCTTAAATTGTTATTCCTTAATAAGATAACAAAGCAAAATAATAATAATAATAATAATAATTCAGCTATTATTTTTAAAAAACATAGGGTTTTTTTTTTTTTTTTTTTTTTACAAAATTAAGGCTACCTAAAAGTTACAGCAGAATAATGATGCCTTTAAACGTCGTTTTAAGTCAGTATAAAAGCGAGTGTTACAGTAGCTTTGCTTCCAATGCTGTAAGTGAAAATTCGGTACTACATTATTTCTGTAAAAACGCATTTGACCTAGTGTCAGGTGACCGTATTAAATACGTGATCATTTGACAACAGTGATGAGATTTTGAGAATAATATTCTGATTTCCACATTTATTTTCATCATCTCATGAAAGTCATCTTGGTTTGAAACTACAGAATTTAAAAAAAGGATTATAGGAGATGGATTGCTGCATCTTAGCCATATTATGAGGAAAATATCTGAACACATTTTATATCCGTCCTATTTTTAAAGCTTTCACACTTTACTAATGCAAGGAAGGACGTTCAATTCATGACACCATATAAAGCAATAACATTACAGTTAGATGAGATTTTGGATGTCATCTTACGGAGATAATTTTGAAGACGAGACACCGCTTTCATTTATTTTCGAGTTATCAGAAAATGAAATTTGCTGAAAACTTTCGATCGCTCATGGAGAAACCTATTCTTATATTTCCTCATTAAAAGTTGAATCTATTCTTCATATGTAAGATTATATAACAGGATAATGAAGTAATAACATCTAAAGAGTATGTAGAAGTCTTCAAGATCAGGCACATTAGTGAAATGAAATTATAATATCTAAGGATATAAAAGTTGTTCCAGCCCCAAAATGAAATGGAAGAAAACTTTGGAATATCAGCAAACTTCACTAGTAAGAGGCTAACAATCATCATACATGTTTAAATGGAGGGCATTAAGAGAATGGAAATAAATGGTTTTTTCGAACTTCAAGGTTGAAACTGTCATCAAGTCATTATACTCCAGTTATGTTGACCCTCAATAAATAGTGGGATAAATCGTTTGTGTTTCCATATCAGCATATCTACTGCCAATAACTGTTAGGTTACCTAAAGAGTAAAAAAAAACTACATCAAAGTGTAGATAAGGTAAGCGAGAAGGCTTTGTACCCTTTCTCAGAGAAATAATAGGAAGTAGGCTTCTAGGGGAAGAGAGGTTTACCTTATGTGATTGGAACAAAGCTTCTGGAGATAACAAGGGTTCGCACTTATGAGAGTGACAGAAAACAACAAATCAGACGATAAGTAGAAAAGTACTTGAGACTTATTCGTTTACTTATTCCTGTGTATTTCGTTATTATAAAGTACGTAGACAAAGCTTAAGTATCAAAGAAATTATTCCATATATTTTTTATTTTGAAAAATTTAAAAATACATGTTAGTGGAAAATGATTGTAAATTTCTACTCACGAAAAGATCGGCAAGAAATGTTCAGCATTACAACAAGCGCAATTTCAATAAATCCATGAAAAAAAATTCTAGAATCTATTAGATTTAACTGAATTAAGATAACGTAATACATTTTTAAAAACATTCATTTTAAGGGATATTGATGAAGTCTGCTATTAGAGTACCACCCAAATAATATATTGTAAGATAAACAAAGCAAATCGATCCCACAAGCTCAGAGAAAGAAACAAGAGTTCAGAACAAAAGGAGAATGAGATTGCATTAATTGCTTCATCTTTTTCTGGCACAAAGGAAACACTTCAGAGAAAATGAAACGTTTCGGGGCACACGTAATTATACAGACAGATAAAGAAAAAATTTCATTGGATAAAAGTTTATTTTTTACTAGTTAGAGCTTGTATTGTTTAAAGAAATAATTAGTCGGGCTCATTCCGTGGCGTCGAAATAATGAGCACTCCGAGCATAGTTAAGTGATGGTGTGGTTTTTCTTACTCCCAGACCTCTACTTCATTTCCAATCAATAATCTTGTTTTAAATACTTCATTCGCATTCGAGGAAGAAATTAATTAGATCTAGGGTACACTTTTCAACGTGGCTTTGGGACGGAAAGGAAATTAACACATCCAATTGTTTTGGTATTTATTTATTTATTTTTTGTCTCTGTTCACATTTTGAAAAGATTGGAGGAAGTACAAAGATAGAAATGTTGCTATAAAATAATTCACAGGATAGGCTTTGAGTTGAATTTTTAAAGCTCTGCAGAATTCCTGACGTTTCAAGAGCTCACACTTTGTTATAGTAAATTGAGCCGGTTTTCAAATTTTATAACAAATTCGATCTGTTATAAAACTGTTAACACATCAATAATAGCATGGCGAGAAACTGCACTTTGTTTTTAAATTTTACTATTTTATATTTCTCTGAAATTGAATAAATAGAATCTGCTTTATAAAAATTGATAGTGACTACTATTAACTCATTGAACGGAACGAGTTACATTCAACTACGCTTTCTCAGCGGATTGGAGAAAGAATGAAACCCGTAAGAATGGTCTCCGCAAAAAATTTCGCATACTCTCTACTAAACGAGCCATGCGAGGGAACGCCTTCCATGGCACTGGTGTAACATAACATTAGGCGGAAAATTCCGTTTGATTTAAACGAAAATGTTAGATAAATTCTTACTCAAGAAACAATTATTTAGGTAAAATTGTTTGCAATTGTGTTATTACAAATATGCTTGTTATAAATATAAAATAATATAAAAAGATGATAATTTTAGATGTATAGTATACTCTTTTCTCCTTTGTCATCATTCATAAGATCGCACAAAAACTACATATTTGTGTAAGACAAAAAATAAATATTCATATTATATGTATATATAGCTTTGAAAATCCAGTATTATACAAAACAAGTTACTGAAGTCTGGATATTTGGACCTTTGTTATTAACCTTTAGTTAATCAGTTATAAAGATGTATATAAATAAGATTGATTTTAAATTTATGTTCCTAATTTTTAAAATTGCTATACAACATAATCCGTTCTCCTTTCTATCATTATTATTATTGATGCATTATCAAGATCTCATAAACATATTTATGTAAAAAGAAGAATTCAAAGACCTGATGGATTAATTTACAAGCTTGATAAATTTTGTAGTCACCTTGTTAGTAAAAGTTTATCGAGTTTTCAGAATTTTTTTTATGTTTGCACATAAAAAAACAATAAAGCGATAAAATCCAAAGTGAAAATTCTAATCAATTGCGGGAAAAAAATCATACATTGTTTACAGTTATTTGCATTTGCAATATTTTATTCTTTGTTGTAGTTTGTGCCTGAATTTTAGAAATAGTGTAGTGAATCAACATATTGTGAAAAATGGTGTAGTACTTTAATCTTGTGTATATCATTTATCGATAAATATGTTCATTTATATGTCAAGCATGTAAATTCAACAACTAAACATGTTTACATTACTGAGAGGCTGAATTTATGCTTTATGATGAAAGACACAGCAATAAATTCAGAGTGTTGATAAATCATTTACTGGATAACAAAATTAAAATAACCATTTTTACAAAGTATGAGGACATTTTTGACCTATGTAGTTTTTTTGCTTCGAGGAATTTCATATTTTCTCATTTTTACGGATGACAAATTATGTTTTTAAACAAAATGGAACCATGAAACGAAAAAGCAATTTGCTTTCTCTGATTATGGGAAATAGAATTTCTGAAAACATTTTAATGGCGATCCAGATATGAAATTAATAATAAACCTCCGATAACGGAACAATCAATTAAAAGATGGATATAACAGTTTCGATTACATGTTTTTACATCAAGGAAGAGTGTGAAGGGTTTTCTTATTGAAACGCAATCCCAGATCGGTGGATTGACAGAGATGGATCACCTTCATTGCCTCATCATTCTGCAGATATCACACGATTCGACTTTCCGTTCTAGGCATGCCTGAAGAACTGAGTTTATATCACTAAGTTTGCACCATATAAGAATTAAGATAACGAATTCTCACAAAAACAGTTATAGTTACTCAGCTTACGCTTAATTAAAGCTAATAGAAAATCGAGAACAGACTAAATATTCTCCTGGTATGTATTGTGTTAATGTTGAATGAATTAATCTAAAATTACTTGAATTGCTAATTAAAATTTAGCAAATATTTTTTTTCATTCTCTTTTATTTTGAATTATTTATTATTAATTTTTATCAAGTGAATTATTTATAGATATCCTGTATGTTTTAGATATACTTTTATGTAATTTGTTACTTCATGGTCAATTACTTAAAACACCCGTATATCTTAATGACGTAAAGGTTAAAATATAATCAAAGTCATCTATACTTAATGAATTATGATGAGGTTTTTAAAAGTTTTAATTTGTCTAATTGTGTATTGGAAAATAACCCAAAAGGCATATCTAAAATACATGGCAATTTTCAATAGTTTTCTTTGAGATAAAGAATGCTTACTTCGAATTTCAAAAAATTATCAACACGATTGCTTTAAGAGTTAAACACATTGTTTGTGGCATTTCTACCCATTTATTATAGTAATAGCGCTGAAAGAGTTGATATGATTGGATTGTTAGAAAATCATTCCCATTGTTAGTTTCAAGTTATTGAAACTTTTTCCTTGTTAATATACATTAACTCTGGAATTTCATAAAAAGAAATGAAACTCATTATTTACTTAAACACAAAATGTATGAATCACTTTGTACTGATATTCTGATTCCTTAAATTTTGAATATACTACACACTTTAACAACTTGATTCCTTTAGAAATTGAACTAATTCATCCCTAAGTGTTTAATCAATTGACTCAGTTCAAGTTCACACGATACAAGCCATATGAACATAGGAAAAATATTTGGAGCCCACCATGCAGTTTGAGATAAGACAACCTTATACATGACATAAGCTATATGACTATAAAATCACATCGATTGACTCTATTGGTTATACAGATAACTTAGAGTATTAAATTTGTTTTAAATAGTTTTCGGAATGAGAATGAACACACATTCTATGTTTTTCCCATATATGTAAACTAATAATTCAGCTAATAATATTTAATATATTGGTTCACTTATACCTACAATTTCACATCTTTTAAATATTTCTTTTTTACTGTAAGACATCTAAGCAATTAAATTAAACTAAAATTTCTATTGTTTTATTCTTTTTCATGTTTTAAAAGGTAGAGATACCTATGGAGATAGAGTGGCTTATAGTCAAAGTTTCAAAAACTAAAGTTTCCACATTTGAACCGTTAAAAAAGTTTGCAATACATGTTAGTTTGTTTCAAGTTTAATCTGAAAATGTTGACCAATTGTTCTTCTGCTGAGGCGATGAGGAAGTGTGAAAAAAGATGTTGAATGTAATATCGTCCTCGTAATTTGATTAAGGTACAAAACGACTAAATCCATCCCATAATATCCTGTATGTTACTTCAGAAAAAGACACCAAAGCAATTAAACTAAACTAAAAATACTATTCTTTTCTTATTTTATTCTCGGAAAGATTTAAATAGAATTTTAGAATGCTACAAATGCAATAGTTTAACCTACCTAATCTATTTCTGACAATGATATACACCTGTCTACAATTTGTAATAAAATACAAGTTACTCACTTTTTTGGGAAATGTAATTTCGAGACTTCAGAAAGTCTTATTTAGTTTCAAATTATGTTCGATTTAAAGTTAAAGCCTCAGGACAAAATTTCATATTTTCCTCCTAGGAAGAAATTTCCAACTTCCCCTTTCTTGAAGTTTTATTCAGAAATTTAGATTAGTATCGACACAAAGGGGAAAAACCCTTTTGCATCAATTTGGAAAAAAAGTTTCATTTTCAGGAGGTACTGCCTCAAGAAATTTAGAACAAGAAAATGTCAATTTTATGAAGGTCATTTGTTTCTAATTTTCAATTCTGACTGAACTAAAAAACCCGATTTCATTTAAAAAAAACCCGATGATGTAAGTCTCCTTTTATTTTGTAGCATATGAAATACAATGCAATGCAAAAGAAAAACCAACAAAAGATTATAATCTTCGGGAAAGTCGATGCCACAGTATTGACGTTTTTCCATGCTTTAGAACTCTTAATTCCAAAAATATATTTTCAGATTTAAAGTCTGGCAGCGTCTTTGTACATACAACAGTTGGAAAACAAATTAAGCTAAACGAATGGAATTAGCTATATATTGTTTACGCCAAAATTATGAATATGTTTCAAATTACGAACGAAATCCGACCATTTGTGTGCATGAGAACAAAATAACTAAAAAATGGAAATAGAGATAACACATGGTTATATGATAAGAATAACACGTGTCATATGTACTTTTCCGTGGTCATCATTCACCACATCTGAATCCTTACGACTTCTGGCTATAATATTTTCTCAAAGGACACGTTTATCAAGAATGTGCAACTAATGAAGCGGATAATAAAACGAGCATCGTTCAAAATTTCACCTTTATTCCTTCTGAAATGTTGCTTACGGCCTTTGAAAATGCGATGGTACACCTTCAGCATATTGTTGACCGACAAAGTATGCACAAGTGTGTAATTAAATAAAATATTCTGTTATTCTGTTGTTTTTGAACTGCTATCTTTCTTTTTATTTCATTGAAGGGCAAAGTGTTGGCAAAATTTCAAACTACTTTTTTTCCAACGGAAACATCGGCTCCATGATCTAAGAATCAATAGCAAAGGAACAGCGAGTCTCCGAGTACGGTCAGTTTAATTTTTACCACCCTATATATCCTAATGACAAGAAATTATCTTGCCAAACTCTTATGTGGTAACACATTTATAACACTTATAATAAATTACTACTTAATTTTTTTATGCAATTGTTTTTAAATGACAGTGGGTAAAGTAGGTAAAGGAATTTAACAAGAAATATTTTTCATGTTTATGTGAATAGATAAGTGACAAAAAAGCTTAATACCTCATAATTAATTAACATCTAATGTAGATTCATAACAGATAAAATCCTCTGAAACGTCGAAACCAAATAAGCAGTTTCAAAATTAGCTTTGCAAGTGTCAATTTATGTGTGAAGATGTGAGAAACGTAATAACGCTTGTCCTCTAACATATTGTTTAGAACCTGCAATGTTGCTTCCCAGCACGGATAGTTCAATCCCTCGAAAGACCGTTTTACGATGAGCTCTGTTGCGTGCTGATCGGGTGCCGCGTCAGTGATCTCAGAGCTAGACGATCATTTGGTAACTTGCTGACAAATTTGGCAACTTTGGTAATAAAATAGATATTACTGGAAATCTCCAAAGTTTTAGCAATTGAGCCAATAGGAACCGAGATAAGCCTGATTGGTCCAGAATCAGAACTATAAAAGGCCAATAAAAAGAGACAGTGGAGAATTACAAACGTTTGGACAGACCGTAGAGTGAAGCTATGCAGATTACCTCCTTCAGCTGAATTCTGTCAGGCCGCTTTGTGTGCTGGGTTGTTTTTACTACCGATTATTATTTGTGGGCTATTGTTTGTTAAAGTGGGCTGCTGTGTGTTTCCTGTGTTCGTCTCGGCTGTATATTTGTCCTCTTCGCTTTAATAAAAGTAGTCTGTCACTAAAGGACCGCTTATTCACTTACACAGAAAATGAAATAAAAACTAATTTCTAAATTTGAAAAGTGAATTCATATAAAAACTTCTATTAGTAAACAATTCTACTCGTCAAAGATAAAAAAATTAGTTACTAATAACAAACACAATTTTCTCGAGAGTTTGTTGATATTCTACATCAATAAACGTTTCCATCAACAAAAACAAATATTGATTCTTTTTTATTACTTCCGAAACTGAATGCAGTACACGACATCTTGATGTAATTAGTTACTTATGTTCCATTAAAGAGATGTTTTGAAGCGTGCAGCGTCACTTAATTTTTAATCTAGAGACTTTTCTAAGATCCAAAAGTAGTAAAATTCGATGTTCTTTGCCTTTAGGAATTGTTCTTTCTCTTTTCTAGGAAACATAAGACATTTTAAATTAAAAGTGAAAATGAAATCATCCCAAATTTTTGAAAGCTTATTCGTGTTTTATTCTCAGACAAGACGATGAGAGAATCGATGAATTATTTACAAATGGGATGTTTGTGATAATAAGAATCAAATGGAAGAAAAAAAAACTTCGTAAGCATATAACATCATTTTTATTTACCGATAATGAAGTGTTGTGAAAAAATGGGAAAATCCCACTTTTCAAAAGTGAAATATCCAAATGTTTTTAAATTTTTAAAATCAATTGGGTTTTTTTTATGAGTATTTAACATTTTTTTTTCATTTTTCTTGGTTAACATTTGCATCGTTATGTGCTTTAGTGTTTTAAAACTTCTATCATTAAGTACTATAATCATCATAGAAACTAACTGTATACATTCTAAACCGTATACATTCCTGATTTTAAAAAACAAAGAAACTAAGAAAGAAACTAACTGTATACATTCTTGATTTTAAAAAACATGAGAACTGAGTGTGTATAAAAATGGATAAACGTATTTGTACCAATACATTCATACACTGACATAGGCAACGTTAAAGCACAATAAGCAAAATAACTAAGGTAATACTTATTTTCACTTAATTTTAGAACTAGAGGTGTAACATTAATACTTTGGAACTCCAACGTAAATATAAAGATAAATTGATTATCGCTGTAGGAAAAATTCAATTCGACGATGCTGAAGACGCATTTAAGAATAATAAAATAAAAGAATTTAAAATAAAAAGATGCAACCTTTTAATATGAAATATCATGGCGTGATTTATCTTTCAATATTGCAACAGTCGTTTGTATTTTATGTGAAATTATTCTTACATCTCAATATTTACAAAATCTCATGTTATAGTATTCTATTATTTTATCAAAAATCAACGGGAATGGTCTCCACGAAACTTTCCGGCAAATTCTCTAACTAATGTACTTGGTTATTAATAATCCTATGCCACTGGCGAATAATAATTACGGAAGAGCCTATTAGAGTGCGACCTTTGACAATTTCTCGCTGGGATGCTGTTAATAAACAAGCACTAATTAAGTGAATGTGTATATTTTTCACTCCTTTTTTTTCGACCAATTGAATACAAAATTTGACAAAGAACTACAATTTTCGTCACAAAATCAAGACCCATTTTTAAATATTTAAGTCATTTATAACGTTTACAAACTTGCGAAGTATAGACGTACAGGTGATCAAACACTTGGCGGATATGGTTCCAAATTTAATACTATTTAAATTTTAAATGTCAAATCTAAGAGCCAAATTTTATCCATCTAGTTCCCCCGTTTTGAATTATCGAGTAAATTTATATTTGGTCAGCCAGCTAGACATTTTTTTAATTCATTTCATGTTGAATTTGATAGAAATTTGGTAAATTTAATGTAAAACCAGTATACTAAATCTTAACCATCTACCTCAAAGCTCTTTTCAGTTAATGTGTTAAAAGATAGACATATTCCAGAAATGTATTTTTTGAAATCAGGGTTATCTGAACATGGAAAGTCATCTAAATCCGAAGTTCGAACATAAGAAAGGGAAAAGGGGGAAGGGGAAAAAAAATCAAAATTTTGCTTCATTTCAATTAATTAAAATTTTAGAAAAGTCGTTTTGAGTTGCTCATTCATATCTTCAAAATTATGTGTATTTTATGTGTACTTTAGAATCTCAAAGTTCAATATTTTACTTTATAAAGTGAAATGTTTAGATGAAAAAATTAATAGCTATAATATTTTTGCTAGATATCGAGGAAAAGCGTAAAAGTATCATTTGTATTTTTAAAAATAAAAATTCTAATTAACATTAGAAAATATCTTTGACACTGTCAGACGATATTGGGTTTGGGTTGCAAAAATAAGAGGTCGCCGCTGTATCAAAAATCCAAGGTTGTTGTTGCATCTCAGTTGTTAACACCTCAATTAACAACCTCTCCCCACTTCGGGACCTTGAAGCAGTATTGCCTCGCTCTTTCCTTCGCCTTTCTGTCCTGGGTTGTATCTCCTGTTCCTTCTTTCGCAAAGGGCAGTCTCTTTTAAAATGTCCTTTTCTATTGCAATGGAAACAAATGAGATTGTTCTTGTATCCTTGCTTTCTTGCAGTTGTCGCATATGTAGCAGTTCGACGGTCAGCTTTCCTTTGATGAAGTCTTCCTTCCTCCCGAATTAATTCATGCAATACTTTAAAAAATTTAAAGTCCTTTTCCTCCCAGCGGTAGATGTTTTGTAACACATTCTCCATTTCATCAGGCAGAAAACGCAAGATTTGAAAACATCTATCTTGTTCGTCTATGGGGTGTCCGCATTCTTGAAGTTGTTCTGCAATCCTTTCAAGTTTGCTTCCATAGATGGCTATTTTTTCATGTGGTTCTGGGCGAAGATTATAAAATTCATTTTTAAGTGCCATCGTTCTGGCTCTTGAATCGGGCTGGAAGTAGTCTTTTAATTTTTTCCATGCTAGTACTGAGTCTTCTACATTTTCTATTATCGGGCGTAGACCTTTGCTGATGTTCATAAAAATCGTAGCGAAAGCCATATTTCGCCTTATTTTAAAGTCATTTACCAACTTTACATCTTTTATGTCCGGTTCGACCTCCTTTTCCGTAACTATCTCCCACAAGTTCCGTTCAAGAAGTATAACTTTAATTTCTTTGCCCAACTGCGGGAAATTCGAATCGTCTAAAGGTCGTATCCTAAAGTTGATCTCCCCGGCGTCATTCATGTTTAGCATCCGTTATGTCTAAATTTTTCTGCAGGGGAAAACTTCTGGCAAAAAGTCCGGTCTTTCGTCAAATAAGCTTCTTCGACTTCTATAATACAGCGTTTAGTCACATACTGCAATTCGTTGGTCCTGGGACCATAACCTAAGTTGTAAGATGATATTTGGGTTCAAACCCTGTAATTGTCAAGATCAATCGTCTGTAAGGTCAGCAGAGTAAAATGTTCAAATAATAGCAGTGAAAAATGCATGTGACTGGTGCTTGTAAAATGTTGCAGGTCGGGAAGACTTCTTAAAAACACAGACTTTTATTTCTTGCTACAAACAAACATTTAATACATTATAACAGATCACACCGACACAGACTACGAACATAAGTGAAAAAAAGAAAGAATCTGAATCGACGTCGAAGCATGCGCGCACGAGTGCTTCCGCTCTTATATAGAGTAAAAAAACATTTGCGTAACATTTGCATAAAACCGTCAAATAGCATCTTGCATAAATAATTGGGAGCATCATTTTATTTCAACTGATAAATCGTTGCGAACGGAGTTCGAATCATCAACAGTTTGTGTACACGCATTCGAATGGAAAGAAAAACCCAATATGAAACGAGCATCCTATTTCTGCTAACAGAGACGCACAATTATACTCTTATTTTTCTCAGATTTTGTAGCACTATCCAACGACCAATCCTGAAAGGCGTTGTTTTCTGAAGGTAACTACTTTCACATCACACAATTTTCAAAATAAATTGCCTTTCTAGGAATGTTATCAAATTAATAAGCACGGCATAACTTACGATCTCGCATACAACACTGAGTTCCGGATTATCTATTCCATCCTTCGAGAATTGGAATATGAGGAAATATTTACAAACCAGCAGTCAAATGTGACGACAATTTAGCGTTTTTATATGTTCGATTCATTTATATTAAACTAAAAATGTTGTTATATATTTATGAAATTTACGGTACTGAACCACATAGTCTCCAAGGTTTTGTGGTTGAATTTGATTGAAAAGTATATAATCTATTATATTCATGTATATTATTTAAATAATTACCAAAAAAAAGAGACATTCAATAACCTCAACAACAGACCCGCCTTCAACAATTTTTATATTATATGAAGATTCATAATACTTATATTTGCTCTCAATGGACTTTTTCCTGAACAACAATTAGGCAACCGTTCTAGATAAATCTAAAACTACTACTTTACTATGCATTCTCTATAAGAAAAATCTTGATAAAATCCCTCAATTAAAAATTTTCTGAAAGTTTCTACCGAACTCTTGATTTAAAGTTTTATTCCTCCCCATTTACATGAAATTACGGACCTTAAGTAAGGCCTTGAATAACATTAACAAACCAATAACTATAAAACATACATTTTTTGAAATGAATCTGGCATTTTTACTGATTCTATATTGCAAATATGTATTTTCAGTGCCTTTTCCCCAACAAAATGAAACCAATATTTGCCATGGAATTACAGTAGGAGTCACATGATAGCATACCGAATTTCATAGATTTACGTCATTCCGTTTATGAGTTATTGCGTTCGCATGGAAGGAAAAGTACAGACTTACAGACGATCGACCGTTTGACAGATTTGATAAGAATTTATATTTTAGATATTAAACCTATGCCTCACATTAAATCTATTAATCGTTTTGCGTTTTGGAGTTATTGAGTTTTGTAATTGGACATCCAGATAGACTTTCTGTGAATGGATTTAGTATAAAATTTGAAGGGAAAAAATCAACAAATTTGATCTTAATTTTATATATCAAATTTCATCCATCTAGCTCAAAACGATTTTGAATTATAATGTTCATAGACTGACAGATATAATACCAAAATATGCTTTTCAAACTCAGGAAGGTCTGAAACATGGCGATTCATCAAAATCTCGAATTCGAATTTTTTGACGATCGTAATAATTCCTCTACGTATCTGAAAAAGGAAAAATAAATTTATTTAATTTCATACGCGATCGTCTGATTGTCGCCGAATTTCACAAACAACATTAGAACATTCGCCAAGAAACGAATTTCTTTAATTCTTGACAATAATCTTCACAACTGGGTGAAGGTCACGATTTATTCAGAGTTTGATCAAGTAAACCTTTGCTCAATGGTGATCGCGACAGAAAACCAGTGAAAACATTAGCATATATTACACTTTAAAAAGAAAATCTTTTTCTCGAGAAGAAATTAGAATAATGAACTGGGTTGATTCCTTGAACTTCAGATACTTTCACAGATACAAGAGTTCTTTGAGTCCAGGAAAAATCCCCCAATTATGCACAGCTGTTGTTTAACAAAGAAAAATGACTTTCTTCACCCGTACCATTTCTAAAGCAAATTTTAATCATAAAAGTTGGAGTTAACGGTGGTCCTTGAAAATTATTCAATAAATGAACCGTGACATTTTGGATTGTAAAATTATTTTTTCTCTCTCTCTTTTTACAGGTTTTTTTGTTTGTTTGAAACATTAATGTTAAAATGCAAGTGGATTATTACAGTGTAAAAAAAAGATTTAAAATATTAGATCTTAAATAACTAGTTATCGCTTCTGTCTAAAGCTTTAGGAAATGTGACATTATACCTCCTCTATATACATTATCTGAAGTTCTCCTTTGATAAAAATTCCAAAGAAAAGATATTTACCATACAGCTTGATATAATCCTAAAATGCATTAGTATTTTTATATAAAAAACGATATATGCTTTTCTACCAGACAAACCAGTACTCAGAAAATATTTGAAAACTATATTTGAAGTAGTTACACGAATATTTCCCCGTTTCTATTTGGCATTCAATATTACATAACATCGATATCGATCCTTCTGTGTCTCTTTCGATATCTATATCAAAATAAAATGTTATGTTGTATGCAAATAATAAATTATGAAATAAATTTTTAATGTTTGCTTCTAAAAATAAAGAAATTCCTTCAGTGGCAGTTATTAAATTTTTAAAATTCAACTATTTAAATTTGCATGCTTGCAGCCTGGATCGAACAAAGTATTATTTCAGGATTCAAATCAGATTAAATAAAAGATTCGATATGATCACGGTTATTTACAATCGTCATAGTCTAGTTACTTCATATCAGCTCAACGCTCAAGTATGGAGAGAAAGTGGTGTCTCAAGTTTAGTTATTTTCTTTTTTCGTATTTATTAAATAAACTTCCATTTATGCAAAAAAAATTAATTTTATCAAACACAACCATCATGCTTTTAAAATTCAATATGCATCATGTTATTATTTTCTTCCATCCAACTGTCGTGCTCAGAGGTTAAGAAATTTGAGTTCAAGTACTTCGCTCACAGTCGCGCATATCAGCAAAGAAAATGCTGTCATCACTACTTTATAATGAGTGAAATTATCAATCAAAATTGGATTTTAATCAAAAATCAAAATATTATTTAAAAATTCCTACCGATATTCGAATTTATGTTTTTATTCGTAAATAATGTTACTAATCTGTAATGTTCCTTCTCAGCACGGTTAGTTCTATCACTGGAAAGACCATTTTACGATCAGCTCTGTTGGATGCTGATCGGATGCGGAAGCAGTGATCTTAGGGGTTGGAGAAAAATTTGGCGACAAAATAGATAATACTGGAAACTTCCAGAATTTTAGCGATTGAGCCACTATCAACCGAGATAATCCTAATTTTTCCGGAACCTTCTCTGCCCGTCTCTGGGAACTATAAAAAATCGAGAGTCTCAAGCCGAAATCAGTCGTGAAATGAGTCGTAATCGTGAAAGACATCGGCGGAATAGTTGGACCAGTCCAGAGAAGCGCAAGCGTTGTGTGGAGTTCAAGTGATTGCTGAATTGAGCTGTGCGCCGAGTCCTGGTGTTTATTGAAGAAGCAGCATCGAGTTGTGTGAGGAGTAGCTAGTCGTGAATTAACGAGTCGGCAGTTGGATACAGCTAAAGCGAGGAGATAGTGGAGAATTGCAGGCGTCTGGAGAGATCGTAGAGTGTGGCTACGAAGATTCTTCCTCCTGTTGAATTCTGTCTGGTCATTTTTTTGTGCTGCGGTTGTTATTACCACCGATTACTGTTGTAGTGTGCTGCTGTGTATTGCGTGTGTACGTCTCGGTTGTATATTTGTTGTTTGTGTCTTCGTGTTTAAAAAAAAGCCACGTCTTTTCGTAAAGAGGAATGTTGATTGTGTTTCTTCATCTACCAACAAATCATACAGAATTTCCGTAACAATATAATGTATTGCATACTTCTGTTGATACACGTACACACAGAGCATACAGCTTGATTTAAAACATTTTGTGGTGGATAGGGAGGGGACATTTTTTTGATAAAATTATAATAAATTAAAAATTTGGTGAGGTTTTATCATTTTTTGAGATAGCTTTCGTAATAATTGAATGGAAGCTAAAAATTTAAAAAACGAAACAAAAATTACTTTTACAGTTTTAAAATTAGCATTTTAATGAATCAAATTTAGTTTTCACATCATTTCTTTCCCCAATTTTGGCAATTTTGTAAAAACATATTTATGCATAATTTTCAACACTCGTTTTTCTTGTTGAAAGGAAATTCGAATCCTTTTCGTTATTCCACCAACATTCTAATTCCTTTATTACGATTAGCAATAAAGGTCTATATGTAACCTCAAAAGAACGTACGAAAACTTAAGGTTGCATGCGAAAGCAAGCAGCAAGTCCTTTGAGCAGAGACTTTCAATTTTTAAAAACTTATTTTGAATACTACGTCTTACTTGTCACTGTATTTCTTACCCTGTGTAATAAGTGCGATTTGAGACGTTGATATTCACATCAATGTGTTGGCGTACTCATGTAAATTTACATTTCATTATACATGAATTTTTAATTTTACATGTTTCCTTTAATTCATTTGCTGGTAAGCGTCGTCGCTAAGTAGCAATCACAACTTCCCCTTCTGACCTTAAGTTCTGCTTTTAAAATTAATGCTTTATATTTATATGGCCTACTCTTAAAATTTGCAAACGACAATTTACGGTATCCTGTATATGTATAATACGATTAATTTTTTTACTAACTAGATGCAATATAAATTTATAGAAATTATAGAAAGTACAATTGACTTTAGTAGACATTTTTGAAAACTAATGATTAAAAATTATGATTTTTTTTCGTGTATATATAGTTGAATAAATGTACATCAAAATATTTTTTAAAATCTTTTGAAAGAATATATCTTATTTAAAAAAAGTTAAAATAATGATTTTCAAAAATTTTATTATTTCAGGTAAATAATTTATAATTTTGTCTTATTTCTTTTATTTATTACAAAAGGAAACACTTTAAACAAAAATGTATTTAGTGCACAACTTGTTTTATAATTTCATATAAATTTTCTTAGTATTTTTACACGCATATTGAATTTTTATATGATTTTTCTTTATTTTTTGAATAAAAAATGATTTTTAAAGGGAACCAAAATGTGCCAAGAAAAAATTTCGCCGAATTATAATAGTATACTCAAGTGCTATATCACACGCTATACAGCTTACTCTATAGTAGAATCACATGCTATATAGTTTGCTTTGTAATCGAATCGTATGCTATACAATTTGCTCTATAGTCGAATCACATGCTATATATTTTGACAACTGAAAGTACCAAATTGGCGAAATTCTTTCTTAGCGCTTTTCGGTCGCCGTTACAACCGATAAGTACCTCTATTATTTGCGAATATGCCATATAATATTTGATGATTGGTAGACTTTCCGGTAAGTTATGAAAAGCAAAACAACTGCTGTTTGCATATAAATAATAGTCATGAAAAACTATTACGAACAACGACGCGAATCAAACAAAGCATTCATTAAATCGCATATAAATGACGATAATAAAGAAAAGATTAAATAAGGATTATTTTTCCAGATAAAACTAGACTGGAACTTTATTTGTCATTGCTTTAAACGAAATCATTGTTTTTTTACCAGTTATTTGTCTTATTATATTTGATAAAAGTGATTTTTCTATCTTTTTCTTACTTTTTTCTAGGATGGGAAAAAAATGAGAATTCTCTCACATTTACCACACGATTTTTTTTCTGTTTAATATGCTTATGAAAAAAAACACAATTTTTTAAAGTTTCAGAAGATAGATTAGATATTGACTGAAAAAAAATGAAACATCTGTTGCATTCTTGTTTTAGTTTTTTCGTCTTAAAATCAATGTATAAAAAAAATAACTGGGAACTTAAGGTGTTATTACTTTTAAATAAAGTTAACACATCTGATAAAAAAATGACTAAGCTTTTTTCCGAGATAAAAACACTGGCTTTTTTGAAAAAAGTTTTTCGATCGATTTTTTTTCTGAATAAAATGTAATTTTTATAAGTGAACTTTATTCAATCACTACTCACTTTGATCAACCCAAGTTTGGATATAACTAATATTGATAATAATTGCAAAGCCAGCTGCACATATAGATAAATTTTAATTGCTTTATAACTTTCAATATATATTAAATATTAAATTTTAATTAATTCTTTTCAAATAATAAATTCTCATGATTTCTCCAAGGAGAAATCATGAACAGTCGTTTTTCCAACAAAAAGTAATATCCACAAATTATACAGTTTATTAGAAGTTGAAAAGAGAAATAAATTGTTCCTAAATATGGAAATTATTAACAAAGGAACAAAACAGATTTATGTTTAAAACACAGAATTCAAACAGAACAAATTATCTAAAAGAATTCATTTTTAGAGGAAAAACTTAAGCACGAATGTCTTTGTTTCTTCCGAATCATACATATTTATTGGCCCTGAACTATTTTCGTATTGTTTGAACACTCTGTTCTGATATTCAGCCATTGTTCTCTAAGAAAAATCCGATTCTGTTCTTTAATGTCACAGTGTTTCCATATCTTTTGATCTCGTAAGAGATAAAGGAGACCCAGATGACATTTTAAAGTTTTTTTCTCCATTTCAAGTCCGGAAAAGTATGGCGAGTATAGCTTTCAGTAAGTTCCTCTCTTTTTATATATATAAATTTTGTCTGGTATTTTAAAGCTACTGTTTCAATGTGGTTAACATTTATGCTGTTGTGCAAGGCAGGAAAAAATTTTCTGTATGCAATTTTTAAAAGAAAATGAATTATAAAATGTTAAAGTTTAAAGAATTAAAACTAAGCTATGGTTTACGCTAACGATTGCATACGATTATGATCATGATTACGCTAACGATTTCAAATAACCCTTTGTATTTTAGTTTTATAAATAGATCAGTACAGAATACTTTTGTCTTTATAATTTACTGCCACATGGTGTATGTCCTTTATAATGTGCAGTCAAAAACGATATTTTTATTTTTAAAAAGAATCTGAAATTGCTTTCCCACTTAATATTTATAATTGTATTTTTTTTTATTTTGAAATTTTACTATCCAAAAAATAATTTCTGGAATCATAATCCTTTATGCTATATTAAAATACAAAAAATATCTATTTAATGGCGTTAACTTGATTCTTACTATATTTCATTCTCTGATTTTTGCAGTTTTTTTAGATAATTCAAGTAATATTTAATATTGAGGTATTGTTTATAAATTAAGCGCTTACAAAATGTACTTCACGCATAGTGCCCAAACTTGCAGCATACAAACACAATAATCAGAAATATATGCATTATTTTTTCCACTGTGTAAGACAATTTATATGTTAAAATATCTCTAACGTGATATTTTGGATGTTCCATAATATTTAAAATTCTATATACTCAAGATAAAGAAAAATATCTCATTGCGTTATCAGATATACTCAAAATTTAATTGAAATCTAAAATTTGATGTAAGAAGAAAATTATGCATGTCAAATAAATGTCTACCTAGTTCGCTACACTTTTATATTTTTGTGTTCATATTGGTAATGATTTACAGACAGAACCATAGAAATGATTTAGAAAAGCTGTAAGTTTACATTATTAATCTTTTTTTTTAATTTCGTCAGACCAAATGAAATTATATAGTCGTAATGATGCATTTTGCCATAAATATGTTGTAATATATCTAAATACCTGTAATTTGAAACTTCGAAATCAAAATGCAAAAGCCAAATTGTACATTACAGACAAAAATCATCTCACTAAAAATCAATGCAAAATAATTTTAAGAAAATTGTTGCTCTGACGACATATATATCCAATTTCAATGAATAATGACCAAATCTTCAGAAGATGCAAGATTTTTTAAGCATTATTTGTATATGGACATTTTTATCGATGCTTTCTTTCTATCTCTTCAAGGCTAAATTACAAGTTCGATAAAGTTTTAAATTGTTTTTTAAAAAAATAAATTTAATAACAATTTTTAAAACACAACGTACAAATGTACACAAACATTATTATTATTATTATTTACTATTTCTTAGTTTTTGAGCTTTTATATAGAATTCATTATTGTAAATATTAAGGAATCTAGAAATGAATTTCTTTCTTAAAATTCAATACTTGATAGCATCGATTATATGGTGTTAAAATTTAATTATATTAACCCGTTAAATCAAACTTAATCTCAGGTAATATTAAAATACACTCATGTCTATAAATTAAGAATAATTCAGAATCACGTGGAATTGGAACTCTAAAATACATATATCACCGCAAAATCACTGCACACATCTTCAAAAATCATATCAAAATTGCAGGAAGTCATCAAATGACACCGATAGTACGTCACAATGACGACAGTGCAAGAGAGTGATGTATAAGGAATACAGGCAAAGAAGTAAAATTGTTCGAAAGCGCTTTATAAGCCTTTCAGTGCAATACCGCATAGTTATGACACAAAGGAAACATTTGGAGGATTTTTTACGTGGTAGAAATTATCAGCCGTCTGGAATACGGGCGTGCCCATCTGGAAGTATCCTAGGAATTTGGAATCACCCACAGTGTCATCTCCAGGCTTTGACAACGTTTCCAAGATGATGGTAATGTGAGTAGACATTTCAGCACAGGTCGTTGCAGAGTTACAACACCGAATGAAGACCAGTATTTCGCAGTTACTGCTAAAAGACCAGACGGAGCACAGCATAAGACCAGTCTCGTCAGCTCTCTTCAGCCACTGGTACGATAGTTTCAAGGCAGACCATACACAGACGCTTAGGGCAGATTGGTCCATATGCTCGTAGGCCTGTCATATGTGTTCCGCTTACTGCAACTCACTGTCGGCTGCGGTTAGCCTGGAGTAAAGAGCATGCATTATGGACACCGCAACAGTGGGCTTGTGTGATGTTTTCCGACGAGTCCAGGTTTAGCTTGCAGTCTGATTCTCACCAGACTTTCATATGGAGAACACCAAATACCCGTTACCACCAGAGAACATCATTGAACGGCACCGTTATGGTGGTGAAAGATTGCTTCCTTGGGGAGGAATTATTATGGGTTCCAGAACTGACCTGCATGTTCAAATTGAGACCATGGCAGGCCAAATCTATCGAGACGTTATTCTGGAACAACATGTACGTTTGTTTCGGGGCACCATGAGCGAAGAATTCGTGTTTATGCATCTCAACGCCCCTCCTCGCCGTACAAACATCGTAAACGAATGCCTTCGATCGAAGAATATTACCAGTATGGACTGGCCAGCATTCTCACCGGACTAGAATCCAGTAAAGCATGTGTGGGGCATGCTTGACCGACGAGTTGCAGCCCGTCAACTATCTCCTACATGTCTACGGAACTTTGGAGAGCATTGCTTGATGAGTGGTGTAATATTCCCCAAGATCAGATCGATAATTTGATACTCAGCATGCCTAGGCGTTTCACGGCCTATATTGCATAGTCTGGAAGACATACTATGTATTAACCATCATACCAACCATGCAATATTGGTTTTTGTAAATAGATTTTTTTTTTTGTAATTTGCTCCAGGGAGAAAAAAATCGCAATTTTTATTAATGATGTCAAACATATAGCATGTTTTTTGCTCTTTACCTTTTGTTTAATAAAAAGGCTTTACAAATAAGTCACATTTGTTTTGCTTCTAACTGTTTCTTTTCCTGAACTTGCATTATCCTTAATTTTTGGACACGAGTGTAGTCATTATCATCTCTAACATATAAGTGCAAAACATTTTAAAATCCTAATACATTAGAAAGGGTTTAAATTACCGATTATAAATTTCCATCTGTAGAAACATGAAGCACAATTAATCAAATAAAACAGTGTGGAAAAATAGCAAAAGTTAGTGCTTCGTTAACTATAGCTTTTGCTTCCTTTCATTGTTCTGTATTTCGCATGTTTCCAGATATTAGCTTTAATAAACTATGGAAAGCAGACAATATGTTACGTCCAAATTATCACATACTAAAAAAATAATAAGTTCATTTCATAAGATTTACTCATTTACGAAAGAAAGTGTAAATTTTTAAAAAATAAACATTTTAGATATTAATTTATCTATTTTATAAACATAACTCAATTTATATATATAATTAATTTATAAACACAATTTAATTTATTTTTATTTATGCGGTTATATTCATTTTTAAAATAAATTAAAAGTGCTTACAGCTTTATAGCACAATAGTTGCCCATTTTAGTAGGGGAAAATGCATAGATAAGAAAAACAAACTCTGACCAAGCCAAAAACCAAACAGTAGTACAAAATGAAGTCACCACAGAACAACCCAACCTTGTAGAAAGACATAAGCGACACTTGTCGATACCGAAAAACTGAAACTGATATAAAATTCCAAAACCCTCTAAGAGAACGAGTCAAATAATCAACAAAAAAGCGACTCGATTTCCTGGAAATGCTTTGTTATGCAGATATAACGTCAATAGAAACAATGCTCAAACAATACAGTAATAATAGTTATACAATAAATGTAAAAATATTATAAAAATGTTGTAAAAATTATGTTAAAATGTTGTAAATGTTGCAAAAATTACGAAAAAAATGTGTATTGCTTTTAGAGATTCGAAATTTTCACGTTTTCTGAAATCATAATTTAATAGTTTTTGCTGAACTAAAATAATTTCTTTACAGATAAAAAGTACTTGTAATTCATAAATTATAAACATCTATTTTTTATTAGGTTAGAAAAAAGATAAAGGAAACAATTACTATACATAATATTTTCTATGTAAGTTATTGTACTTGGTTTTTATGGCAGAGAAAATCTTTCATGAAAACTTATACATCACAATTCACATAGATTTAAAAAATATGTAACAAAATTTAGTCACAAAAAAGCACACAATCATTAAAAATGTTTTCAACTAATCGCCCTTATGACCAGCTGGTTAACCCTAATTTTAGTTCAATCATTTAAATGTAACTTGACATCCATGATACTATGAAAATGGCTGGTATTAAAAATGTATTACTTTAATTGTCTTGCATGTACGTCGTTCATTATGTATATGAAACTTTCTAATGGAAAACAATTCATAAAGGCGCTATTAAACATGTAGATGTGAATATGTGGTTCATGTATTTAATAAATTTCATGGTATTGTAATTTCACTTTCCAATATGCCATCATATAGATATTAAACAGAATTCTTCTTTAGTTTTCAATAAAATAAAAAAACCACGCGATCAGATAGTTGATAAAACAATGAAAATGGCTTGAACTTCAGTTCAATAATTTAACCTCTTATTAGAAATTAGTAACAAAAAAAATATTTTTTAAAAAATTGCCAAAATTCAGCAAAAATTTGCAAGGATATTAAAAAGACAATTTTAAATTTTGAAACAATGTTAATTACATTTTTTTGTCTTAATATATATAATCGAAATCAATTGTGGAAAACGTCAAAATACGGCTTAATTTTTAATTCACTAAAATTCTTCCAAAAATGGAGTTGCATATTTCCACCCTCCAAGGTATATATGTGCTAAATTGTAGGAGTTGAAGGTCAAATAGTCTATTCTGTATCTTTTAAGACACGCACATACTTATCTTTATTATTAGTAGAAATTAATTTTAGTACTTTCTTGATAATATTAAATCGAATATTAGACTCTATAACATTTTGCTCTTTAACTGTAATGTTATTATAATATTTTAATAGGACAATTATGCTTCATAAATAAAAATACAATGGGTCCTAAACAACCAATTCCCGTTTCGTGTTATTTTTGATCGCTTTTACTTAATTAGATGTACTTTATGTTGCGAAAACGGAATTTTGTAAACAATTCTGCATTCAGTTATTGGCATTTAAAATGGTAAGAAGTCGTCAAGTCTTCGCATTCGTATTCATGAAGTCTTATTGAACAACAGATTTATAACGTTGGATGAACTACCTTGTTAAGATCAGTTATTGCAACGCTGGTATTCTGAAATCATATCCAATTAATTATTCTCAATAATAATATTATATTTTTATGTATTTAAAACTGAATTATCAGCTGAAAATTGAAGTTTTGATCTTATATCAGTGATGCCATGTGGTGGCAAAACTGAAAATAAATGGACTTCGAAATTACATCACATTTGAAGCAGAGAATTATAAATTAAATAATGAAAAGCATTAAAATGGAACATTCTATTTTTCAAAACACAAATAGAAAGGAATTTTTAAGAAAATTTTTGACAACTTTATTTCTGTATTCCTTAGAGTTCATCTCATAAA
The DNA here is from genome assembly GCA_026543865.1 of Argiope aurantia. NCBI lineage: Eukaryota > Metazoa > Arthropoda > Arachnida > Araneae > Araneidae > Argiope > Argiope aurantia. The sequence goes on from JAPMOR010039821.1 coordinate 68,358, forward strand.
AAGAATCTTAAATCTTAAAATTCATCTTATAAAAAGAAATAATGGCGTACTTATGTACAACCGCCAGGAATGTTCTACCCTTGAATTCCTCACATATTTCATTACTTGTCATATAGAGAAGAGGATCGAATATGGATTTTGTAAAAGTACCTCTAACTGTTCCTCTACTTGGTTGTACTTTCCCTATGCTCTGGCGAAACTCTAGTTCATTAAGCTTATGAGCTTTCGCATTCACTTACATACCGCGGTAGTTATTAAAAATCAATCACTTTGATTGGATCAATATATCGATATTCGTTAAATGCTGATCATCAATCATATATCAAACTTGACTTGTATATATTTCATTTTCACGTTATTATGTTAGTATGCACAAAAACGAACTTCGCCTTCAAAGATAGGTTGTAGATAGATATCTATAATTTGGTGTAACATTCCTTACACTAAATTTCTTCTTCATAAATTATTAGGAAGATTCTTTTAGGAAGATTATTTATTGCAATGGCTCTCATGACAAGATTGCCGGAAAATTTCTCCAGTTATTCAGCGATCATGGTCCCTAGAGCCCCACCCTTCGTTCAAAAGTTTATATATAAAGTGTAACGCTTTGCCATTGTTATCTTGCGAACAGGATAACTAGAGTAATTCTGTTTGGATTTTAATTGATTTGGAATATTTTGTTAAAAGTGAAAATCTCGAATGATTTCATAAATGACTTATCTAGCACAAAGGGTGTGGAAATGGTGGGGATTGAAAATTTCATTTCGCTATAACTTTCTTAACATTGAAGATAGAAAGGAAGTTCAATTAGCCAGATTAACGCCTCTTTAAGATGAAAAACCTTTGCATTTGAAGTTTTTCGATAACTGCAATATCTTAGAAGTGAGGGGGCTGAAAAGTGAATTTTTCATTTCCAAATATTGACTGTTTCCAACATTAACCATTTATGATGCCAGATCATAACCTAGATGCACAGAAAACTGTCTTTGACTTCAAGCTTGCAAAGAGGAATTTTTGTATTTCTGAGTTGCGTTATTCGCAAAAACACGCCAACAGAAAAAAATAATTTTAAAATAGTTTTTATTTTAATTCAGAGGGATTTGCGCAATATAAATTCATTAAAATTTCTAGATCAATTTTTTGACGATTTAAATACTGTAGTTTGTAGTTTCGAATATCAGAAAGTAAAAAAATAATAATTATGGAGTCTACTGTCATATATCATCGTATATCATTTTTGTCTAGAGAGTGAACTCGTATATTCGATGAAACAATTCAACTCATTTCAAAACAGCGTGGCAAACAGTCCCATACTTTGTATACGGAAAATTTACTATTTTCAAGTTTTTGATTTTAACAAATCATGGCAAAATGTCCTTAAAAATGTTTCTTCGGCTTACATGGATTTTAGTATGTGTTTAAGGGTACAATAGATGATTTAAGCATATTTGACAAATTTTATTTTTAGGAATTATATTTATTGTTAACCCTTTCATCGTCCTCTTCTGTCAGCGAAAATATTTGTTTTTCCTGTTTTTCGCCGCATTAGAACAAACAAAAATAAAAACTCAAACAAGTACGCGTTTTAAACGTTTAAACATTTTAAAATGTAGAAGAACACTTGAAGCGCTTTACGGCCGCCTTGCAGAAGTTTCATTTGAAAGCGCTAGACGCGTTACGGACGAAGAAGTTAATACTATAAAATCTGACAGATGTTAACATTGTCAGTATTTCAGATCTCATTTAGGAACGAACTCCAAACTTTTAGTATTTTACCTACAATATATAAATAGCTCACATACTAAAATAAAACAGGTGCTTTCTTTAGACATATATATCATTTGCGAAACTTCGTCAAAGACAACTTCAACCAATCATAACAAAGAATCGAAACGGTAATAAGAGGCGGTGGCAATAAACTATTCCTGGGCCCAGGAATCGATCTCATACCTTCTTATGAGGGGACATTGTTCCATACATGTGGGTTCGTCGCTCTATTAAAAGCAACACAAGAAAAACTGAGATAGGAAAAAAAAACAATTACGTCTTTTCGCGTATATGTAAGGAACTAATGTATTAATGCCAAAGGTTTTGGTTTCTAGGAATGGAATTTTTTCATCTCGGTCATTCGTGTTTATCTTCAATACTTGGGAGTTATTTATCTTTCTTGGAAAACTGAATTTGGTCTGGTGCATTTTAACAGATCAAATGTCACATGCTATACGCTGTAAGTTTATAATTTTGAAAATATACCGATTTTCTTAAACATTAAAAACACAGTACTTCAAGCGTTCATTCGCCATGCTTATTTTAATACAACGACTGTTAATGAGTTAATTAAAAAAATATCTTCAAAAGTTAATTAAATCCAGCTTAAATTAGCCAAATATTGTTAATTAATAAAAATTGTATTTTTTGTTTATAATAAGAATGGACGTGTTATCTTTAGGTATATTACATATAAAAACACTTAATTCTTTCAAATATTAATAAACCTTTTATTTAATTTATCTCGTTTCATGTTTTCAAAAATTCCATACATGTGGTAACTTGTAACTTGTGTAGAAACATTAATGCATAATATTGTCATTAGTAATAAATCCAAATAAAAATATATCTTAATATTTTTAGAGAGTTATTATTAATAAATTTATCAATCTAATTAAATTTCGATTCCATGCATGGGGCGCTACCTCGTCTACCTGAATTTGAGAACATTTATTTTAGTAATATTTTTTAGAGGTATAATAAGAGACTAAAGAAGACTTAAATAAAAGACTGAAAGGAATAAAGTAATTAAAATAGCATTTTTGTTTTTTCAGTACTCTAATAGAAGTTTTTCTAATAGCACATTTTTAAAAATATCTATTTTAATGTGCTCAAAATATCTTATATTCAAATAAAAAATCGTTACGTCTAGTTTGAGTTTTTGAATGGCTTTTTTAAATCATTCAATTAAGAATTTTTAAAAAAAGCAGAATGCTTGCCGCTATTAAACGTGAAACAATTACTATTTTATATAGTTCAGATTCATTCAAACTTTTTTCATTATGTATAAGGAATGGGGATAAGGATATCTAAAAGTTTGGCTTTCATTTTTTCGCTGCAATCATTGCATTCATGATTTCACACATGAGAGTCAATTTTGTCGCTCATTGGCAAACACTAAAATTCCCTTTCAGTTCGCTGAGTATTACCTCGGCTACATGTTGAGAATGTAGACTCTTTAAAACAACTTTTTAAAAAGTTGAATATCCCACCACATGCGAGTTAAGTTCTGCAATCCATTTTCTAATGCTAGAAACATTAAACCTTTTGAAATTCAACAAGAAAATTTGTGAAATGTAAGGGCAAGACGCGATTAGATGTTTAAGCACGTGAGGGCGAAATTTCAATGAAGGACTCGAAAATGTTCTCAACGAAGATAAAAGGGAGCAGCAGTCACTGATCGATGATGATTTGCTAACAGAAGTTGATGAAAGGATTAAGAAGCATCGGAAATTTCACAATTAAGGCTCTGTCAATGCATTCTTTTCAAATTTTCCTTTCACTTCATCATCACAAACGGCATCTTTCTCCTGCAGAGGCATACAAAAGCTCGTGCCCCTTTAAGATAAATGTTTCAACAATAATAGCAACAATGCTGATAACTTAAGCATTGTACTTCATTATACAATGAAAATGCTTATCAAATAATCATTTCCTCTTTTAATTGTTTAACGGAACATAATTTATGGATGCCCCTCGTATATTCTGCTGTCTAAGATTAAAAATACTACAGCCTTCAATAAAATAGGTCATTGATAGAGTAATTTTTGTTTTTGAATAGACGCAACACTACAATTATTTCTGTATTATTTCCAAAGAATAACTTTAACATATAATAAATACTTGAAATTTGATTACCCATTACATAAATACGTTGAATCTGCTGATCAACATATCCTTAATACATAACCTTTTCCTGATACACGGAATAACCCCCCACCAAAATACATACGTTAAAATAAATCTAAAACGTTTTATAGTTTATCTTTTAATTATTCACTGTCTGTTAGCAATCAAAATACTTACATAATTAAAATATAAATATGTAAAATATATTTTATTGGCTGTTTTTGAAGACCCGCTGGTCCGCCAAGAATATTGATTGTGTTTAACTGAAATTAAAATCTGTTATGCTTAACTTCACGTTAATGGTTCTCTCAATAAAAGAGAATTTTGTCTGATGAAGTCGAGTCCTATGACATTGAAGTGATTTTAAATACTTAAATATCTACTCATACTTTCTAATTTCTCAAATATATTCTCTGCTAAAATAATTGACAAAATCGTTTTTCCTAACATTTCCGCATTGAAAGAAAACCACGAAATTAAATCATGATGAAGAGATGAAAACGATTTGAAATTAGATGCAACGATAAAGTCTTGTGAAAATCATGCAAAAAAAAAGTCATATTTTAGGATAAAATTTAACGGCAATAATCATTGATATCATTAAAAAGACAAATTTGTAAACTTTAAAACTAAATAAAAATTAAATTTTTACTGTAATATTTTCGAAAGTTAAAGTGGAAAAAGTAAAAACTTCAATTATTTTAATTTCTAATAATCTTTTTTAAAAGCCACTTTGAGTTGCACATTGCTAGTTACTAAAATATCTCTGAGCCGAATTTGGTTTCTAATGGTCAACTATTTGCGTACATACACACGTACACGTAAACAAACAATTCTTTTTTATAAATATAGATGCATTCATATGAATATTTAAAAATAGTTTGCAGAAATGAAAATATATATGAATTTTTAACATTTCTCACTTTTATGTGTCTCATAATCTTTATATGAACGTACATATAAACGAACGTAAACCTCTCGTTGCTACAATACTAATATTTTCCTAGCAAATATGTTTTGCAGTTTGAGAGAGGTGTGAATTCAGTATAATGAACAACTGTCATGAAATGATAGCTGAGGAAACAGAAGGGTGCTCCAGTAACGTACACAGAATTACTTATTAAACATCATTAGTGTTATGCAGTCACAACTAGGGCATGTTTGTCTAGTTGTTCCTTAATTGCTTGAGTCCACAAATTGTTATTCAAGCCACGCTTGTGGAACAAGCATGCCATTTTTAGAAGTCATAAGGAAAATGTGAACAATTTAATTCAAATAAGTGCAAAAAATGTGTGGCAATTGACTCAATAATAATCACAAAAGGATGAATATAACTTATTATAAGAATGAAATTTTTTTTTCAGTTTTTAAAATTGATTTCGATTTAAAAATGTAGTAAATAAGTTTAAATTAGTTGAATAATACTAATGTTTTGAAATTATGTTGCTCTTTTTAGGAATGATATCGTAATTCTGATGCGAGGTCGAGTGACAAATCATAACCCTCTTTAACGCGCGCAAATATATTAGAAAGAGGATTGACTTTTGGCTTATTTAACGTGCGCAAAACTATGTGTATAATAGAATAATCGAAACAGACAAATCAGATATTTAGATGGTTATTATCAATTTTCAAATATTTTAAAAAGATAGGATAAAGCAGAAAAGAAATAGTAATGTTAATTAGTATTTTACTGTTAATAGGCAGGTATAAATAAATATCTACTGATATAACAATAAAAATAGTGAAGGATAATTAAATATTACTTTTTTTTTAGATTCAATGTTGAATCTAAAAAAAATGTTGATTGGTAAAGCAAAAATTTAAAAAATATATATACATTAAAGTTTAATCATTATAAAAAATAATTTCGGAATATATTTTCTCTCATTTTAAAGACAGATATTGAATATAGGGATAAAATTATTAAAGATACATAATCAACAACAAATTTTGATGTACAACATAATCTTTATAAAGCCAGAAAAACATCCACTTTTTTATGAATAGCAACAAACAGCATATCAGCAATTAATTAAATGATAAGCTATAATAAGCTATTTAAGAATTTCACATACTGCTTATAGCTTCATATGACAGCTCAAGGAGAAATATCTTTTCAATGTTATGTTTCGCTGTAACAATAACTTCGATAGCGAAATTAACTTTTAGTCATATTCTTGGTACACATTTTTTAAAATTAATAAATAGAAATGTAGGAATAAAATTATTGAATTCTAAATGACAAATTACTAGAAAATTTGTTTGAAAGTTTCAAAGGTTCAAACCTTCTTTCCCCATTTTAATGTATAATACAATATATTTTAACATAATTGAGTATGCTGAAATATATGGACGTAATAAATTGAGTATATTGCGGAAGGGATCTGTAAAAAATCAGCATTATAAAAACCTTATTCATCGGTATCGATTTTAAGTAAAAGAATGTAAGAAATAATAAATGTTTTTTCTAGAAATAATAAAAAGAAAATCATGTATAATACGTTATCAACATATGCTAAATCTCTTTAGATCAACGAAATTAAGCAGAAAAAGCTGCGGTCAGCGCTATGGAAGGTGATTACCTGGGAATATCGCATTCCATTTAAGTTTTTTTATTGAATAAAGAACTATTAAAAGAAAAACATTTTAATTTTTAACTGATATGCATATAAAGTACGCTTAAAATTATATGAATATGCTAGGTCAGAAATTGATTTAAAAAAAAAAAGCTCTCTCCGCTGGTGCTTTATTTATTTCCGTAGACTTTATATTAGGGGAAGAAAGGGGAAGTAGAAACTATATATGAGTAAAAATATACACTTTTTTTTCTCGATTCTAATTTAAAAATATTCCTAAAATGTGAAAAAAAAATTTTAACAAATATTTATTACCAACAGCAAGAATTATTAATGCTTATAAGCACACCGTTAAAGTTACTAGCATACAATCTAGATTTATATTCAATGTTCCCGTAAAGAGCTAATATCCATTATTTCTAGAATACGGGCCAATTTACATGTAACTGAGCCAGTATAAAGACACATATAGACATAATTGGACATGTCATGTAACAACTAATTGCATGTTGTTATTCGCTGTTCTATGACGTCACATCCTTCTTCCCAACTACAAAATGTCAATGGATTCCAAAATTATCTTGGTATTGAGTACATTTGTATCGATATCATGTGAGTATAAATGGAATCCAGTTAAGAATGAAAGAATAAATAATATGCACATTATCATGATGAGAATGAAATATATCTACGTTATGATAATGAATTTTCTTTATTTTTTATTATGATGAAAACGGATTATATCAACATTATCATGATGCTGTTGTGTAATTGCAGCAAAGTAATATCGAGCAGTTAACCGAAAAATAATTTTTAAATTTCCTTTTTTTATCGATACATGAATTACTGTAATAAAAATTTATAACAATTGGATTTTTTTAAAATTCGGAAAACATATCTATATTTTTGCATTAAATGAAATAACATTGTAAAATGGAATGAAAAATAATTCTTCCGTTTGCAATATTCGATTTTTTATAAAGAAATACGCAAATTTTCACCGGAAAAGATAATATAAATTAAGGAAGATTGTAAAGAAGAAACTGTAATCTGAAACATCGCATCATATTAATAATTCAAGCTTGATTTGTTTATTTTTGTATTAATCATATACACGAATAAATAACATCGAAATACCAAATATTTTTGTGAAAATGATATTAAAATGAAATTAAAGGAAATTCCAAACTTTAATCCAAAACATCTCATAATAATAATAAATTAGACTTGATTCGTATGTATTTATATTAATTGCATATTCTAATTATAAAAATGTAAAAACAATAAAAGAAATTTAAATATTTTTAAAAAGCATTAAAATTTTTAAAAAGTTTGTACAGGAATAAAATTAATATCACTGGAAAGACTTTTTTTTTAATTTTAAAGTGTTTAAGAATGAATTTTGTACAATAATATGTTCCTAAAATTTTACTAAATATATTATAATTCCGATTAAATTTTAATTAAAAATTTTAAAAGCTGTTTTTCAGAGAATACCTACTATTGTGGATTAAACACATACAAGAATTGGCTAGCACTTAATCCCCCGCTTTGCCCTGTAAAGCATAAAGAACGTGTATTCGCATCTCGTATGTCGTGTATCTCAAACATACAATATTCTGAACATCATCAATAAACGTAATCCAGATAAAAAGAAGAGAATTATTAAAAGTCACTTATTTTCAAAAAACATTATTAGCGAAAAAATATAATTGAAGAAAGTAGTTTTATTTCTTTTAAAATATTATTTACTAAAATAAATAAAGTATCAAACTTCTTATTCATTTGTATCTAACATAGAATAAATACATTTACTAATGTGTATACTAATTTTTCAGTTACATTATTTTTATGAGTAATTTCAAAGATCGATAATAGCGTTATAAAATATTGCATGCATAATTATCCTAAGCATTCAATAATAATAGAGAAGTCAATTAATGAATACAGATCCAGATCTGAACTTCATCGCAAGTCAGAACTAAGCTCCTAAACGAAAGGGTGAGGACATGCGCACCAAATCTACAACCCATTCAAGCAGTGAATGGTTACCAGGGTCACCTTCATACTCGCAATTTTTGGCGAACAGACTCATTCATAAAAAAAATTCCCACCCATATCTCCCATCAGCCAAAACTATCAGTTGGTTAACAGGGAATGCGCAGCCAACCGAAACTTAAACTGCGTCCATTCCATTTTATAACCATTCAGCAAACTGGCATTTAAGAACTCCACATCAAGACAGATAGTCATTGATGGTTTGAACCACCCTACTGTTAAAATCGAGCAAGGTGGTCGTGATAGTTCGCTTTATATTCACCTAATAATCCGTTTTCTTCATCGGGACAGAGAAAAAAAAATAAACGTCATTGGCGGCATAGCGGATGGACTTGGCGAGTTTTCCCGCTCCACTTGGCAACCCCGGGGGTGGCAAAGAGTGAGGAAGCACTGCTGCTGGAGAAGATGCAAGGGAATTGTTCCTCAGGTGAACGATGACACGTTCTTCGCCGCGATCCGCACTGGAATAATTCCAAGGTTTCGGGCAAGGGGGTGAGTGTTAAAAACCTCATTTATTTTTGATTACCTGTTTGTTGCATTTCTTCTTTATGAATGTCGATGAGTGCCTTACATTTTTTTTAAATAAGAAAAAAATTTTGGCATTGAGATTCAGTAACTAGCCGACTTATTCCCTGGCAAATTCTGTGCCTTGTTGTTTTCCAATTTTTGTTTTTATAAAACGCCAGTGAAATGCAAAGTACTTTTAAAATGTCTGCTGCGCCGTCAGATGTTGACTTTGGCAGGGGTTCATGGAAATTCAGGGGAGTGTGACGGCTCTCCTTGATAATCGTAAACACCGGTTCCCGGTATGCATTTGGAATGGTTCTTTCCAAGCAGCACCGTCCGCCTCAGAACAACTTAATTAAAAATAGTTAATTCATATTGATAAATATACTGATTAAAATTTACACTCTTTTTCAATCATTTTGAAATATTTTACGATCACAATATTTTAAGCGTCACGATATTATTTTATAAATAATATATTGGAACATTTTAAGTGGTGCAGCAAAGGTAGCTCTTGAATGATGAAAACCGACATTACTTTGTTTATAAAATTCTTCGAATCTCATTGAAGAAAGTTAAATATCCCTCACGGAAAAGAAAAGCAAATAAGATTTAGAAAAATATAAAAGATATTATTTTTTCCATAAGAAAATCACAGATGAAAGACATTATACTCATATACCTTTCAGTTTAAACTGATTATTTTGAATATTTTAAATATGTTACAAATAATCTGCGCAAGGGAAACATCTTCAGGCAAGTCATAAAATGAAGAGCCTTAAAATAATCTAATCCCTGACAAATAACAATGCCGATCTGAGTCGATTTCTAAAAAAGAATTCATTTAAAATTTTAAGATGAAGATATTTTACGAAAAATAAGCAATCAAGTTAATTAATGCTTCTTATTTTGAAAAAGTAATTAAAATCGCTTTATTCAAATTGGTATATTTTATTTTAGGATGCTGCTGTTGTATATTATTTTAATTAAAATTAATGTAGAATAAAAATTATATTCATTTTTTTAACATAGCTATATAAAAACATTATATTACATTACCTTTTACAGATTTGTTTTAAAATAAATTCTTATAGTGACAAAGATACCCTCAATTTTTTCACCTTCATCACAATTCATCTTATAAAATATCAATGACAAATCCTCATTATTTACAAGCGCAAAATACGGCAACCTGAATTAAAGATGACATGCGTGGTAGTGTTCACAAAGCGCAATATTAACCCTAACTGTCAGCCATTTGTTTAAGACGGAAGATACATTTATTTACATCTTTATAAATTTACTGCAGAATTTATATAATCGGAAACGCGTAACTGTATGTATCATCATTCCGGAAAAAGCACAGGAATTATCAATACCTTAGAGAATACAGTTAAAATTATGCTTGAAATTTCTAAACTAAAATAGTTCGTTTTTCTTGAGAATAGCAATTGTAGATATTAATATTAGAAGTTAAATCTTCCATTGAAGCGTTATTCTTAAAATTTAGCGTTTAACAAATTAACAAACTGGAACTTGCGTATTCCCAATATTATAATGAACTCAAAAGCAATAAAGTGAAAACGATAAGAATCTTTTTTAATATTCAAATATTCATCCAAAACATAAAGACCTAAACAATAGTAAAGAAAAGAATTAGTAAATCTGGAAGTCATCCAGTTAAGCAAAGAATATAAAATAAATAAAAGGAAGACTTAGTAAGACTCATATGAGGTACTTTCATATGAGAGCATTTAAGTATTTCTAGAAATATACCTTATAATTAAAATATTTTTTTTTAAATCGAGCTCTGCATAAAACTGCACTTAATGTCTAAAAATACTTAAAACTGCGAATTAAATTGCGCTAAACTATTGATTAAAATTACTTACTGAATGAAACTGCACTTAACTTTTTATGCGAATAATTACTATATTTTGGGAAGAGATTCATAACAATATAATCACTAAAAAATAAACAAAACATAGCATACAAAATGAGAATTTGTAATTAAAAAAAGAAAAGAAAGGCGAGTCACAAGTGACAAACTATTTTGTTTGGTAATTATTACCTATTTTTATATAAAAAATGCAGCTGTAGATTCATAATTTGTTGCATTAAAATAAAAATCGCAATCATTTTCGTTTTTCCTACATAAATAGAATTTAAAGCTTGCTCTTTAATTTATTTCTTAGAATCTAAGGAAAAACTGGTTTACTGCAGCTAACTTGATTAAAATGAATTTTAAATCTATTGTACAAAGAGGATAAAGTAAATCTCCACAAACAATTACTAAATAAACTTCAATACATAAATAATGCCCTAAAATACTATGGTATTCTTTATGTATTATTTATTATGGTATTCTTTACTTACGACTTTGGCTGGGAACAGGATTTCTTCTATGGAAATAGGTTTGAACTGTAGGCTTCTGTACATTTGAATCTAATCAACATTCTTTTTTACTTTCGAATAAAAAAATCAATATTTATAATCGTAAATTATCATTAATTTATTGATATAGTTTATATACACATACATAAATATGTATTTATTTAAAATATTTTTAATATAGATTAATTCATTTAAAAATAAATCAACCCAAATAGTATAATAAAATATTGCCGAAACCGCCAGCGGTAAAATAAAAAGAATAAAAGGGAAAATGTAAGTTTGTAAATTATGCCCAATATGAATGAGATGCTAATATATTTACATGGGTTTTATTCCTTTTCTTTAAATTAGATGAATAGATTTAAATTATAACATTGCAGAATTTACAGGTATTTCTTCCACAATATTCACAAAAATTACATTTTGCATTTGAAATAAAATCAGTATATAAACATAAAGAGAAAGCTAGCTAACATTTGTATTAGATCAAATAAAATCAAATATATATAAACACTTAAATAAATTATTTTCATAAAGCTCTTAGATTGTTTAAAATCCATTAATTCTTCAAATATGCTTGCTTTTACATAAGAAAAGAATGCATAAACAAACAAGCATTCGAAATACACTTTTTTTCCCAACAAAGTGCAATCAAAGCAGAAAAACAACTTTTAAATGTAAAATGTCACTTCGTCAAAAATATAAAAAGAGTTTTAGAAATATGGCATCACTTAGAGTCATATAAAAAGCATAAACTATACATGTTTTATTTTTAGATTCTAAAAAGTGTTTTCCATTGAATAATTCATACCCGATTAAATAGAATCGTCGTAAAAGGTAATTGATCCAATCTTGCAAATCCAGAGATTGAATTTTATAAAACTACGAAGTTGAAACAAATGGATATCGTTTATTATGCGATTTAACTTGAGTGTTTCGATAAAAATATAATACTGATTTGTTTTTAAAATATTCTAAAATCTTCAGAAATCAGATTTGGTACATTTTAAGCTGTTTTCAATTTCAAATACGATTTAAAGGATAGTTTTTCGAATAGGATTTAAAAAGCAAAATAACACGGCGTTTTCAAAATGTTTGAAATTGCTCCTTATTTGTAAATTAACTGAATTTTCGAATAATAGCAACTGAATACTAAAAGAAATCAAGACACATTTGTTCATGAATATCGTCTTTTATTTGGATAAAAAATAAGAATTAATAAAATTTATAGAAAGATAAAAATTTAGTGAGAACTAATTTCAATTAACAAACGTAAGAAAGTTTTGGAAATTCAAGAAAGAATTTTGTTTTGTAATTAAAATATTTTTAGCAAAATGAGAAATGAATTTCAGATTTAAAATTATTAAAAGTAACTCTTGGTCATAAGAGTAATTTGAAACTCTGCGATAAGGTTTTTTTTGGGGGGGGTTAAAATATTTAAAAGAAGTGACAATTGAATTTCTTGTTTAAAAATATTTTTCCAATAAAAAATAAATAAGCATCGTAACCAAACATATATAAACAATATTTCATTTATAGGAAAAATAATGAAACAAAAAAAAACTAATTTAAATGTGAAAACATAAAAACTAATTGCAATTTCTGGAAACGCTCAATAAAGAATATTCTTCGAGTTAAAATACTTTTAATAAAAGGCATAAATGATTTTATGTTTTAAAATTATTAAAGATATTGCCTCTTTTAAACTAGAAGAGAGCTTTTAAAATTTTTAGAGCAAATTTAGTGTTATTTGTTGATAAAGAAATAAGAACTTTGCAAGGAAGCACAATATTTCTCATATTAATCATCTATTATAAACTATTCAAATAGTAAAGAGCTGTTAATTTCAGAAAATAACATCTTCTAAAAAGCTTCTGATTCAATGGTGTATATACATTTTAAAGCAATTCTACATTTATTATCAATCAGGGCAGTCAATTGGCGAATAGATACATTGCACTAAGGCCAGACGATCACTCAACAGATACACTCCTATCATGCAGATACTCAGATTAATTTTCAATGATTTCTATTCTAATATCTAATATACGCAATGCATTATTCTACATAAAGAACAATATGTATGTCCTTAAGAGCATTATGAAGATAGTAATTTAAATGAAAATTTATAGAATTTCATGACTATATCATTATTTGTATTTTGCATTTAAGGGGAGATGGTATTTTCAAACATCAATTCAATTATCTCAATTCTAACATCAATTTCAATTAATCAATTTTCTGAATGTGAATATGATTAGTAAACAATGAAATGCAACAACTTACCAGCTTAACTTCACAACAATATTCTCTAATATCTTCGGAAACACTGATACATGTGCTAACATTTCTTATATCTTTAAATTAAAATTATGTTGTGAAAAAATTTCAGTCTATTACAGGAAAGTTTAAAGAATTTTAATCCTTTTATTCTAGCTTGCTGAGTTGATTAAATAAATAAAAAAAAATCAAAGAAAACGTTTAGATTCTTTCCGAATTTTGTTAAATTAACTATCGAATAAATAGGCAATGTTTTAGAAATATTAAAAATATTTTCTCGTTTCTTCATACCTTTTGGCATTATAAGTTTTTTGAGAAATTTTTTTATGCATTTACATCTGATATAGCTTTATATATATTTCGCCAAGAGAATTACGATTTTATCTTCAAAACAAATATAGGTAATTACTAGCCATAATATATCACAAAATCATTTATTTCACAGTATCCAGAAAAGTATTTTCCTGTAATTAAATTGTTCATCTAAAATTTCTACATTTTGCCTTCGACTTGAAATTTTTTTTTGTGTGTGTAATTGGAACTTTATAAGGATTACATAATTTTATGATACAACTTTATCTTTTATTTTTTTGTATCAAATCCTTTAAATTTCACTTAATAATCTACAATAGCCAAATTCATTTTTAACAAGAAATCGATGAAAAATTTAACATAAATGTGATATATTTTTCTGAAAATAGAATGATAGAAATGAGTTAAATCCACGTATAATTATTTCTTGAAATGATTCTTTTTTTATGATTTGAATTAATATTTTTCCTATTCACAACAGATATAGTTATAAATCAATTAAAAACATCGTATATAATATTAGAAACTCATTCATTATAACAAGAAAAATATGAATGAAATGTTATTAAAACATGTTTGTAGCTTGTTAATTTACTTTTTATTTTTTTTAATAATCTTAGAATTATTATTATCAAGAAACACATAAACGAAGTGCAGCCAAAACTATTTTACAGTTTCTTTAGTTAGTTTTGAAAGTTTCTTAGTATATCTTGTAATTATTATCGAAAAATGCATAAATGAAATGACAGTAAAACACATTTTCATCTTATTAAATTATTTTCACTTTCAAAATATCTACATGAATTATCGAACCAATAAAAATATATTTTTCATAAAATTAAACATATTTAATGTGTTTCTATTAACATAGCTTTCTATTAATTTCTGGTTTTTAAATAACATATTTCAATAACGACATTTTTATATAATCACAATGACATTCAATGCTAAATTTTAAAAATAACAAAAAAGGGTTTTCCATGAATGAATACGGAAGCAAGAAGAATTAGAATTATTAATTAAAAAGCTTAAATCTTTTGATATAAATTTTCATTTTGATATTTAGTTTGATGTAATTTGATGAAAAAGGTAAATGCTGGTTATTATAATCTGAATTATACTGATTACATTTTGTTTTACTAATTAACTGTTGAAATGTCTTTTTGCCATAAAGCAGTGCCATGCAGATACTTCCGATGTTCTGTTTTTCTTTTTATTCTATCTTTTAATCAGTCATTAAATAAGTATTAGATTTGTGCCATAAAACTCTTGGATTAATGAAAGTGCTTGAAAAATTTCAATAGGGATTATATCCCTCCATTTAAAATAATACATTCTAATTTTTATATGTATTTTTAAGCATTTCTTTTAAACTAATTACAGTTACATAGCCCATATCAAATTGCAATTTTACCAAAAAGGCGAAGAAAAACTTTATTCCCTATAAAATGATTTTAATATTTTTTAATATCTAAAAAAATGTTACTTTAAGCATTTTTTTTTCCAAAATATCAGTTCATTTGAAAATATGTTTGCATTTTTAATATCACATTCTTCTGCATTACTGTAAGTTCTGAATGAAATAGACCAGATCTTTCATTAACTTTTGTTTGGCTCTCTACTTCTATTTGAACTGAAATAATTCAGAATTCTTATCTGTGAAATAGAATATTTCCGCATATGCAAATAGGAAAACAAGATTCTAAAATGAAATATTGGCTATGAATATATTTATTCGTAAAATTTAATGAACTATTTTTAATCATGATATTTTCAATTATTATCAATTAAAATGTTGATTGTCATTCTTATTGCGTCGTCAAAAATGATATTTGTGATCTTACTAAGATCTTGAAATATAGTATAAGAAGGCCTAAAATAGACAGCGTGTGGTATGTATACCAAATAAATATCAGTTAATGCTTTTCTATTGAATTAAACTGTAGCTTCAAAAGAGCATATTATAAGATATAATATAATAATGAAATCAGTTACAATTTCATATTTATACAATAAATAGCTTATGCATTCTCTCACAAACATTAATGCATATTTTCTTTTACAATATCTCATTTCTTATTTATCATGTTTTACTACCTCCCTTTCGTTTAAAATAAATAATCAAAATTATCTTATAATTAACACATTGATATAGATCACAACTATAACAGAAAAAAATTATTCTCTACTGTAATGGAATTAGACTGTGAAACTTATTTTTTTAAATTTAAAAAAATTACCATACTTTTTGAGCTTCAATTTAGGATGCATTTAAAGAGAAAATTTCAAAAATTTTGGAAAATTCAATAATTAAATTTGAAAATAGAAAGCTGGATAGGATATTTTTACTAACCCTCTTTCATTAGATTCGATCAGCGAAGTTGGTTATATTGTTGGGAATTAAATATATTATAAGTATAGTAAAAGTTAGGAATTAGTATTCTCACAACTATAAATCAGGACAAGCTGCAACATATCAAAACTTATCTCAAATCTAGGATATTTTATCTAATCGGGGACTGGTGACTTTATTATAGTTAAACTTTCATCAGATAAAAATTCAGAAATTTTAATATGGAAAAATGAAACCAGAGATATTAACACGATTTTATTAAGTTGATTCTACCACCATTTCACCAGAAGAATTTGAAGTACTTTGCGATAGTAAACAGATATATATATATATATTTTAAAAATACGGTTTGTGTTAAATGAAATGCCTGTCTGTATACAATTCTCAATTTATATATTATTTGAAATATATTATCTTCGTTTTTACTTGCTAGTAAATATTATTTGGTGAGAGAGCGAACTTAACAATTCTAGTTCTATCTCTGCTTATAAGAAAAGGAAAATGTGCGTGCCTTGATGCTCTACAGGCCAAACCGTTTGATCTAGAGCTATAAAACTTAGCATGGATATACAATGGAAAGTAGGAATATGCACTTTGGAACGTCTTTTTAGAGCTATTTTTATCACTTTTCAATTAATTAAAAACAAAACGAGATTGTTTTCCTTAATTTCTGTAAATATTATGGCATAAAAATAATTTTTAGCCGTTTTAAAACAAAAAAAAATTGCTTTTATAATAACAGCAATTTAACTGAGGTAAAGCTTCCCTGAATTTTCTTTCTATTTAAAAAAATCTAAAATGTTTCAATTACATGCAATTTATTTTCAAAGTTTCGTCAAATATTAAATTTCGAGATCATTTCTTACATTGTTGAAAGCTAATGAGATAAAATTCCATTTATTATGTGCACAGTTTGTATTAGGAATGAAAAAAAATTAGAGAATTGTGAATGATATGTGCAGTTAAAAATATATCTGGCAATTATTCTTTTAATAGAATGGGATTTGACACCATTAAGAAATTTCATGCACAAAATAAGTAAAACAGGCATAAGATTTTAAGAACAACATGGTTTTAGTTTATTACAATTACAAACAAAATTATTTTCTTGTGAGAATCATGAACAAATTGCAAATAAAATGTTTCAATTAAGCGAAACATTCTCAATATATTTCAAAAAACAGTTGATCACCAAAGACAGCTAGTTATTAAATAAGATTAATTTTTATATTCATTGCAGCAAACAAGTAATAGTTTTGTTCAGTTAATTTAATATATTAACGCCCCGTTTGAAAGCAACACAAAAATTATTTTGGGACGGACCTTGTAATTTTGAAATCCGGTCAGATAACGAGGGCGACATTTAATCTAAAAATGAAAGAAAAATTTTGCATGCTTCTTGCGAAACTATATTTTATTTTTCACTCCATTCTAAGGTGCTATAAATATTCACGTTACGTTATTTACGAAAGAAGTAAACATCTGAGTTTAAAATTTTATTTTTATCTCTGACATCATTCGTTTTTAAATTTTATTTTAAATTAGGCTTTACTAAAGAATTAACACGTTACTTGCTACGCAGGCTTGCTGAACATTCGGTAGAAACTATAACAAAATTTCATAATTATGTGAATTTATTCTTTCTATATATGCCAAATTGCAGTACCAGTTTAGTTTTCAGTCGTGTATTTTTTAAAACATCTGTTGTGTATCTTATAAATTGGAATAGGTCCTATGCCATCCGATAGTTTAAAACAGAGATTATTAGACTTTAAATGACATGCAAAGATTATTAAAAGCCTTTAATTCAACTCATGCAACTCAAAACTGGCTGATTGTTCAGTGTCAAGAATGCAACTAAGAATGATTGTTCAGTCTCAATTTTTATTTCATTTTTACTTATGTTCTGTTAAAAGAAGCCTATTAAAATATTACAAGTTGTACATCATTATTTACCATTCAAGATTTACTATGAATTTGAGCTTTATAGGCGAAGTATTATAAATTAATGTACATTACCAAATACAGATGAGGATCTGTGTATTAAAATACTTCGAATTATGTCGCAGTTAAATACTTTGGGTTAATTTACTATCTACCGAAAGTAATCTGTGTTACAAGTAGAAGTACATTTAATTTTGACATCTGAAACTCTTGAAAAATTTAAACACCTATCATTTCGTTAACTTGTTAATTAATATGTTTAATTTGTCTTGCAGTTTTTCAAAGTCTTCAACAGGAATGTGTTTTTTTTTAAATTTTACTTTAAAAACACGACATTGCAAAGCAATAAATTAATGAAATAATAAAAACCTATAGTTTAATTAGTTGATTAATTTATATTTCATTTCTTATCATAATTTTTTCCACAGAAGCACTGTTTTTAAAGAAAAATTTTACAATTTATCGTTTTATTATGTGTCGCCAATATTTATCGTTTAATTATTGTTTATAATTACATTTCCTTTTTTTTTCTGTTAAGTTTTTTTTCTCTCTTGTGGAGGTTTATTTTGTTAAGAAAAGCAGAGAATTTGGGGGGGAAATAAATCTAAATTTTCAAAGAAATTAAAATATAAAAATATGAGCAAATGTTACAATGTATTTAAGAAAATCGACATAATGTGCTATTAAATAAATATTAGTTTGTTCAATTTTAGTTTATTTCGAATTAGCCGCCTTTGACAAGTGTTTGATTCGCCGGGAGTAATAATTTAAAAATTTTGATTAAATAAATATTTTTTAAATTGTTCTTAATACTTTCCTCAGTAAAATAATTTTGTTTTTTGATATAACTCATAATATATTAAATGTCGTAAGCTATTTAGTTTATTGTGCTGTATTTTCCCTAGTCTTCTGTCTATATCTTTATACATCCCATTATACCGAACAATGTTTATAACTAGATGCATGACATGATTTTGAAACGAAATCTTAATTGTAAGTTCAATAAAATACCAAAAGAAATCATTCAAACATTATATCTTGATCGCTAACAATGAAAAAAGCGCTAAGATGAACCATTTATAACAAGAATGAAAGTAATTTATATTTCATTTTAGCAGTGGAATATATTATTGTAAAAATGCTTAAAATAATTTTAAAATTAATTTTAAAACATGAAAAAAACTTATACGATAAAAATTAATACCAATGAAAAGATAAGATAATGTAAAAATCATTTTCAAGCTGTACTACTTCCTGGAAGTTAACTTAGACAAATGTCAAAATTTCGTTTAATTAATTAAAATTATAAGTAAAATTAAAAAAATAGTTCAGAAGTACAAATTACGAGCCGCTAAAGAATACAAATGCCAAGTTTGGCAATAATTGCACCAATAGTAGCAGTACTTCGTCTTTATTCTTGTTCGTTTAGTAATTATTTGTATTATAGATTTTGAAATAACAATTCGTATTTTGTGAACAATCGAATTCTGTAACCAAAAATAGTTAAAAATACGACAATATACATATAAATTATGAGAAATAGCTCTTCCGCTAAATATACTCTTCCACCATTATCATAACTCTCTATTAAGTTTGTTCTTCTGTTTTTCTTTTACTTCCTCACTAATAACGAATATAGATATTTGAAAAAAAAAAGTTGATCAAAAATTTGATCATCCTTCGATTTGATCAAGCAAAATAAAGTATACTGAATTAAAGAAATGGCTTTAAGGCTCAAAATATGAGTTAATGATAGAATATAAACTCTTTATGTTAATTTTTTTTTCATTACTATGCTATACTAATAAACAAATGACATGAAGGAGTCCTTGCCAAACTGTTGGCGACTAAATAGACTAAGATTCTTGAGCTGGGTGGAGTTGCTTTTGATATAGGCTGCCGTTTATGTGACAATTGGCTTAAGATTGTACACTTGGATACATTATTTCATAGCAAAATGATTTATTTGTCAATTTCTGGCATCGAAAATGATTCTTTTCCATTCTGAACATCAGATGAATTTATTTTTTAAAGAAAAAGCTAAAAACATCAGATGTAAATCGGGCAGAAAAAAACGATGCTGTCAGAAATAATTTCTCATATACGTAAAAAAAAGGCCAAATTTTTTATTAACATTTAACCAATATTTAATGAATAACATTTCAATTCGCAACAATTAATTAAACTGTTTATACTTATTTTTCCACAAATTCATATACATTTTCAGTATACTTCTACATCAAATCATGCGCAATACATTGAATCTCGGCTCACTTGAGCAAGTTATTTTTCCCTACTCAAACAAAACTATATACTCTAGTCGAAAGAGAATCACTATTGGAAGCGCTATATTATATTGTTTTAGAATCAAGCACTTTTTAATATATTTAAAAATAAGCAAAAATTTTTATTCACATTTAATTAGTATTTAACGAATAAAATTTTAATTCGCAACAATTAATTAACATTTTTATCTTATTGTTTTTACACGCGCTTAACATATTTTAAGCAGGTTTCCACATCAAAGCATGTTCAATATATTGATTCTCGGCTTACTTGATCAAGTTATTTTTACTCTAGTCAAAAAGAAATTACTATATGAAACAGTACATTATATTGTTTTAAAATCAAACTCTTTAACTTCAGATTCAAACTGACATTGTTTTACATGCATGAGTAATAAATTGAAAAACACCATAATTCACATGAGAGACAGTTAACTAGAATGTTTGTATATCTTTCCTGAACTCGAACACATTTATATACTTTTCCATTGTAAAGCACAAAGCACAATATTTTGCGTTCCGACTCACGTGAGTAATCCTTTCAAGTTATTTTAGTTGAATTAGAAATCCCTGTTTGAAGCAATTCATTCTATCGCTTTAGTGTCAAGCTCTTCTTAAACTCGAAATACAACCGCGAGGTTAAAAAAAATTCTATTTGATTTCTAAAACGAGTTTCGTTTCTTTAATGTATCCTGTCGAGTTTATCTTACCCCATGTCCATTCGAAACGACCCTTTGGCTACAACCAAAGCACGAATACAACATTTTATGTCGAACAACCAATACATTTTTTTTTCTTTTTCTTGCAGTCGACACGCACTGCTTATTTGCGCTTCTTTTTTCTTTTACTGATTTTTCTTCTATATCTTCTTTCTTACCGAAACTATTCTGCGTCTAAACATGAAACAGAAAAAGTTGGAAAAGGTCCACACGCTATCTTTCAAATACTGCACTTTCGTTTTTAGTTTTCTAACACAGTTCGTGTTTAAAACGCTGTAAATATCTATCCCAATTCGACTTTACATCAATAGCGCAATGAAAATAAAAACCAGATATTTGCTTGTAGTGATTTATATGCAAATTCAACAAGTTCCTGCCGGCGATAAAAATACGCTAAAAGGTTTTGCTAATACTTGGCAAAGAAAGTTTTGCGCCTTGGCAAACATCCTACATCAGCTGTTATTTTACCTTTGAACATTGTATTTACTCACGGCTTCGTAAGACACAGAAAAAAATTAGATTATTCAAGTCACGTGAATTTGCTAAAATGTATCAACAAGCGCTTTTAAACGATTCCATTATGGTAATTTTTTAGAGAAAATCAAAGGTAAATTCTAGTAATAATAATTATTATAAATAGATTTCTATTCATAATTAGCAAATTAACCGAAATCTATTCTGTTCCGTTTTGTAACAATGTTTTATCGATGAGATAAAATATGGAAATTGAGACATTGCAACTTAACACATCAATTGAAATGTCAATTCAATCAATTGAAAACCCGTTGTTTGAGCTTTTTCTTCTTTTTTTTACAATCATCATAGAAGCAAAGTTTATTGAACATACCAAATAAAAATCAAAGCTCAAACATTCGAACCACCTTTGTTTTAAAAATTTACTGCACAATGGAAAATGGAGTAAGATAAAAATTCTTCCTTAAGAGCTTTATAGAAAAACTTATTTTTAAGAAGAGATACTGGCAGTGAAATTCATTTAAATACGAAGAAAATATAATAAATATTTATAAAAACAACAAATTAAAATTCTATGCATCCGATAATTCTATACTACGACGTTAAATTGTTGTCACAGTTGTATTTAAATAAACAAAACTATAAAGTGTATATTAAAAACAATTATAATTCAAAAACAGAAGGAGGAATTTAAATAATTATTAATTTTACTATGATAGTTTTAATTGCAGTCAATAATTATCAAATAATTAAAATGTGGAAAGTTTTGCTACATGAATCATCTTTAATACTATCTTAACATATTTAAAAGTAATGCAGTTAATTAATGTTCATCTGATATACATCAAATGCCTCGTATCTGTTTAATTGAAATACATTTATCTTCTATTGTAATATTATGCCACAATCCAGCATAAGCAAATGTACAGTAGATATACTTAAAAACATTTGGTATATGATTCGACTATATTGATATATTGGAATAGAACTTTCTTCTAAATCACAGAATTTGGTATTTTATGCAAAGAAAAATTTACATTTAAAATTCCATTTTTCATACTTTCAATACTTCTAAGTCGAGTAGCAACTCGTATTACTTCACTCAACAATGTGGCTTTTTTCAGCATCTCCTACACACAACTATTTCGATTGGTTTCCGATCATAGTAACTTTTACGTACTTTCGTGTGAATATATCAGAAATTATTTTATATATTTGATCAATTTTTACACGTGTTTCGTAAAATTTACAAAAAGGGCTATTGTTGTAAATAGTTGGTTTCCTGTTTGGATGATTTATTTTGTTAAAACGCGATTGAATTCATTCAATTTTTCTTAAATATTTTAAATATTCATCACCATAAAGAAAGATTTAAAATCATAAGTTTTCAATTAAATTCATCAAACATAAGATTGATAAAAACAATTTTATATAAACAAGTAATAGTTCAACATATTATTACTGTAAACACAACTTCTACGCCTTCATACTGCTATCGTACCAGGGCATATTATTCCATCCTTAAGTTTCATGTAAAAAGAAACATTTTTTTAAATTAAAATTAGGTTGAAAAAACGGTTATTGTTATTTTAAACAGAATTAGCAGAAATAATGTTATAATATTGAATAAAAAATATTAACTTATGCTAAAATCAGATTTAGATTGCTTCTTAACTCATTATTTCCATATACAGATTTAGCTATCTGCAAAGTAAAATAATGAAACATTTTTTTTCCCTCAATCGCAACAAATTTATTTTTAACTCTTCTTACTACATACCCATATGCTATTGTAAATTCTTGTAGAAATTTAATTCTTTAAAATATTTTTAGACAAAAACATTGTTTTTTAAGTGTAAGCAAAGAAAACTCAAAATTATCATTAAAAGCTTTAAATAATATCTTCAGTTTTAAAGTGTCTTCAGTTTTCAGTTCATTTTCATTTAGATTCCCTTGAGTGTATTTCAGAAATAAGATATCAATAGTTATTAAAAAGAGGCAATAATATTCAAATTCCGTTAATGAAAATAAATTAAATAAATTCATAACAAGTGCGCTAGCACTTTTCGGCTTCCCGAAGAAATATATTAAAAATTACTAACTAAAATAATGAAAATTAATGCAAGCAAATGATATTTATACTTTTAAATATTTCTGGGATTTATTTTAATATATGCAATTAGTTAATATGCAATTAGTTTATTATTAACAATGTAATATGTAATTAGTTTATTAGTTTAATATTAACGTTGCAATGCATGATTTTCTCCTAATTGCTAATATGAATATTTATACTAATCTATATTAAAAATATGAAGAAAAAGATAAGCTGGACAAAAATAAATTTAAAGTAAAACGTTCTTATTTCAAATCTAAAATTTACCAAGTGTTATGCACCAAATTATTTAACAAAAATTTTAAAACTAATGATTTTAAAACTAAATTAAAAAAAATGAATTATTTTAATAATTTAAAATACCGTAAAATAGGCAATATTTTTTTTGTTTCGATTATTTTTTGTTTCGTAATTTTTCTTACAGATTAAACTGTTACATTTAATAAAAAAAATTTAGAAAGTTCCATTTTATTTAAAAAATTGCTTTCAAGGTTAAAAGGAAAAAAAGACACCCTTCCAGACCAAAAGATTAACGTTGAGGAGAAATAAGCAGCTTATAAGAGATTATGAATTTGCAACAGGGAAGAAGGATTAAACATTTTTGAATACTAAATTAATGACCTTTTAAATGCTTCAGAAGATGTTTTAATTTTACCTGGAGCAAAAGGTCCTCGCTTAATCGAGAAAGCACAGTAAAAAAATGCAATTAAAGAAACTTCTGATGTCTCAAATTCAAACAAAAACTTCTCTAAACTATGTCCACCATTTAAAAGAAATAAATGTAACATAAAAATTACTTTAGCTAAGTAACGCAAATATAGCAAAATTGATTTAAGACCTTTTAAAATTGTGAGTCCTGATAATTTTGAAACAAACTTATAAAACAATAGTAATGGTTTTAAAACCAGTTACTTTAAAATTATTGTATATTAAAAATAAAGGTACAGTAACTAATGTATATATTATTGTATGTATAGTAAAATAATTGTACAAAAACTAATATATATTGTTGTATATATATTAAAATGAATGCACAATAACTATTATATATTGTTGTATATATATTAAAATAAATGCACAATAACTAATATGTAATTTTATATGTACATTAAAATAAATGTACAATAACTGATATTATATATTTGTTTGTATATTAAAATAAATGTACAATAACAAATACGTATTTTTTGTATGTATATAAAAATGGAAGTTAAATTATATTATAAACAACCTGCATTTTTTTAGAAACAGTTCAATTAACAATGTTTGATCTGTAAATACATTGGCTATTTATATATGATAACTTCATTTTCAAATATATATATACATATATGGCCAATTTTTTTTGAAAAAATTTATATAAACTCGGAATACTTTCTCATACGCCCTCTTTCCCCTTCTTTCTATCTTCCTAGTTGATTCGTTACACTGTTTTTACTATGGATTTAATAAAAAATAAATCATCAAAAAACAAAAAATAAAAATAGGACTATATCTTTGAAATTATGAAAAATAAAAATCTTTAAAGAACTTCATGACTGCTTATTCAAAGAATTTTATGCGCACGTACACTAGCACACACGTGTATTTAATGTAAAATCCTCAGAATGTATCATAAAAAACAAGTAAATTTTTTTAAACCCTTGACTTCCAAAAGGTTAGGATTTGCATCGATCATTAATCCTTCTATTTAAGTAACGAAATCAAACACATTGAACTCCAGTAAATGAAGAGCATTACCGTGTAAAAGAAATCATCCTGAACTTAATGACATTCGTTCTATTTGCATAAATTTCTGAAAATCACTAGAGTAAAGTTCAAGAGAACCATTGGAAGTAAATTAGATCTGAAACTAAGTTACTAAGTAAACACAGAGTTTTCAGCAAATGATTCTAATGCAGTTAGAGACGATATATTTATCTTGGATTTTAACTGAAACCTTGGGACCATTTTTCGTAAATTTCAAAATTAAGGATTGGTTCACAAAAACTATGAGCTGTCTCATTTATGCTTATTTAAAATTAGATTCAAAACTTAAATGTTTTCATTTCTGGGAGCAATATTTATTTAGAATATTTTTTTTTGCTTTTAGGGGATTTTGATTAAGGATTAGTGAATTATTTGTCGAGTTTTACATTTCATGGGAAGATTTGATTATTTTCTTTAAAATCATATATTGTGGGGTGTTTTTTTGGTTTAATTTTTTTATATATAAATATTATTGATCTTGGAAATTTTATATTTTTCATATCTGAACAATTTATATTACAGGGGTAAATTTTTGAAAATGAGTAAAACACTTATCGAATACAAATAATTTTAAAATATTTTTTTATAATATATAGCATATATAGAATTTTATTATTTATATAAAAATATCTAATGGTTTGAATTCAAATAGAATCTATTTTCTGCAACATCATAGATCAATTTCAGTTTTTAATTCTTAATTTAAGATCACTGATCGGTAAAATTTCATATTCCCCATTATCCTTTCACATCTTAAAAACTAATTCTATATCTATAAAATTATGAACATTAGCAAAAAATAAAGGGATTCTAAATAATAATTAAAATTTTATGATACACAGAACACTGAATTGTTGAATTTAGAATCAAATCCAGTTTTTTCAACATATCACTTTTTTTTAATTTTCAACTAAAAAATTTCCTTTCTTAACGCCATAAATCAATCTATTTTGCACTTTTAATTTTCAATCACTGAAAGACATGACAAAATATCATATTTGACATATCTTTTAACATCTTAAAAATCGCTGTTGCAGAGATAAAATTAAAAAAATTAATAAAATATGTATGGATAATAAAATTGTTTTAGGTTATATAAAATATATAGAATTATTACATTTCATATAGAGAATTTGACTGTCTCGAATTTACCTCAATGTTTTCAACGCCATATAGACCAGTCGTTCTTTAATTTTTAACTGAAAACAACTTTAAAATTTTATATTCCCCATATTCCAAACTCTGTATTCCTCTATCTCTTTATACCTAACGAATGGATGCTACAAAAATAAAAAATATAGAAATCTGAATAAATGCATAGTTATAAATACTAATAATATAAAATTCCTTAATATTAATATAAAATTATATGCATTTTAAACTTATAGTTTGTTTAATAAAATCTTGCATTGAAATACAATCCGCTTCATTTTCATCGTTAAATTCAATTTGAAGCGAGATTATTAAAAATAAGAAATTAATAAAATCACAGGTTTCTATAAAATGAATGATGAAATTTCCTGAGGAATAATTAAATAAAACAATATTTAACAATATTAACAATAAATATTAACAATATTAACAATAAATATATAACAATAAAACAATATTTAACAATATTACCGTATTTGATGCACATACGTCAAATGCATGCAAATAATAGTTGAAACTGATGTAAAATTAATGTTGCTAGAATACGATGTATCTTTGTGAAAAGTGAAATAAAATGAAATGAGAAACTTCACAAAACAAAAATTGCAAAAATTATATATCTATTATTTTAGAATAGAGAATAACGGGAGAAGGCTTTCATTACAATTTTAATTATAAATAGTAGGAAAGGCATTTTTGTTTTCTTTCAAGTCGTTCTTTATATTCTTAAATGTAGCTGAAGGATTATAGATAAAATTATATAAATTTATCAAAATCTACATATGTTATATTTATTCTATTGCTTATAAACTATTTGGCAAAATAGGGATTTTGAGTATCTATCAGATACGATTCACTCAGTGCAATGCACAGAATATGACTCTTTTCCTCTAGACAGAAAATTTGAAAGCTTACTGCAATTTATGAGTGTTACAAAGTTTTATTCACTTTTCCTCCATTTCACTAAAAGCTCAGATTTTTCAATAACTATATACAACTCGAGGATATCAATACGATTATAAATAGATATTTTCTTTTACTATTTATATAGTTACATGTATTTATTTCTATTTTAACATAGTTATATAATAATATAGGTATATTGCTCTTAATAACTAGATACATATATAACATTTTATTCAAATATAAGAAAAAAAAATTTTTGTATGTATAATATCTTGGAGATTATTTTGCCTATAAAATATATGTATATCTAAATTTTGCGTGCATTTGGGAAATTTTTTTAAATAAAATAAAATATCTACAATTCAGTAAATTTTATGAAATTTTATAGTATAATATGTTATGCACGGATAATTTTAAATTTTTTATAAAAAATATGTTATCGAGTTTTAACAGAATATCCCCTATTAATTATATTTGCACTGAAAAAAATTAAACATTTATAAATCATTCTATGAAAATAGAAATTTATACCGTATTTAAATGTTCATAACGAATTTAAGAAAATTTTTGAAAGCTTTGCCACAAAAATTCTACTTTATTTTTTGATTATCATTAGTTTTATATAGAAAATTTCAACTAACAACATTTTCTAAGACAGAATTTTCGGAGTAATTTCTGTTCGCGCGCTTTTCTCCACCCCGCCTGATTACGTGACTCAATGTGTTGATGTATATACTTTCTGTTCTGTGTGTGTAACATGGCGTGGTTCTTTTGGAAGGTTTAAATAAATTAAGATAATTAATGAGATGAATGTGTTGTGTGAGGAGTAAATAATATAGTTCGTCGATATGTTGTGTGAGGAGTAAACAATTTTATATCATTATTTCCCTTATTAACATTTTACAGTTTAACTCACTTCCATAAATAATTGATATTCCAATTTGTAATATTTGCATAATTGGTGATAAACTGGGGTGTCAATTTTAAAGCAATTACATACAAAGGTAATAAGAAAGATAGTACATGAGGTAATAAGATCTTTTCTAATTGCGGGCTATAAAAATAGTTCTATGACAATTTTTGTAATAAAAAATGTTATAAATGTTATAATGTTATAAATGAAGAAATATTTTAGAACAATATAGTGTCTCAGATATTGTCGAATTGTATGTTTCAATTTTTTCATCTCTCAAAAACTTTGAATCCATTCCCTTTATCGCTCTGGATGGTTGACAGAACGGGTTTTCTACAATACCGCCAATTTCTGCCGTATTTTTGGCTTTCTAGTCAGTCGTTCGTGCGTTGTAAAAAATATGAGTTTAAAATAAACAAGCGATTCACTCTTCACCTTTTCATCACACTATAAATTCTATCGAATTCTGCCTTATAATAATCGCATGACTTTTCAGAGTGCGAACGGAACATGTTTATAAGATCAGAGAAAATGGACAGTTAGAAATGAAGATTTTTACGACTGATTACTCATTTACAGTCGGTATTGCAACTTGTTGAATGTCGAGTGTTTGTTACACTTTATTATAGTATCTCTTCGTTATATTAATATTCTATTGGGCAATTTCTTTGCATTAGCTTGGAATAATTTATTAATATTAAAATATATTAGTAAAGATTATAGAGATAATATTTTGCTAATTATGTTCTCGAAAACTTCGATTCATTCTATACAGATTTTAGAAAAAAATCTTACACCATTGCTAAGATAAAAACAGTTATGAAAATCCATAATAATTCTGTTCAAACATATAATTTTCTCCTAACTACATAAGAATCATATCCAATATCATTTACCTATAAATAATGATAAACTTTCACAGAAATGTCAGCTTAAACTGTCAGTGACCGAAAAATTATATCATAAAATAAAACAAACGTTACAGTGGAATTTCAGGGATACAACCCATCCCATTTCCACAACAAGCTAAGTTATGCAAAGTGATCTGGCCGTCTGCAAGCGATAACAATCTCACCCATGCGACGATTGCAGATTCAGCAGTATTCTTCGATGATCATTTGTAACACGATCCCGTCGGCTACAAAAGACTGCCCCCCTCTCCATGAATCAGCCGTATCACTGGAAGCGCCATGATTAAATGCTTGATTCCATATCAAGCACTGCGAGATGAATGGCAAAATGCGAAAATGATAAGCAGTTGGATATCAATGCGGTGATAAATTGAAGAAAATCCAAATGATTTATATGATGAGCGGATAGCTAGCTCATTGGAGAAACTGGGTTAAATAGTCGATATGCGAGGTTGTTTAGCTGCTCATTGCCTTTTATTAATATAATATAATATAATATAATATATATTAGTAGGTTTTTTTGTAATTTAATATTTTAGAAATGAAGCACTCTCAGTTTAAAAGACAATTTTAATAGTTTCAAATCCTTTGACCAGACTGATGTAAATTTGATCTAATTAAATAAAAAACAACTATTGCACCACCCACCATTCATATAAAATACACAATAATACTTTCTTTCATGTTAAATAATATTTAGAATTTTTTTCTATTGCAATATCTGTCTTATAATATTCAATTTATAATACTCAAATATCAAATAAAAAAAATTCATAGTAGAATTATTAGAATTTCGGAAATATATCATTCTGAAATTTATAAGAAAGTAAGAATTTTATATATTTTGCTCAGACTAATGAAAATATAAAATTAATATTTGAAAAATATTATACAACTACTTTTGTACGCTAATTTCCTATTTAGAATCCTTCTACAGCATTACTTTACATATGTCAGGTAGAATTCAATTTATAATTTTAATGCAAACGTTCAAATTCTTCATAAATGAAATTTTTAAAAATAAAATAATAGAATTCAAAATACGTAACATCCTAAATTTTAAATGATACAAATTTAAGAATATTATTTACTTTTTCGCAAATAATGCAAAATACTATTAATAGAAAATCAAAAAATAATAAATGATTTTATGAATTGTTTATATGTGTAATATTCATAATTTGTCTAGTAAAATGGTTGTGACATTAAAATAAATACAAAAAAACATTCAAATACACAATAAGGTTTTTGAAGTGAAAATCTAAGAATTTTCTTAATCTTTAAAACAGATATGAATTGTTATCCTTTGTGATAAGTACAAAAAAATAAATCTTCATTCTAAATATCTTAGAATCACAATATACAAAACTAAAAATATTATTCACAAAAAAATTCATATTAATATGATCCTAAAAATTTGTGTAATATATACACAGAGACAAAGAGATATAATATAGAAGCCGTTATAAAACATCGTTCTTGTAATTTCATATATCTTTAAATGCTATCATATTATAAGCCCAAACGTAATTTGACAACTATAATTTCAGCAAATGCAATGCAGCTTTGGTGAAATTGAAATTATATCTACCATAAATACAAAAATAAACTTACCATCGTTAGGATAAATAAGAATTTTTCAAAAGCGATCACTTACCTAGAAAAAAAAAAGAATAATTCTTTTGAAAAATCTAATAAGAAAATTTTCATAACATAAAAATTTCCAAATCATCATATTTATTCAATTTATTACGTCATTATTTTATCTTTATTTCAGATAAAAATCGTTTTTAATTTAAGTACCTTAGTTTCTATTTAGCTCAAAGACATAAAATAATTTCGATTTCTTAGTTAATTCAAACTAATTTTACTGTGCCCTGAGCACAAGCTGTTTCAAATGTTAGGAAAAATTATATTATTAATTGAAATTATTATTATTTATTATTTTATATTTTCTAGGATTGTATAATTCCAGCTCTTAAAAGAAAACATTTTTTTAGTATTATTTTTTTAACTTAAGATCGTTTCTTCTTATTCATTTAAAATCGTTTTCTATAAGTCTCTTTCATATTCATTAATATTATTAAAAGATTTCTCAATTAAATTGTATTGATATTTTTGAATTTTAATTAATTAGTTAATATTACCTTAATAATTTATTAGATTTCTGTTCTTTGATGTTATTTAATAAATATTAAAAATAAGAACAAGTGTATTGGAAAATTTATATATTTAAAATAAAAAATATAGATTGAAATTTTAAAAAATGCTACAAATTTTAACAATCTATGCTTTCTAGCAGTTTATGTCTGTTCACTGGAATTTGAAAAGAATGATATGAATTTATGATACGAATTTAGAACATGTGCATGCGTACTTTGGTCATAAGATTATACCATTAACCGACTTCTAAAAATTGCTTTTGAGATTTTTAAAATATTTAATCAATATTATTAGTATTTAATATATTCTATTAGTATTTAATATATTAGTATATAATATATTCTAAAAGTGTTGTCATTGAATATCATTATAAGTATTAAAGATTAAAAGATGAGGTTTATTTATCTATTTATGAATTAAATAAATCAGAATATTATAGGATTTAATTCTCTTGGCCTTTAACCAGTTTGCTATTAAAATTAGTTAATGCTTCTCTTGAGATTTTATATTGTCCTTGAGATTCTATATTGTACTTTATTTTCTTATTATTACTTGGCACAAATGCAATACTGTTACTTTTAAATAAAAATATTATGTTTATAATTATTATCATTAATTTTTTCTTTGATGTTTTGATTATTTAATATCACTTTTAGGAATTTTTGACTTTTAAAATAAATATCGAATTTTGAATGCATAAAATAAGTTCTTTTAATAATTAAAAATATCTTTGAGAAATATATTATATAGACTGTTGAATTCTAAACTATTTTAAAAGCGAAGATTCAGCCTAATTATATATATTTGAAAAAATGTTATGTAATGCAAAATAAATAAAATAATTCTATAACAAATAAAACTATATATGCAATACAAAAACACATACATATTTGTAAAATAAAAATAAATAAAGCCCCTTTGTTACAAAAAAAAACAGAATTATAGAATGCAGATATATCCACTTTATTTTTCATGCATTAAGTTTTTAATCATAACATGACTTTCCAAATATTTGCTAACAAAGAACATGGTTACAAAATACAAAGTCATGTATCTAGTAAACAAACAAAAAAAAAAACAGAAGAGATTTTTGAAATTTATTCTTATCTTCCATGGCAACAACCCGCTGAAAAACTTGTTACGTTTAAATCCAAAATGTGCGAAATGGTATACTAATTTAAAACATTCTAAAAGATAATAAACTAGTAGGTACTGTTGCAAACACGGAATAAGCATTGTCACGAAATTGAACTCTCCTAGGAAAACGAATAACATGACATATATAACTCGATGAAAAAGTAATGATCACCAATATTATTTTAAGGAAACGCTTTATGAGCACGAGACGTAGTTTTATGTTTTTTGGAAAGGAGAAAATAAAATAGTAAGTCTTTAAATAAAATGTGTTATGCAACTTCGTAGCTTATGTCTCTAGCGATATTAAAAATGTGATAACATATATTAGAAGAAATTATTTAAATTATACTTTTAGAGCAGAAAATATCCAGCATACAATTTTTCCAGTACGGTAAATGCGCTATAATATTATAGTTGAAAAGTATCTGTTGGATTATTGTTTTTTATTAGAAATCATACATGGCTTTAAAATGGATATATATTTACTTTTAGAAATAATATCCTCAAAATGATTAACATCAATGTAATAATATACAAAAATCAATAATCAAATCATAGGGAATAATAACATTAAATTGATACTATAAAAGAATTTTATTCTATGTAAAATATACTGAATAATAAGAAAATAACAAAAACAATCAATCATTTAAAAAATGGCGTTGGAATCTCTAAACGAAACAGTTTACAAAGCACCAAATGTGATTTTTGTAATACTAATTTTTAATAATAATAAATGAAAATATGTGTAAAAAGAGGGGGCAGATGCATATGTATAAATATACATATGCATTTAATGTTCTATTCTCAAGATTCTCTAAGTTCGTACAAATTTACCTTTGAGAAAAAGAATGCTCAATGGTGTAAGCGAGTTAATTTATAAAACAAATATTCTTTCTGTAATGCTAATTTTTACTAATAATAAATGAGAATATGTGTATGAGGGGATAAGCGGATGCATAGTATAAATATGCATGTGCATTTTATGTTTTACAAGGTTCTAAAATTTGACATAAATATACTTGCAGGGAGGAAATGCGCAGTGGTTAAAACGAGATAATTTACAAGACAAATATGTTTTTCTGCTGTTTTAATGCTTACTGTTGTAATGCTACTTTTTATTAAAAATAAATGAGAATATGTGTGTGTTTGGAGGGGGTTGGGAAGGGGGGTACGCGGATACACACAATGCATACGCGGATATGCGTATGCATTTGATGTTCTGGAAGACATAATTAGATTTTCAGCTGCCAAATTTGACACAAATATATCTTGGAGGGAAGGAATGCGCATTGGCTTATTTCAATTAGAACAGGTTCATGTGCCCTATGAACAGAACATAGGCGAGACAAAATAAGGCGACTTTAATGTCTGATAATTTGGCAGAATCATATACTTGATATCGTATCTAAACGATTTAATGAAAATTAAATATAACCAATATCCCCGGTGAAGCCAAAGGCTATTAGTTATTAATAAAAGAGATTTAAAAACATTTTTACATTAAATGCAATAAAAAAAATTGTTATTGTTTCATCTAAGTATGCACACAGATATTATTTTCTATAAATATTTGAACAATTTTCTCTTTGCTCCTTATAATCTCAGTAGTAAAAGAATAGCACATAAAAAAGTAACGACTCGAACATTAGCACACAGTTCATTCTTGAACAAATAATGACATAAACTTTTGACAAACAATGTCAAATATAAATGAATCCCAATTATAAGAATACATATGAAGTTAATTAAAATGCCGTGAAATATGCGGTCCATTAACTAAATCGAGATCATTAACACATATTTCCACAAACATTTTATTTATGTGAGCTCATTTCACTCATTGTCGAAGACCAGCAAATGGGAAAATGCTAATAATAAATTCACAAAAAGTGGTGCGATCAACGTTAACATCTGACGACAGAGGATCCCGACGAACGTATTAAAACATAAAAAATAAATGAAATCCTATCTTTTTCTATGATTAATTAATAAACGTTAACTGAGAATTCAATTATTACAATTCTTTTTCTAGGCCATTAACTTCATTTTTAAGTGATCGCTCACAGAAAATGGAGGTAATTAGCTTTTTCGAAATCAAAGTATAAAATTTTTATTCGTATTAAGAATATTTTTAAAGAGAAGGGGAATCTCTGACCCATTTTTCTTTCCAACCGAATGATGGGTACTTAAGAATTTAATCCCCCCTTCTCTCTCTCTCTTACTTTCGAACATTCGAAAAAGGGGAAGGGATGGGAGGGGTCATATTTTGGGTCATTTGCGGTAATGGAACGATTTCACACTATCTTTCCGATCATTAAGCGAAAAGACGAAAATAAGAAAAGAAAAAAAAAAGAAGAAAGAAAAAAAAACGTATGTGAAGAAATTACTTTTCTGATCCCCTCTTTTGGGGAAGAAGTAAGATTGTCAGCCGAGTCGTTGATTGCCATGATTTAGGCAAAAAGTCGGTCGTTATATTTTGATGAAATCAGGACACATATTCGCATTCTCGTTTCTAAAAGTAATTCCAAACATGCTGAAGAAGAACAATAGATCCATACTGTTATATATGAATCTATTGGCTTATATAGGCTTTAAGACCTTTGTTGAAAGTAATTTATGACCATAAAAAATAAGAAACTACCCGCTGGCGAAATATTAGTTTCTAGCTGCTCAGAGCTGTAAAGGAAGAAAGGCCAATACAAAACAGTTGCACGCACTACAAATAACTGTATCTCCTATATAAGCAACAGGGAGAAAAAGCATTCAGAAGAAAGTTACAAAATTATGATTGCGTATTTAATAAATGCTTCAATTAATTACTTGGACAGTCTTCATGCAGAAGTCCAGAGGGTACCCAAATTGAGAGAACGGCCCCCTGGATAAATCACAAACCAATTTTTGGTGAAAAGATTATAGATGTGTATGTCTGTCCCCACTATCTGCAAAAATGTGTAGCAAGCTTAAAACCTTTATGAAGTCGCATGGCAACTATACAATTTTAAAAAACGCAATAATCAAACAAGCGACTCGTGTCAACTCATAATCTGCCCGTCTAATTACAAATTAATTTTCGTTTTGAACATTCAATTCAATTTGGATGCAACTTAATTTCAAAGTGATTCGTTTCATTTATGTAGACATTTATTAGATTTAGTTATTAATATCTTTTCTTGACTAAAATTCCTGTAAAATGAGTAGCATTCCTGTAAATTATTCGATTAAAAAATTATAATTGTGCCGAGAATGAAAAGGATCATTATAGTTTTGGTTTCTTATTGTTGGGGCGTAATGTTTAAAAGTTTAGGAACAATTGTGGAGGTTCATTTCACCAGTAAATTTAGAAAAGGAGACATTAAGACAGTATCTATAACATAATCCTATAAAATGAAGATATTAGAAACAATCTGAATGAACACATGGTTATCAAACATTGATGTACGATTGCGAACATGCTTCATGGTCACATAAAATAAACTACCGATAAATGTTGCCTGATTTGGCCTTTGTTATTTATAGGTGAAGAGTCATGCAAGACTTATATTTATACTAGAGAATTTCAGTTAAAGAGGATAAATAAAATCCACAAGGCTTAAAATTTTAATTAGTAAAAAATGTTGCCTGTTGAAACAGAAAGAAAGTTTTAGGATTGCAGCGAACTCTCTGAGCGAAGGAGATTTGTTGGAAAAAAAGTTGTCTTCAGTCTTTTTATGTTTTGTGGAGCTTTAAAGTCTTTTAAGAATATCAAATTTTAAATATTACATTTTTAACTTCTATAATGTACTATATATATATATATAATTTTACTTATATTATTTTTTGATATTTCTGTATTTTATTTTGCTATTCGGGATTTTATTGAGGCTTTCATATATTTTGTATAATTCAGTACTGATGCATCGTTTTATTTGAATGTCTTGTACTTCTGCTTTTTGTACTCAATTTCTCAATGTTCAGCTCGGTGTCTTACGTTCTCTGACTGTTAGTGTTGACTCATAAATTAATATTAATACAATTAATAAATTAAAAAAATTCTTTAAAAACTGTTAACCAGATTTTGAATAAAACGGTATTAAAAGGAACAGACAACTTGTGATTAACTACTATGTGCGATGATTCAAAATCACATCATTTCTATTTTTTTTATTATTATTATTATTAACTGTGAATAATTTAATATCACAGTAATACAATTATTTAATTACTACAATTTTTGCTAGAAAAAAAGGAAGCTTTTGGAAGGAAATTTTAAACATAAGATTAATGTTTTTAAGTAATAATTCCTTTTAATGTTTTAAATGAATAATGTTTAATATCCCATGAAATATATGCCATACTTTTTTTTATTTTAGCTTTATTTTATAAATAATTAGCATTATCTAATAATGTAAAAATGTGTCGCAAAAAAACTGCAATACAAAATTAAAAATATTGTACACTTTATAAGGTTAATTTTTTTTAATGCAGGAGGCACAAATCAATGTACATTGTACAGTACAAATATGCATACACTTTTAAAATCACAAAGCTAAATGTATTCTTAATTCTAACAAAACACAATTTTTCATTTTGTTACGGAGCATCATTAGTTTATATAACATGATATTTTGAGGAAAGTCACAGAAAAAATGTAACCGAAACTTACACCCCTTATACACAGATCTCATCTGATACATTAATGGATTAATTTCGACCTCTTTCTTTTACGATGAAAAAAAAGGTTGCAGAGTAAAAAAAAATAATAAAAACGAAAACAATCACACTGGGAAACATCGAAACATTATGGCAACTTTGCTAGCACCACTAATTACCGAAAAACACAAGATCCTTGTCCTGCCAACCAAACGGGACGATGGCAATTTCATCTTTTTATTGGATCTCCTCAGAACCTAGCGGGACGAAAAAGTGCTGCAATGATTAATGAGGCGTAAAGACCATTCGGAAGAAATCATTGCCCAGGCGACAAATATAGGTTTTTCTTGACGGAAAAAAATAAGGCCTCTGTAAATCCTACCCAAAAGATGTTGGGCCTGGACGCCAAGGATTCTCGCTTTGTAACTACGACAGGGAAAGGTGGCTGCTTCAATGGCAGCCCTGATAAGAGACCCGGGGACTGTATCAAAAGCGCTTCCTCTACATCTGGAATGGGTAACGAGGGAATAGTTGTGCAAATATTTACTTTGTCGATTTGCAAGTCGTGGAGGATTGTGCAAGACGAAAAAAAAAATTAAGTAGGAAACTCTCTTTGAGAAATTGGGGAATGGTTTGTTTCCAGTTGAATTATCCGCCCTTTCGGATCTAACGATCTTCAGGAGTATTGTTTATTTGGGGGGGGGGAGAGAAGAAAAAAAACCAAGGAAAGAAAAGAGATACAGAGAACTTCTCATCAAATAACCGTTCTGTTTTAACAACATTCCGCGCATTTCGATCTTTGCAAATGTGGTTTTAATTCGATGCATTACTCCCGTACTTTGTGGAAAGAAAGTATACTTCTACTGTATTTTCAGAATAATCAAGTTACTTCCTATACATAGGAAGGAAAATCCTTGCATCGAGGAACTTTATTTTTCTTAACACACTAAGCACTGACAACTCAATAATATATAGTTGCAGGTGATCGCATCTTTATTTATTTTTGCAGTTTCAAAAAAATTGATTAAGTTTCTGATTTCAGTGATATCATTATTTTGTCTCTATATCAAGTAGAAGAAGTTATAATAAACTATTTTCATGTAAGTGATGCTCATTTATAAAGCATTTAAAATTTTTAAATGCATTTTCTGAAGAATGAGTTTTTTTTATAATTCTACTGTACAAGTATCGTCATATTTCAAAAAAAAAAATTAAGATAGATATCTTGAATGTTAGTGCTCGCTATATTATGTAGAATGCAATAAGAGATAATTTGATGTTGAATGCTCTAGAAGTGGGTTTATGATTGTTTAATATAACTTTTGTTGAAAAAAATGAAAATTTCCTAGATAATTTCATATATTGTACACGAAAATTTTATTTTGGAATATAATTCTTAGATAATAGTTAGTTCCACCTTGAGATATGTTAAACATGTAATATTACAAAGAAAAACTGTAACAAGTTTTTTTCTCTAAAACAGTTCTAGTAATAAATCCTGCATTTGCAAATAAATCCTAACATTCATATCAAAATATGCACTTTCTTCAAAAGTTGTATATATATTTTAATAATTTCACTTTTATTCATTCTTTTATCCTTATATTAATAAAGAAACATCATATAAATATTAAAATATTCTTTTAAAAAATCCTTTCCGAACCTAGTCGGATACCTTATATAATTAACATATATGAACTAAATTTTAAATAACAATAATCGGTTTTCTATCCAATAAAATTCAATCTTTAAAAAGGAAGTTATTTGATCCTTTAATCGTTTTATCCGTACACCATGCATAAATCTAATAATCGGTGTTGTATAATAAATATGACTGAGATCGCAAATATAAAAATTATTTTTGCATTCAAAATTCACAAAAATCTGATAAATCAAAATTGTCCATTCTTTTGATATAACGATGCGTCTTAATTCCTATTTTTCCTTGTCATTTTGATGTTAAGAAGTTTCG
Organism: Argiope aurantia; assembly: GCA_026543865.1. NCBI lineage: Eukaryota > Metazoa > Arthropoda > Arachnida > Araneae > Araneidae > Argiope > Argiope aurantia. The sequence goes on from JAPMOR010039821.1 coordinate 107,811, forward strand.
CCAAAGCTGTATATAAGACTTTTTATCGTCAATTGTAATTCAGAATACTAATGCCAATCTTCGCTTTCTTATTATAGGTTAGAATATTCATGCCTTTCCCTATATGAAGGAATATTTGTCGAAAAATTCCTTATGTGATTAACGGTAGGGACATTTTGCAATATTCTTTGTTTTCTTCTTAACAACAAAACAATCTCTTATGATATCATACTTTCATCGCAGATTTTTTGATAATTCAGAGGAAACATTTTTATTTTAGAATCCTCCTTCACTTACGAAATAATGCAACATTTCAAATATGTTAAAATTGTTTATGTTTGAATATTTATGTTTACAATTATTCCTTTCATGTGTCATAAATTGGATATCATTTTTTCCTGCAAAATTATTGTAACTTATGTATTACATTTATTAGAACAATAAACGGTGGGAAACATAGTTTGCAGAGTTTGTCGCACATCATGAACAAAGAGTGAAGTCTCTGCGAAAGTTTTATCACTAACAGATGGAGATAGTTAATTCGGAAATAAACTTACAGAATCCCTCAACTTCCTCTTTGCCATAAATCATTAGCATGACAGTGCTGTCACGATCAAACACAGAGTTTACAGACTCGATTCCGGAGAAATAAAATAGAACATATGAATCTTACTGAGCATAAAAATAAAACTTCGAAAGCCAAAACAACTTTTCGCAATAAATATGAGAAACATTATATATGAATTTTTCGAAACATGTTTTTAAAAATCTGCAATCAGAATTTGAAATACTAGATAATGTTATTAATGTAATTACACTACTTTAAAAAGTTTTATTGGAAACGAAAATATTTCTGGGTTTCACCGATAATTGAATTGACGAGAATTTTACCTTTTCGTTAATAAATTATTTCAATAAATTTAGACTTAAATACTGAATGAAAAAGTAATACTATTAATTTTTGTTCGTCGGTTCCAGGCATGTTTCAAATTTCAATGGGTTTAGAAGAGGAGTTTCCAAACTTTTAAAAATAATGAGCCTTTTCTCTGAAGCCAAATCTACTGCGACCCATTTCGTTCTCAATGCATTGATTTTTTTTCCTCTCTCTTTTCGAACGAACGGCTTATGTTTTCGTCGAAAAAGATTTTATGGGTTCAAAAGAACTTTTGTTAAGAAAAAAATCCTTATAATTAAATATAATAAATGTTTGCATAAATGGTACCGCTTCGAAGATAATACTACGCAAACTTAAATGAGCATTCATAAAGAAAAAAAAAAGTTCCTCATTTGAGAAAATCTTGTAAAGAGTTCGGTTTTTAAGTATATTCCTTGTAGAAAGACTATTATAGTTGTTTTCATGGCTTGATTTCCGGAAAATTTCTGTAGTTGTTCTCTGATGATGGTTTCTAGAACCTAAAACCATCCTCACTTCATATTGTTTGTGTACGTGAGAGTGTTTGTGTGTGTTGTCGTGCTTGGCATGATGAAGATTTTAAGCTCACAATACAGAATTCAAAGACTTCCTTTGTTTGAATATTGTGTGTGTGTGTGTGTGTGGGCGCGCGCTTGTAAGTGCCCATTTCAAATTACAGGAAAAGCCTATGTATATATTCAAGATCTTTTTGCATCTGTCAAAAATTAATCCAACAGTTCCTCGCGACGCACACTTTGGGAACCTCAGTACGAAAAAAAAAGTATTTGTTCTGATCTATATTCGATTTTCTTGAGTTGAAACTTTCGAATAATACTATTCTTTTTTCGCCAATTTGGTTGTTTTAGTATTTCAAAGAAGTACTACTTTAATTAATGAATATCTTGACTGAACAAGTAATAAGTTGAAATTGAAAAAAATAATTTAATGAAATTCAACAATGATTCAAAGTTTAAGACATCTCCACTTCCTGATAAAAAAAACCACGCTTCCTGATCAACACGACAAACAACCACCAGAGCACGATCAGAGATTAAGTAAATCATTTCGCTAACTTTAATCTATCATCAACAAATAAATAAGCAGATATGCAAAGGATGTATTAGATTAACAAAAGAAAGTCATTTCCCCAACACCCAGAAGAATGGAAAACTAATTAGTTAAAAGAGAATGCGGTAAAAAAAATAAGTCCCCAGAAACTACTTGTTGATTTCTCAACGGCAGAACTCTTTTGTTGCAAACGAAGCTGTTTGTAAAAGATAATAAGCTGACAGTGTGTTATTAAAACTCTTCTGTCCATTATGTCTCGGGAAAAAGGCAGGAGAAGGAGGGGAGTGGGGGATTTCTATCACAACACCTTCCCCAAGCACACACAGATTAAAGAGAAAATGAAGAATAAAGAAAGGCACACAACTCATTTCAAAAAGCTATTGTTCGGCTTAATCTCCAGGGGATAGTTACTGGGGCTGGGTTCCTTTGGAATAAGTCTTTTCAATTTAGAAACTTCAATTAATAATATTTCACATGCTGAATTCTGTAAGATTTTGTGGGAAATTCGACCGGCAAATTTGGAGTTTACTGCAGTGGTAATACGATTGCGACACTTGGAAATGCCTAATCGTTTGTTTAATGAAATTTAACATATGAATTATTTAGGCGACTAAAATTTGACTAAAAATGAACAAGAAATTAATTATTAAATCAATGTTGTTATGAAAACATGAGCTATGTTGGATACTTCTTAATTTAAATATTCATTCAAGTGGATATGCATTTTTTCATATCCTGGATTTTTTTTAAAAAGGGGTTTTATGAGTACCTGAAAAGGTAGCTGAAATACATTTTAAGTGCTGTTACAGAAGTCATCTTTCATTCTTTAAATTAATTAAGTTGCATTTTTTAAATTCATTAATCAACTTGAATCATGCAACTTTCAGGTATTAATCAGATTGAATCATGCAACTTTCAGGTATTAATCAGATTGAATCATGAAATTTTCAGGTATTAATTCATTTGAATAATAACTTTTATGCATTAATCAATTAAAATCATGAAATTCTAATGCATTAAACTTTTAATTCGTGAAACCTTATGTAAATAATCAGTAAAATTTATGAAAAATTATTTAAAGTGTGCATACAATTATTCTTTTATATAATGGTCCTAATTCCATCACATTAATTACTGCATAGCAGAAGAAAAATTTACAATGAAATGAATTCTCTAATAATAATTACAAACAATTTTTATCTGGCGTACAGCCATACGTTGTTTCGTATCATACCATAACTTCACAAGATTTTAATGCTATAACACCTCAACAACTGAAAAATATGCAATAGATTCCAAAAATTATAGATGACGTACTTAATATTATTCACGTAAACAGGATATTCTCCTTTGAAACTGGAGGGCTCTTGTAACTGAAAATTACTTTAAAATAATAATCCTCCAGCAATAAGTGATTTATTTTTGCTGTGTCTTCGCTCATTTTTCCCAGACGTCATCATCACCAGGCCGTAACTGCTTTAAGCTGTTACAATATCTATAAATTCATGAGAAGTACAAAACCACTTAACGTAACGAATAGCTTAAATAACGAAAGGGCACGTTTCCAACGGCTCTTCCACCTGGAGAATACCGAGAGTCAGTGTTTAATGCGTCTAATGAAAACGAATCAGCTCACATTTGTTAAATTCAGTGACAGATCCTCCGAAGGGAGTTTTATATTAGCGCGAGGATATCGCCTCGTTTAAAAATGTTGGAACACAATGTGTGTAAAACATCAGAAGGGTTTTAAAACTCGGCTATCAGTTAATGCAGTGGGGAAAACGCTGCTATATGCCGTAAAAGTTTTTTTTTTAACTTTCTCGTACATGAAATATACAAAGAGAAAGTACTATAATAGTTTTTATTTTTAAAAAAATCGAACTTGAAATTTTGCTGCATCTCTACGTTTCAGTTCTCTTCGAATCCGAAAAACACATTTTTTTGGAATTATGTCTAATGGTGTGTCCGTCACTGAACACAATAACTTGAAACCGCTTTAAACTAAATGGATTAAATTTGACATGTCGTCTTAATACCACATTTGCAGATTTCTAACAAATTTTGAATGAAATCTGTATATTTTAGTCTGTTCGGCTGTCCGAAAATAAGTGAATATAATAACTTCAAGACGCAAAGAGCAGGTTGGGTAACATGTCACAGACCGTTTCAGTTTTAAAGTATACAGACGCCTCACATTTTGAAACAAATTCTTTAAGTTCCGTCTGTAGGTATAAAGTGTGTCACCTATAAATTGTAGAATCTATTCACCTTTATCAGGTGATGTGACATTATCGAATGAGACAAAACAAAGTGTAGTGTATGAAAAATGGCCTTTATTTGCAATTGTCTTTTGACCATCTGCCGGTCTGTATATCCGCATAATATATGTAAATGGAGTCCCACAAAAAATTTGAAAAATGAAATTTTATATGTATGGCTTATCATTAAAATTGTAACATTGTACCAAATTTTGATTTCAATCAGTAGACAAAAAAAAGCATATTTCATTGTTTTTTTTTTTTTTTACTATACTATGAAAACGCCCATACGCAGAATCAGAAAATAAAAATCTGAACACTTGTAGTGTTCATGGCCTTGCGCAAAATCTACAGTTTTTATAAGGAATGGGGGAGACAAAATTTTCATTGGGATGCATGTGAGAAACGTTTCAAGAGATCACTGCTGTAAATTTTAATCCTCAAATAAATTAATGTATTTTTTTTATTTACTCAAGAAACATATGTATACTATTTTAATGAAGCTTGTCAATACTGCTAGATATTTAATAAGTTGAGTAACCAATGCTTATAAAAACTCTACCTACAAAACAACCGAGTCGTATAAAATATAACATATTTCATGATCAAGTTTTGGCAAGTTTCAATAATACTTATGTCATCCTAATTATACAAAACTCAGGACTCATTTGAAATGATAGGAATGACTTACGGTTTAACCACAGTTCTTGCCTATGCTATCGTGTCTTTTCCGACCATTCTGTTTTATTCCATATGCCTTCTGATGGGTTGGAGTAACCGCGTTTAGCCACCTTCTTCTTCCTTCTTTTCTTAGATATGGGGAATGAAAAGTTGCCTATAATTGAGCATGTTCTCCTGTAGATAAAGTAAAAGTGTAGAGCTAAAGTGCCTCCATACCGACTGAATGAGTCTCAGCCCCTTCGTGGGCTATGGGCATATGAACTGCATTATAATGGAAGCTATTTTTTGCATTTACTTTAGTCGAGCAAATTGCGCAACTAGTATAGAAATAGCGATTTTATGTTTGATAATTTCTATATAGAGTCAACAAAAGAGAAAGATTAATGTGTTCTTTGGTGCAAGGAATTCAAATCGATCATTACTGTTCAATATCACTCGAGATTACATAAAAGAGAGTGTTTTGAAACGTCAGTTGAAGATATTAATACAATCAAAATTAGGATAACGTATGCTGCGTCTAGTGTGACAACCGAAATATTGAACAATACTTAGAGAGAATTAAAATGCCATCTTGATATTCTTCGAATTACCAAGAGTGCTTACATCGAAATTACGTTGTACAAGATTCTTATGGAAATACAGCATTGTCCATCTTAAGTTTAGAGCAGTACTTTCCAAATGCTGACTCCTCGCTGTTTTTTTTATTTCATTATGTTGATGATACGACTATATTTAATTTAAAAACCAATAGGAAGATATTATAAATTCGCTGGTTTGATCACAATAATATAAACTTCAAGCATGAATTCTCATCTGCCAATTTTCTTATTTGAATTTTCTTTCCAGTTAAAGTCTCCGGATACGTTTTGGATGTACTATACGTACAAAGCCATAAAGGATTTAAGATTCATTTCATCTGATGATAAAAATATATTGCCATCAGATAACATTACAAACATTCCTCAGTTTAACTGTTAACAGAACATTTTGATCAAACAAAAGCTAAAAACTGAGATAAATATCGATAAAAGTCACAACTGAAAAAAATACCAACGTGATGATGTGAATTCGAAATAGAGAAGTAATAACCTATTTTCAGTAAGACTTCAAAACCATTCTTTTCCTCATAAAAATATCAAAGAAAAAGAGCTCTTCATCGTCGACAATAACCATGTAACATTTTCGAAACGTCCATGGAACAATGCTTCCATCAATATCTGTCTTTAAACAACTCACTCTATTGTTCTTTTCAAAAACTGTAACAGATGTGAAATGAAAGATATGCCCAAATGCGATGTTATAACATCTCTACGCCAGACGAGTATCATCTCTATTTTTATTAGCTCTTAAAAAAGAACGATAGAAAGGAAAGCAAGACTTTATCAATAGAATGCGACTAAAATGGTTTAATATATGATCAGAACAGAAAATAAGAAATACGGTTGAGGAGAAGAGTTTACTATCGAAAATACTTGGGAGCTATAAAATTTATAACTGTAAGGTTTGACTGAGTAAGCTCTTTCTTGGCTCAATACCAGAAGAAGAAAAATAATCAATTTTTAAACAAAATTCTCTTCTCTTGTTTGAGAAATAAAGAAAATAAATATGACGGCTTAAATTTTCAGATGATATCATATCTGGAGGATTTTATACTTTTCTGAAAACATAAAAGCTTTCTCTCGTACTTTTCATTCTTTCAGCTGCAGAGAGAAAGAAAAGAAAGTAAAAATCAGCTCTCTACGTCCTCTTTATTGAAGTACTTAATGCAATTTTCTTCTCTAATGGTCCTCTCTCCAAATGGCATTCAGCTTCAATTACGTCGCAAGAACTAAATGTCCGAAGAATTGTCCAAGATTTCAGGTTGTATTAAAGTGCCCTAATTGTAAGCTCTGGACTGTTTTATGTATAATTGCTCTCTCAGTGCACACACTTCACTTCACTTCAATTATCTGCGATTGAATAGTCACGGTTATAAAAGCAGGAAATTTAGAAATAAAGCTTAATATTTTCAAAGAGGGTTGTTACTGATTATCACTCTTAATTATAAAAGAATTTTTTTTAAAAATAATGAAATATTGTAGAAATTTTTTTATGCATTTCATGAACTTAAATAATAGCAAATTTCTTTTTTATGTCTATTTAAGAGCCAAAATACGATTTATAAAATGATAAATATATATTTAGAGAAAATCTAAATTAATACTTTTATAAATATTGCTATTTTTCAACATTCATTTAGCTTTAATGCGCTGCAGCTTAAAAATACTCAAAATCTAATCGTATTGTCGAATGGAATAATATTGATAATTGGTTCTAATCATACCCGCCTTTGGCGACCAGCTTGCTCGCCATGATTGTTGATTTTTTTAGATTATTAAATGATTAATATAGAATGCACTTTTAAAAAATTTCAGTTTATTTGATACGATTTAAAAAGAGAACTAGAACTGAATCATTCTGCAACAAATTATTGTGAGGATAAATTAAAAGGATAAAAAAGTTATTTTGTAACTTTAATTTTAACATTGGCAAAAGCGCGAAAGCGATTGAATATTTTGATGGATGAGTTTGAGTTTCATAACATTTAAAAAGGATCTGAAGTGAGCATTACTCTTAAAAAGCCTTTTTCTCAAACCAACAAACCAGACCTAACATTAAAGGCATTCTAACACTGTAAATTAAAATTGAAGAATTTATTAAAAGTAAAGAAACAAACTGTATAGAAATGAAATCGAGATCATTGAAGATAAAAAATTTTGAGTTTTAAGATAATGCAAAAGACTTTTTGGAAAATTAATAGTTTAGGAAGTCATCTTTTTAAATAGGTAAGTGAAAGAGATTAGGCATAGTGATGGGTAATCATATTTTTACTCTTGATTATTAAACTTTCCGATAAAAGTTTTATTAATTTCTTTTACATCTTCTGAATGAATAAAATGTTTGAGACTGCTAACAGCATTTATAATATCAAAATTTTATTTAATTAGAGAAGTGTTGAGTTAAGTGCACCTATAGTAAAGCTAAATAAAGCAGTTTGCTGAAACTTCCGTACATCGATATGTTTACATTTCATTGCTGCCATTCCGTAATAAGTAATAAGAGCTATTTCTGTGCCATGTACGTAAGCGTTTTTATATATATATATATAGATATCATTCAATTCAATGTAACTGATTGTAAAATTGTTTTAATTCATTTCATTTTAATGAGCTGCGGTAGATATCTATGTATTGCTACTCAAAACTATATCATAATAAATGCATTTTCCAAACGTAATATAATATTGATATTGCTAATTTTTTAATCAGAAATGTATGAAATAAAAAAACAATTAAATCATCAGCAAATTAACCATTATATTTTTAAAGAAAAATTGTTTTATTTCTGTGTAGTAATATCTCAATTACAAGGACAATCTTCCAAGAAGGTAGAGCGACATTCAAAGAACAGTACAGCGTACAAAAACATTTTCGTAACAGAAATGCAAAGGCATGTGTAAGAACTTTCAAAATATGCAAGCCTCCCTGATTAATTACTATAATTCAGAGCTTCGCATGAATTTAACTTCTGGAGAAAAGATAAATTAATATATTACTTTTAGTTTACAAATATTGATTGCACACATACGAAAATCTAATGAAAAGTTATGATATGCGGCTATGTTTGGGATTCATTTTTTGAAAACGTTCGAAAACTTATGTTTTTGAATATTTACCCAAAAAAGATTGAAAAAACCTACAAAACCAGAATATTCCAGTTAAATGCCAAATTTTTTAAAAAATTAGAAAATAGGGCATTTTTTTTTCTGAAAAGAGGTATAAAGTAAAAATCATCTTGTTTAGAGATTTATCAACTGATTTGCTTAAAAGTTTGCAGATGGCTTAAGGAATATTATATCTAGTTTCTAAACTAAAAAGTAAGCTGCATTTCTATCTGCATTTCTAAAATATTTCTAAAAGAATAGATTACTTATTCTTTAGTTCAGAAACAACAAAACATAGAGAATTCATTATACCGAATTTGAACACAAAAATATGCATTAGATTTTAATTTATGAAGTTTTTCGTAAAAAAATTCAATCATACTCTATATTTTAGAAAATAGCATCTAAAGATGTAAAATAACATTAAAGCTTATGCGAGTATGAATATAAAAGACACTGCAACTTCCCAAAAAATAAACTTGGAAACGAAATTCTAACGGTTTTATAAAGAAGCCTGTTCGAACTTTAAAAATATTTAATAAATAAATTCAGAGTTACACAAAAAATCGACTTTTCAACAGATAACTACGTTAAATTCAGATAACTTCAGACTTTCAGATAACTACGTTAAATTTACAATACAGTATATCTTGTTAACTGTAAATAATAATAATTTTTAAAGGATAAACAACGTAATCTATACTTGTAATAAAGCTCAATGGTGTGTGTGTGTGTGTGTGTGTGTGTGTGTGTGTGTGTTGGCGCTCTACAGGCCAGACTATTCAATCTACAGCTACCAAATTTGGCACGTGTATACCTTGGAGGCCGGGAATGCGCATCAAGGGGGTTATTTTTTCGAATTTTTAATTAGAATTTTATTTATTTAAAAATTAAGCGAAATCTTGGCGTGTTTCTGCTATACCTTCCGAAAATATTACCGCACAAAAAAGATTTTTGCATCAAGTTAAAGATAAAAAATTTATCTTTTAAATGATACCAATATTTTAACCTTAAAAATAAGTTTCTATTTTTAATTAATTTTTAAATAAATATTTTAACTATATTTTTCAACAATTTTTTTCGTACAAAATAAAAATAAAATTTAAGCTGAACGTGCACGTTTCGCATTCATGGGAAAAAATTAGCTTTTCTCAAAGTGTTGCCATCATATTGATTAAAGCTCCAATTAAAAATAATTTAAATCTTTTTGGAAATGAAATCTGCGAAAATATAATTTTCGGCACGTGTCTGTAGGAAATGAAACAAATATAAACTATTATTTTTTCTAAAAAATAAATTTAAGAAAACTTATTTTATGATCTTTTACACTATCTATATTATTAATCCAATAAATCAGTTATATTTTAAGGCAAGTTTTGTTTAATATGAACAGGTTATCCATTCAAATCAGGGCCGTATAGCTAATTTGTAAACCTTTAGTAATAGACACAGATCTGCTAAAATGGTCTAAATAGAAAATTATATTTTATGTAACTTGATTCAATAAATGCTCTAATAAATAACGAATTATTGATTTTACATACAGCTTCTGCTGTGGAAATCACGTTTGACAAAATGTTCTTGAAACACTAATATTTTAAATAAAATGAGTTAATTTCCAATTAATTAAATCAATCACTTAAACTGACTGATTTATGAAAATTTGAATATCACTATTCAATAAAAAAGGATAATTTTAGATTTTCCATCGATCATTTCAAATAAAGTACGCCAATCAGCGGGCAGGTTTCTCAAGATTAATTGGCCTAAGATTATGAAAATGTTGAGTTTTTATAAATTTTTAACATTCAAAACTTCATAAATCAGTCTTAGTCGATATTGAAAAATAGAAACATTCATTCATTTATTTAAAATTTGGTGTGTCCAGAATATTTCTCTGAATATGATACCTTACTGCATTAAATTTAGACTTCATAATTTTTTAAATATATTTATAGGTCGGAACAAAATATTATTGATTTCATTTCAATCTTTTTCAAAGCAAAACTAAAAACTGAATTGTAAGCTGAATCTGAGAAATTTTTGTTTAATTATTCTTTGAGATAATACATAAATTATAAAAAATATTTTGTAGTTCACATAAGACTTAAATACCAAGCGATTCTGTTTGCAGTACTCATATTCAATAATAATAATAATAATAAACAAATAAATAACAATGAAGATGATAAATAAAATAAAACGCTTGGTTTTATTAAAAAAATATCTTAATATTAATTGCAATTTCATCATTTCCACTTTAAATTAATGTTGAAGTTTTACCGGAAATGACAACAAATTAGTAAAATATGTAAAGTAAATTGAATGAAACGATCTAAACAACAGTATAAGTTTGGTATGACTATCAAAATTTGAAGATTAAAAATGTTTTGTTTGACAATCTATTAAGAGACCAGTTACTTAAAATATTTAATTGAAAATTGTAGCGAGCGGTAATACTGGCGAATCGGCTGTTCGCCAAAGGCGGCTACTATAATATAAAGTACATAACTATTTTCAATCTTTCAAATCTCATAGAATTTCTTTCTTTCTTTTTTTTTTATTTAATAATTTCACTTAAATTAAAAATAAATATATAAAAAATTCTTAACATTTTTAAACATAAAAAAAGGTCCTGCTAGCTCTAAAATATTATAAATATGAGCTAATTTCATGTTTAATCCCCAATTTAGAATTGAATTTCTTATAAAAATTGATTTTAAAAGTAATTGGTTTTTCCTTGTTTTTAAGAAATCATTTATATATTTTAATTATTTAAATGAAAGCAAAATAAAAATAATGGAAATTGAAACAATGACGATTAATTTGTACTGGTATTTTTTAAGTACTGGTACACGGATTTCGCCCTTAAAGCGAAAAAGCAAACCAACTCACTCGATTAACTCACACCAACAATTTCCTTCATTTTTCCGCTCAATATATTTCAATGCATTTTCTCCCATTTTCTAGTACAGTGGAGCATATTTTGCTTTACTAAACTTCTACCTGCATTTGTTTAGTCTGCAATCTCTCTTATAATTTGCGTCAGCAAACCTTTACACTCAATTTTTTTTTCGAATTTGTATTCAGAACACTGACTTTGCTAACACAAATAAACAACTTGAATTAATTAAAATGCTTTAACTCGCCAACGAAATAAATTATCGCATAGACACTGCGTGAAATCCAATCCTTTTAAGCTCGCTCCGTTGGAAATCATTCTACATCAAACAGATCCAGCCTAGTGTAATTTCTCTACCACCCAACCACGTAATAAAGGATCCATCCTCCCACTGGCAGTGGCTGGAGAATTACTAGGACAGCTCTAATTCCTCCCGGTTTGGCGAGACTGGGAACAAAAACCGGAATAATTGAACAGCTAGGAAAGCGAGCAGCGGAATAGACGAAAGGAACCAAGCCAAGCGAGTGACATTTCAACTCGCTCGACCATTTGCATAATGGCTACGACGTTTCGCTTTGCTCATGGACCACCTGGACCGTCGCCAAATGGATGGAAGCTGCAGCAAATATCGTCAGTCGATTGCGAAGTCTCTGGTGGCAAACAATTGTGCATTTAAAAGTCGTTAAGAAATTTCGGATAGGGAAGACACTTTCCGAATATCTAATTAAAGTTCGCCAAAGGGCTGGCGTGGCCAATGCTATTTCATTTTAATTAAAAATCGAAATTCAAGGAACATGGTAATCCCGGAGAAAAGCCCTGCCGTCGGCAATAGCTGGAATTTAATAACAAATTTATTTTTATGTTGGGGGCCGCTTGTCAGATAACTCCGGTGGTAAATAAATTTTTCGCCTAGTTGACGCTAATGGAATAAGCGTCAACAACGGTTCTGTCTTTATGCAGATATTGGTTGTTATCGTTTAGCGAAAGGATGCTGGGATGAATTTTGCACAGACCTCGGAACAAGGAATGTATTTAACGATCGAAGTGGAAGGTAAGGTGAAGAATTCATTGAAGATTTTACGGTTTCGCGCCGAAGGAATCGAAGGACAACAAATTATGTTGACTGCTTTTATTCGATGGTGAAATTGTTTCTTTCCTTCCGGCCAGTGTAACAAATTGCAGTCATTAAATTTCCATGCGTAAGCATTGTTTACCTTTTTTTCAGTTCTAAATTTTGTAATCTCAAAGGTTTTGTTGATAATATAATAACAATGAATTTTAATTTTCGATATTTTATGAATACTTAAGACTCTTGTAACTTTAAACGAGCAATTCTAGTATATATATAAATTTATTTCGCATGCGTCGGAAACGGCTCTAACCATTTGGAGTACATTTTATATTTAGATAAGGTTTTGCTTTTTATCTACGTAAGTGTCTTTCCTGAAACACCACGATTTTACACACGCACACAAAAGTATAACTAACTATTAAAATAAGTATATTCAACTTCTGCCTCGAATTGTGAGCAGTGCAGTTTAGTGGCCGCAACAGTACGAATGACGCTTTTTTGCTATACTTTAATCATATATTTATATTTAATATTTTTGCTTTTTCAATTTATCTATAAAAGTATCTTTCTTGAAAAAACGCAATTTTACACACACAAACAAAAAATATTTTTTTATAACTAACTATTAGAGTCGTTTTCTGTCTGCTCTCACACTGTCAATGTCATATGTCGTCACCGATTTCACCATAGTAAAAACTGAGTGTAAATTCAAAAATATCAGTAATAATAGATAAACTGTAAAATGAATAATGTAATATAGCAGATTGTTTTGAATAACATGTTAAATTAAGTGTATTTATGAATTTTTTTATTCAAATTGAAATTTTATATGTAGGCAAAATTGTAAAATATCCATATGTAGTCAGTACGTGATCCGTATCCAAATATTTTCTCCGAAACAATTAATTAAATACTTACAGACACAGAATATAAATGTTCAAGACTTTACAATCTAGAACATTTTTTATACAAGTAAACTTCATAATTTATCATAAAATTAAATAATAAGGATGCCAATATAAGTTAGCATGACGCAAATCTTGAAATTTTGAATCCTTTCCAATATAATGATGTTCCATTCAGCGATTAGAAATCAGGTCCTCATGCATTGGTATAGTTAAAATCCGAATCCATGACTTAATTTCTACAGTTATTAGTATAGACATTCTGTCAGAGAGACCCCAAAAATGTTTAAAATAATGTAACTTTAAAGTTTAAATATTAAACTTAAAAATTACCGCAGCATTTATAATCAAAAACCATTTCTTGCTATTAATGAAATTTCTTGTGCCAAGTTTTCAATATCATTAAATTATACCTTGACAGTTTAATGTTTATATGATTATTTACAAAAATCAGATAAAAAATTGCAGGTGTTTATAACGTTAAGTAGGTTATATGGATTTTATTTTAAGGAAATTTATAATGTTTAATTTCTTTCTATGGCAAAATTGTTACGTGCTTCAAAAATTGTCATAAAAAGGTAACGATCCTTAGTTGTGACATTCATTGATTTAAATTTATTTTATAATGATTCAAATAAATATGAATATTCTTCAAAGTTTTGGTGAAATATACTCATGTTTAGTGATTTATAAATGTCTATAGAACAATAGATGTAAAAAAATAAAAATGCAGTGTCTTTTTTTTTTTTTCATGTTTCAGTTTATAAAAATTTTATACGTTTTGAAATGATTCATATGTTTATCTTGTAACACTTAGTGCAAAAAAAAAAAAAAAAAAGGCAGAAAAATACGCTCCGAATTCAATTTCAAAACAAGTATTTATATAAAAAGAATTAAAGTAAATTCGAACTTCATCGAAAAAAAATCGAAATATGATAATGCTTATGACATCTGATTTCATTTTATCTTTAAAAATGTATTCTTAATTAAAGCAAAAATATCAAGCATATAAAAACATATATTCATTATAATCGCAACGCCCTGGGGAATAAATCTAGTAACTAAATAAGAAAAGGATTATTATAAAATGTACTTATATATTTTTAAAAATTCATTAAAATTTAAAAATATTTTGAAATAAATTTAGTATTACTGAAAAATTATATATATTTTTAAATTTTAAAGAAATATAAAAATGATTTCTGCACGATTATATGCTAAGAAATTACTGAAAAAAAAATAGAAACATTTCTATTAATTTTTAATTAGAAATCTTATTAAATTTCTTAACTTTTTCTTAGAGAACATTTACAACACATTTCATAATTAAGTGCTAAAACTAGTAGCTCTATGTGCAGTGATTTTTCCCCTATACAGCGCTTTGAACAATTTTGTATCATAAATGTCTCATCATAAAATTTATAGAATTTTATCCAGTTTATGAAAATTATTTTAAAATAATTCAGAATATATATGAAAGAAATGTAAAAGTAACGCTACACTGGGAGCGGCAGTTGTGGTAATTATTATATTTAATAAATGGTAAATATATAACTTATGAAAATATAACACAGACAAAAAAGAATACATATAATTAATGATGTTTTGGCTTAAACATCCCTAAAAAACAAAATTTGATAATTAAATACAGAAAATATATCTGCAGCCTGGTACGAACACAATTTTCTTTTCTTTTAAGAACTAGTAATAGCCTCCCGAATAACGAAATTATAAATTATTCACCTAATGAAACAGCTATTTCGTAGTACGGGACTACAGTTACTACCAAATGTGAATTTTTACGAGCACTGGAGGGCGGTTCAAAGCAAAATATTAAAACAATGTCCAATCACATATTGCGAAAGCACCCACTCAAGAGGTACTTTCATTGCTATCCTTTCGGATTCACCTTACACCGGATCCTTTTATTTCTCCTTTTTGTAACAGCAATTTCTAGCCTTTCCTTTTATTAGTATTACTTCTTTGAAGTTTTTTTCCAAGGGTTAGCTTCAGAGGAAACAGCGTCTCCGGAACTTTTCTACGTCACTGGGACACTTGAGAGGTAGCTAAAGGCGAATTCAATTTGAAGATATCTCTGGGTTAGAAAAGGAATTCCTCCGCCAGTTTAGAATCAAGTAAGCCACTTATCGACCGACTTGGAAACAAAGCTTTAACCGAGATTGGAAAGATGGTCCCCCTTATTACTGGAAAAGGAAAGTTACAAAAACTTTGTCTTTTTTTTTTTTTTTTTGTGCCTTAGGTGAAACCAATTCTCTGAAACATAAATGAACGAATATTTTGCTCGAAGCGACGTTTCGAAAATTCAAACTCGTTCGAGAAATAAAAAGGAAGAAAAAACATATGCAGTATATATTCAAAGCAAACTCAATGGGGGTTTATTATTTTTTATATCTCGTTCCAATTCACCGTCGTTTTCTATTTTCATAAAGTAAGTAGAGATAAGCTAATATTTTAAGGCACGCTTTGATGAAAAGAGTGTTTTTCGTTCTATGAACATACACGACGAAGCATTAAAATTAATTTTCTTCCGAGTTGGTACCGACAGTTTTATGAAAATTTTAGTAGCAGAAACAAATTTATTGCCCATAAAGGCGAGTCAGAAATTCATAATATCTTAATGGAATTGACTTATTATGAAATGTTTTATTAAAAAAGGGTGATATAATTCAACAGGTTTGGCATGTTGGCGTGTTATATTTTTGCTACTATTTATAAAAATACTTAATATTCTTTGTTATAAAATTTATAAAATGATTAGCGATAAATACTGATTATTAGATATCCATGAAATATTTAATTCTTTAAGTTTATTCCGTAATTTTTGTTTTTAATTATTTCTGTAATTACTCATATGTAAAGTAGAATTGAGTAGAGCGCGGGCATCTTATTTAATGCTCTTTTTTATTTATAAATATTGAACAATTTTAATTCCACAATAAATGAATAAAATTTACGACATAGATAAGGATTAGATAAGAGAGCAAAGTAAAACTGGCGGTCGATTAGTTGGCTGTTATTTACTTTTATTAGAGAAGGCGGAATGGAGTGCTTGCGTCTGCAAACAATTTTAGCCCTCTGTCATTATATGCAGTCATTGGTTAGACTTAAGATTATGATCCCGTCGCCAAGCTCACAAAATGTTCGCCTACTGTCAGCATGAAACGAAGTTTACACTCAAGAGGCATTCAGTTTCTATTTTGTGGAAAAACAACTGAAAACATGAATTGCTACATTTGGCGAGTTATCGTATTTTGAAAAAAAAATGCAGTTCAGATATCGTACCGTATGCATCGAATGCAATTTTAATAAAACGCTCATGAAATAGGCTTAATGTATATGGGGAAATTGGCGTCCGTTTAATTGTATCTTATATTCTTTTGATTTTCCATAAAGATCCAGAATTTTTTTCGTGCTATGACCTCCTTGATGGCAAACAATAAATTCTTATTCAGTTTCTAAAACTCTTAAAACTTTCTTATCGTAAACTCTTAATAAAGATAAATAAGGTTTTACGATTTAAAAATATTTTACTAAAAAATCATAGTTCAATACATTTTACACGTTAAATCATATAATGTTACATAATTTATCTTTTTAAATTTCAGCATTTATTACTAAAAATTTTTTTTATTTATTATAAGAGCACTATTTTAATAATTCAAAGAAATAATCTAAAGCCTTGACAAACATGACCCAACACACAATTGACTAACTAAACAAAACAAAGATTTATGGAAACATATATCACAAGTAATATATATTAATTTCGTGTTTATTTTTGATAAAGCGAATTACACCACAAAAACAATTCTCATGTGGCAAATACGGACTGAAAAAATATTTGCCATTTTTATTTATTTATTTTTTGTTACATATAGTAGTAAATTAATTTTTTTCGGGGAACTGGGGCATATTTTACAACGAAAATAAATGTCATTTATATGCAAGTAAATTTTAACATCTGATATAAAATTTAATATCTATTGAAAGAATTAGTTGTTTTAATTATAAAAAGGCAGAAAAATATTTATTTTCTAAAGCAAATAAAACATGCATTTTGATGTTATAGTCTTCAAGTTCACAACCACAAATTGATACGATATAAAAAAAGAATTCTGAATAAAATCCTTCTAAAATTAGTATGACATGTAAAAATAAATTCTACACTTACTTCCTTTTAAAATACTTGCATTAAATTGTTTTAATTAATGACTTGTAATTTAAAAATCTAAAAAAATGCTTGATATTTTTTTTAGGAAGAGCTTCTAAATTATACTTCTCAGTTGAAATAAATGATGAATAATTACAGTAATATACGATATCATACGATTTCAATGAAAATAATTTTTTTTCTATGCGTATCGAAATAAAAACCATTTATTTGAGAAAAGGCAAGTATATCTTTCAAGTATCAAGGAAAGTATATCTTTTTACCTTAAGGGCGCTTGTTAACATTCAAAATGTTGAAAACTCAAATTAATGTTTTTTAATTTCTCATTTTAATTAGAAATAAAACATTACAAAAAGGCTGAGCGCCTTTCAGAAATACAAAATTACAAAGAAAAGAAATCCTTTTATTTAAAAAAAATTATTTTAAATGAAATTCCTTTATGATATTACAATTCCAAGATTTTAGGTTCATTCAATTATCTATCCAGAATGGGAGATCGAATTTCAAAATTCATTCAACTAATGCATTACAATGCTTCATGAAATCTAAGGTAAATAAGCTTTTAATTTGGAAGATGGCTTCACGTAGACAAAAACCAAAAGGAGAGCCCTTTATGAATAATAAACAATTTGTTGACCTCCTTGATTAATTAGTAGGAGGCGGAGGATGTCGGGGTTCACTCGATGGAAAGTTCAAGGCTAAAAAACAGACATAATGGTAATTTAATTAATGACTATTACTACGTGATGAATAGAAGGGCGACATTTTCGTCTTGGAATAGATTTAATGGAAATCATTGGCAAAAAGAAAGCTGGCGATATATGAAACTAAAAAAATCTGATGGGAGTACTTCAGGAATTTTTTTTCATGTATACTTTAATTTTCCACTCATGAATCCTCGTTCTTTAGAAAGATTCATTCTTGGATCATTAAAGGTAACTAAGAAAATAAACATATAAAAATTAGCATTTCAAAAAGGACTCTGCAAGCCGAAAGTGCATTCTATTAGGATTTAAATTTCTAAATGTATTATCGATTTTGTAGAATTTTCTGAATAATTTTTTAAATTAAAGTTTAATCACTAATGGAATGTCTGAATAATAGCCCGGAAAAGTATTATTGGAAGGCTTATTATATTTTTTAATACAATAAAATAATCATAGCTATTTTTTGGATGAAAGTAGTCTGTCCTTATCAAAGTTAATTTACTCTTTATTAATTTTTTCACGTATCATAGTTGCTTTATTTAACAAATACTATCATTATAATTATAATATATTATTATAACTAGGGCTATCACCAGAAAATACTTGTCAGTCTATAGGATCCATAGTAGTCACTTCTGAAAGGCAGGCAGGATCCTCTGACTCAAAATTCTGAATATCATCCGCGTTTTTAACACCGGAAAAACATTTTGAAATCACTATCTCTTATTCTGACTGAGATATCATCTTTGCAATTTGAAAAATATACGTCCCTTCAATCCTTGAATGTCTTTGTTGGCCGTTGTTCTCTGATTCGAAAGTATAAAAAATGGTAGAGAAAAAAAGTGACCTTTATATAATCGTAAATTGAATACTCCGACCTACTCTAAGAAACCGGAAAAACAGAAACCGGACCACCGCAATAATTCAGTTTTTTCCGTACATCTTTCATGCAATAAGATGAATAAATTTAATAGATTTATAAAAAAAATTTTAATTTATTTATATGATTTAATAAATTTATAATATGTACATTAAACATAAAACATAAAGAGTGATCATTTATGCTTGCAAAGTGGCATAATTAATTGGCGAAATCGATATAGTACTTCAGTTTGGGAGTTCTATCAAGGTTTTATTTTGTGATATCTCCTGAAAATGGAGATCGAAGAAGAGCAGATGACCATTGACCATATCTAAACGTCATGAGTTATCAAATGAAATAAAAATTTACGAAATTGGGATTAAGAATGAGGAAGTCTATCTTGTTTGTTTGTTTTTCTTCTTATCCTACAAAGACTGTACAATGAAATAATGTTTTTTTAAAGGGTTTGGGAGATATACGAAAATTCATGGCATACATAGGAAGCCATAACCTTTTATGCAAAATACATATTGGAAAATACGGACCAATAGATGTAGATGGGAAAGTTTTAGGTAGATTTCTACAGAAAGTCTACCTATTACAATGGTTCTCATGACAAGACTTCCGGAAAATTTCTTCAGTTCTTTTCGATTATGCTCCCTAAAACCCTCCTTCGTTCAAAAGTTTATACTTATTATATATATTAGTTACAAATCTGCAACGCTCCTTCCCAGCACGGTTAGTTCAATCACTAGAAAGACCATATTAAGCTCAGCTCTGTTGGATGCTGATCGAATGCCGAATCGGCGATCTCAGGGCCTGGCGACAAACTTAGCGACCATTTGGCGACGAATTTGGCAACAATGGCGACAAAATAGATAAAACTGGAATCTTCCAGAATTTTGGGGATAGAACCAACAGGAACAAAGATATGCCTAATTGTTCTAGAACCTTCTCTGCCCGGCTCCGGGAGTTATAAAAGGTCGGCAGTCTAAACTGCAGACATTCGTGGAAAGAATCGTCGGGAGGTTTACAGTCGCATAGCGAATCCAAATCAAATCAGTTGGATCAACCCAGCAAAGTGCAGGTGTTGATTGGAGCTCAAGCGATTGCTGAATTGGGTTGTGTGCCGAGTCCTGGTGTTTATTGTAGAAGGAAGATCGAGTCGTGTAAGGAGTAGCCAGTCGTGTAAGGAGTAGCCAGTCGTGTAGTAGTGAGTCGGCAGTAGGATACAGCTAATGCGAGGAGATAGTTCAGAATTACAAGCGTTGAGATAGATCTTAGATAGTAGCTACGCAGATTCCCTTCTCTTGCTGAATTCTGTCTGGCCGCTTTGTGTGCTGTCGTTATTAATGCCGATTACTACTTGTGGGCTACTGTTTGTTGTAGTGCGCTGCTGTGAATTGCATGTGTTCAGCTGGGTATTCGTGTTCGTGTATTTTTATCTTCGTGTTAATAAGAGTCGTCATTTGTTACCGAGTCTTGTTGATTGTGTTTTTTCATCGACTAACAAATCGTGTAAAGAACTCCGAATCCATTACATTATATACGTATACGCTTACATTATATACATATTACTTAGTGAATAGAATAACTAGAGTAATTTTGTTAGAATTTCAACAGGTTTGAAATATGTTGTTAGAAATGTTAAAAATCTCGAAAGAGTTCGTAAATGGCCATCTAGCTCAAAGGGGGTGTAAATAGTGAGGGGGTGAAGATTTCATTTCGATATAGCTTTCTAAATATAGAAGATGGAAAAATAAGTCCAATTAGCCAAATTAAGACGAACAACTTCTGTATTTAAACTTTTTCAATAAATGTAATATCTTAGAAGTTAGGGACCAAAAAGGGATTTCTATACCCTAATATTGACTGTTTCTAGCATCAACAATTTATGTTACCAGATAGTAACTTAGATGTAAAGGAATCAACCTTTACCTTTCATCTTGTCAAGAGTTTATTTTCCTGTTTTGATATATGAATTTTAATATAAAGATTTTAAATACCAATGATCACTATTGCGCACAATGAGATCTATAATTGAAATAAAAATGTTTTAATTTCATATAATTTTATATAGAGAGAAATTCCCACGTTAATACTAACTACTGATCCGGCCGAACGGACCATACGAATTCTATTCTGGAAGGGCGATTTCTCTTTCAAATAAAGGGCACGGGATATAAAAGGAGTTATCAGGATGTCCTCAATTTACATGCTGCAACTATAATTCGAAACAGAAACTGGCAAACCAATACAAAATTTGCAAGCCCGGTTGGGCCGGTTCAGTAACCAAAGGGTTAAAGGAAAATGTTCTACGTAAATTCAGCCCTACTTTTCAACCCCACTTTTCTCCAAACTGTCAACTTCGCTTTCCAGTGCCAGCGCAAAATCCGTTTTAAGACATCTCGCAATATAAGTCAATAAAAGTTCATCGAAGGAGTTCGCAGTAATTTCCGATTCAAACCATTTATAAAACTTCTAGTAATTTTCAATTTCTTTGACGCTTATTACACACATTTACCTTCGAAAGGAATAAATTAAGCTTTATCGGTACGCTTTACGATTACACAATTTTACACAATGAATTGAAACATTATATATTTTATTGATCTTTCCTCTTTCATTGAAAAAGTATTGCATTCCCTTTATTACAAAATGATGCATTGTATGGATTGGACTCAATCTTAAAATTTGGAGGATTGGTTTATAAAAGTTTATAGCACATATATAGATTTTATTGAAGCTCATAATTCAGAATGTTTCATTCGCATAACTCATGCACATTTGAGGGTCAGAATAATGGTTATTTTCGATTTCTTCCTAAAACTTTCTCACAACTTGGCTAAAATGCATATTGATTAGAAACAGTTCAAATAAAAAAATGTGTGCAATAAATTTGATTGTTTCTATTTTGATGTTTTAGTTTAAATATTGCCAACTAATGGTCAATTGAATAAAAGTATGGCATGAATCGGATGAAGATTATGGGTTCCATCATCTAAATGTGTTCTTAATCTTTATTATTCAAAAATTATAAAATGATGTGCGCTTAGACAAAGAAGTATTGATTTCTGTTACAAGACTTCATCTTTGTTTTTATTTATTTATTTGTTATTTTTAAAGGTTCCTGGTCATGCTAGAACTTGAGGCAATCAGTTTACTGACCATGTTGCGAAGTCGAGTTAAATACTACCTCCGTTTGTTATATTTTGTGAAATATCAAACAGATAAGACTATAGTTCAATTTCCAGCCAAATATAACGAAATCACAGCAACCGTCCCAAAAATTCGCCAAAAAAACCATCATGTATTATAGCTATGAGAAATTATAACAAACGGTTTTTAAGAGTGCAATAAAAGTTCATAAAATATTCATGAACTTTTATTGCAAAAAAGATCAAAATAATATGAATGAAATTCTTAAAATATCAAACGATAGATAAAATTTAAGTGTTTGGTTTGAAGCTAAACATGATGAAATCGCGCTAACCGTCCAAAAATTCGCCAAAAGTCCACCATTTTGAATAACTATAAGAAATTGCAATAGAAGGCTTTTGGGAATAGAATAAAATTTGTCATGATTATTACATTTTAAAGAAATCGTTCAAAATTGTTCAACTTCAGTGAATGAATATTCTGCAGTAAGACCTAAATAATGTATAATGAAAAAGAGAGAAATGCATTCGTTTTTAATTATATTTTATTTTTCGCTTTATTTCGAATCTATACAATCGCCGATAAACCCATACGTTCCTCAGAAGTAAAATATGTACTTGAATATATTTTTAATTAAAGTATTTGAATTTTCTTTTACAAATACTGAAACTGAAGAAAGATTGTAATAAGCATTTTGAGACAATTTTCCCGATATACCTGTTTTTGAGCTTTTTTCGTTATCTTCCAAATTTCAGATAAGGAAAAAGTTTCAGAAATGTCTTCAGGATAATATTGCAAAAAGTTATTAAAATATGAGAAATAAATTTTACATAAATGAAATTCAGGTCCTTTAAACGCTAATTTTTTAATGAATGTTTTCATAAAAGTAAAAATTTTATTGAGGTCATATTTTCAGAAGATATAACTGAGAAACGTCAAAATCTTACTTGATCTTTAATCAATGGAAATTATAAGATGGCAGGGAATTTCAACAGCAGTAAAGTTTGAATCGAATAAAATAAACTCCACAATTCTATCAAACCAATAAAAAATGTCCAAAAATATATAAAAAAATAAAGCAGAATTTTCAAAAACTTGGGATTAGAGTAATTCAAAGCAAAGGTACATGTACATCTATTATTTTCTTCTATATGAAGTAATAAATCAGTTTGAATTTAATAATTACAAATTATATTTAAAATAAATTTTGAAGAATTTGTTCGAAAAAAAGTAAAATTATTTATTCATTTATTTGCTATTTAATTGAATATGAAAAATAAATAAATCCCGAGAGTTGAAAATAGCGTAGTAAAATTAGAAGTGAAACTCGGCAAGTCATGTGCAAATTTCCGGTCGCTACAGTTCACCATTTAGTATGAAGTTTCACTGCCTTACAGACACATACTTGTATAATCTGATTTATATTATACATTTAAATATAATCACGCGATTACAGTTTCAAATTCGCCAATCTAAGAGAAAGTGCAATGCTTTGAATGCAATTACATTTGCGGATAACTAATGTCGACTAAATAGTTATTATAGAAAATGCTGTTATTTCTTTCAAAGAAAAAGATTCGAAATTTGTCGCAAACATGAGATAATATTGTCACGTAGATACTTTAGTGTGGAACGCAATGACACACACAAGAAGTAGAACTAAACTCAACTCAGAACTGAGAACACAGTGACTGACAAATCTTCTGCTTTTATACTAGCAGGGAAAGTTCCAGAATACTTTTCTGGAGACAGTAAGAAGAGTCCAGAACACTTGTCTTGTAAACTAAAGAAATATCCAGAATCTTCTGTAACATGAAATAAAGGGAAACATAAAATCAAGGAATTAAATATTTACACAGACTGTGAATCTCATTGTCTCTAGGGGGATTCGAACTTACAATCTCTTGATTATAAGATCAGTGCTATGACCATTCGGCCATGGAGTGTTGACTGCCTCTTTTGAATGCGGCGATATATTTAAATATATATAATTCGAATAATATTTACTCACTAAATGAAAACGAACTTCTCAAATACTATACAAAAACTTAATTGCAACTTACCAAACTCATTGAATTATCAATTGAAATCAAAGTTAATACTGAATTTCTCTTCCTAGGATTACAAAATTTATTTTAAAAAACTCATTTGAGTCTTATTTAACTTTTGTTACTGATGTAAAAATTAAATTTGTC
Organism: Argiope aurantia; assembly: GCA_026543865.1. NCBI lineage: Eukaryota > Metazoa > Arthropoda > Arachnida > Araneae > Araneidae > Argiope > Argiope aurantia. The sequence continues at coordinate 132,407 of JAPMOR010039821.1, forward strand.
ATAATAATAATTGCCGCATTTGATGAAATGTCTTTATCAAGAATGAAAATAATAAAAAATTTGTTATCTAACATTATTCGAAAACAATTTAATCACTCTTTAGACATCGAATCTATCGAAATCAAACCAGAGAAAACGAAATTAAATAAGGATGATTTATCAATCAATTTACTACAAAGCATAAAAGAAAATTAAACATAAAACCACATGTATTAGTAATAAAAAGTTGTATTTTATTGCTTTATGAAGCAATCCTTTGTTTTTTCTTGATATATTAATGACTATTTTTGTAGTTAAAATTTTAATTTTATAAAGAAAAATATTTATAATTTTCATTCGTTTCTGAAGTTTTTTATTACATTACTATTATGCATTGTAATAAATAATGAATTACAATAAATTATTATTTTGTTGCAAATCAACTTTGCCATAGAACCGTTTATATTGTCATAAATACAAAATTTGTCTATAATTCGTCTCTTTGGAATTAGGCTACTACTACATGATTTCATGTGATAATGCTCCAATCCCATTTAACCATTTGGAAATGTTAAGATTTTGTCTCAGACTATACGAATACAACCTGATTTCATCTGATAATGTTCCAATTCCATTTGGTCTGCCCATTGAACTTGTCTAGAATTTGAATATTACCATATAAAATAATGTGGTACTTCTCCAATCCTCTTTGATCTACAAGTTCTAAGATTATCTAAGAGTTTTGATATATAGTGCTCCAGAAAAATCCCGATCCTGTTTCAAAGTTAATTTGCTGGGTCTTGAAACAAATTCCGCACAAAAAAACAATCACATAATATGTTAGCAGTACGCAGTGTATGTAACAGAGCATTTAATAGAAAATATTGTCTGTAATACATAAATTATTTAATTTCCTAGCAATAAATTAGTTAAATATCTACCAACTTTATCAGATTGATGCCTTGTAATTCTGGTCAATAATTGAAAGTATTCAAATTCTGGCAGTGAAGCATGCAAGATGGTGTGTCGTCTCATGTTTTGTTTGGTACCTGATTGTAATTCTAAATTATAGTATTCGTTACCAATAGTCTGCATGAAGACTCAGAATAGAGTGCAAATCAAGCTTCAATGCAGCAGCACTAAAGAAAGATCAAAACATTAAATACAAATTCTTAGTTCTGAATAACAATAAAATTACCGGAAAACAATGCACAATTATTCTGTACAAATTTTAAAGAACATATTAAACTTATTGATAAAAAGAAATTTTTTTTATCCTTTCGGAATTTTAACGCAATCCCACTTTTAATTCTAAGCCTTTTACTCTCCCCAATTTCGGGAAAGAAGTACTATAAAATCGAAGAGAAAAAAATACAATTAGACGGATATATATATCCGAGGTAGAAACTACTAATCGGCAGTCCAAAAGTAATTTTCTGCTTTCCTGTAAATAAAAAAAAAAAAAAAGAAAGGACATAAAAAAAAAGGCCTTCAAGGGGTTCCGCTTTGATATCGACGTCGCAATTAAGGTTTCATTCTGGCCCTTTACGCCAATGGTATATTAGAAATCGAAAAATCGTATCCAGAAAGAGTTCCCCAAATCGTTTCCTGTTACAGATGGCTGGATAATCGGAAGGAAATGGCAAGTACAAAAGGAAGTTTCAAGTGCATTTTTGAAGTTTTATTCAGTGCAACCCTTTTGAGTTCTATGTGCGGTCAAGGGCGGTTCCATAAATCTCACGCAATTAAAGAATAATCAGTAGAAAGGCGTAATTCGAAAAATATTGATGATTTTTCTGGGCATAATTGTTTCCCTCAAACAGAAGTTATAACCTGGCAGATGAATTGGACAAGTTCCAGGGCGCTGGATGGCATTTAGGTGATTAGGGAACGGGACATAACTCATTTGAATTTGTTGTGTTTATCGTAGTTTTGACAGGCGAGATGTGAAAAGTAAATATAAAAAGAAAATTGTTTCATTTTTTTTCTTTCTTTAAAGACTTTTGTTTTAAATAATCAGTTATTTGTATATGTGTGTTTAAATTTATTATTTATGCAATAAGAAGGAAATTCTTTTTGTATTTGTATGTGTCTGTTTGTATGATTGAATATTAACATTAAAAAAATTTGTTACCATAGGAACAAAATGTGATTAAAATAATTTTGGTAGAAACTCGAATTTTCAATTTCCATTGATGTATCGAAACGAAGGAAGAGTATCTTTGTGTAATAAGGCTATGTTAGGCTAATTATTACTCTTCCATCAGGAATATTGGTTGCATTTAATTTAAATCACATCTATTCTGCATAATGTGATGTTCATAATTCTCTTCATAAAGGAAAGTATTGGATAATGAAGTCCCTTCCCAAAGCATTAAACCGCCATTAAAAAGTAAAGTGCATGGTTAATCTATTTCAAATTGCAATTTGCCTTTTGTCGTAATGTAATTTCACTTTCTGCTTCCTTGTGTAAACTGTTTAGGTAAGTAATAAAATATTTCTTCCTTAAATTTCAACAATGGAAAAGGGTTTAAATATCTGATAAAAATGAAAACAATCTGAATGTACAATCCCAATGAATCACGGCTTAAAAAGTATTAAAATTCAGAGGGAAATTTCATAGCAACTAAACTGGTATAGTAAAAGATAATTTTTAAATTTTTGAACATGTAAAATGGTGCAAAAATCAATTTTGTACCAGAATATTAACGTAAGTTATGGTGATAAAATGTCTAAATTTCATTTAATTTTCTAATTAAAATTTTTAAAACATCACTTCGAGATGTGCATTTTATTTTTCTAAAGCATTTCGTGCCAAATTTCAGAGCTCTATGTCCATTGGTCTGGTCTTCAGAACACCGACAAACGCAAAAGCAGATGCTTTTAAAAATGTAGAAATTTATGCGATCAATAATTTTTCCGTTCGACAGTCAGAAAACACAATGAACAAACAGACAGACATTCAGCATTTTGCCAGATTCTATTTAAAACTCGATATGTATTTATATATTAAATGCTGAATTCTCATCCGAAATATATGATGTAAACGGAATTTGGATTTTTGAATAATTGTAGGGAAAAAATTCTATTCTTTTCGCGTTTCACTTCTTAGGAAAACTAAACGTTGTTTCGCTGAAATTGCTCACGTGATTCTTAGCATTTAAATCGTGTTTATGATTTATAAATCACAAATATATAAACGTAATTGCAGTCAAAAGGTTAATAAACTTGTTATCCCTTCTAACACTTACGTAAAAAAAAATTTATCTTCGGTAAAGTCGTTAACGCCATGAGTGCTTTAGATTTTCTTTTTATCATAGTCCTGCAAATAAGTATTTTGTGTTTTTTTAGTTAAGAGAAGAAAACTAAGTATATATTTTGTCGACAGAATAAAATGAAATTTTCGTACTGAACTATGATTTTAATAATAACATATCAAATTCTATTTCTTTTATATCGTTGTATTTTTTATTCATATAATTTATATATATACAAATGAACCGGCATTAATAAGCTCATTAAACCACTCTTTTAGTAACAAAATTAAATTACTAAGTTTCATTTATCTAAATAACTGCTTTTTTGTGTGTGTGTATCGTATTTATATACAGACGAATGTAAACAATCGACAGACAGTAAACTTTTTCAAAGATTTAGTTCAAAATTCGATCCGGATCTGCATATTGAATTCTGAAACTATCTACCAAATTTGATAAAGCCAGATTTTTCCGTTTGGTAGTTAGTATTTTCTTGCATACAGATAAGCTTTTCATAAACTGATTTCATTCAAAATTTGATAGAACTATATAAATTTGGATTAAAGGCCATATACCAATGTCATCTCTGAAGCTCAAAGTATTTTTAAGTTATTGCATGCAAGTACAGATATTTTCTTATACTTTTAAGTTTGTAACATGGAGATTCGTCAAAATCTCGGATTTTTTTTTTTTTTTTTTGAAAATTATAATACCTTCTCTTCGTATATGAGAAGATAAGAATAAGATAAAAACATGCATTTATTTTTTGGGAAATCTGAAATTGTTTGATATTGCTTATGTTGAATAACGCTAATTAATGCACAAAATAACTATACAAAATCTGATTATCCTTAACAGAGTACCAATATGATCATATTTATTATTATATTTTTTTAAAAATAATTCATTTTAATAAACATAATTAACAATAATTTACCGTATTATAAAGACATAAAATAGGGTCAAATGAATAAAATTTCCATTACTTTCATCATTCTAGCTATAGCTTTCAACATAAAATCCCTATTCCGAACACCGTTGCAAATCCTATGCGGTATAAATTCAAAAATTCTCTCTCAGTGCTCCATAATTCAAGGAAGGAATTGTTTCACTCTGGAGTTTGACAGGAGAAATGATGAATGAGAAGTTGGAAACTGAACATATTACAATAAGGTGGTTTAAAAGTTCTCTATAATATTGATGCATTACCCCCAAATTCTTCCAGCAGCTGAAGGGAAACATTTTAAAACTTTGAACAAAGAAATAGAAGGCAATCTTGCGTGAATATAAACTGAAGATCAATTTCATAACTTATGTTAAAGTGTGATATAACGGTCTACAAACTTTAGTTATAATAACGTCCTGTTTTAAAGTAACACTAGGATTATTTTGTTAAGAACCTCGTAATTTGAAGCACGATCAGATTACGACGTCGCCACCTGAGCCATCACTTCAAACTGTACCACAATAGCGGATGAACCTTTTCTCCCGATTTATTTAGTGTGCACCAGACCTACTTATACGGTGGAATCGAGTCTAGAACCTGGAATCCCTTTACTGCCAATCCACCACGACCAACGGTCTTTGAAAAATTACTTCACTTCATTTAATGCTTATCCTAATGAGCAAAAGTTTCTTACTTAAATGTTATTTTCTTAATATTGCTTGAAACCACCGACTCTCGATTTTTTGGTATTGTTATCGTTTTAAATCAACTACCTTCAATAATTAATGATGATCCATTTTCTTTATAATAACTTGTGGTAACTTTACAATCCAATGAATGGTTAAATCACTATTATATTGAAAATCTCCCATTAAGGGAATGACAGAAGATCGTTTTAAAATAGGACTGTCATTAATTTTTTTACATTGTGATACATCGAAATCCCTATTTTCCATATCATATTGAAAATGTACCTTAGAATGAAATATTGTAACATAAATATCACTATTTCTGCTCCATATTTTAGGGAAATAATCATATTCTTATTGCATTGTTAGAATGTCTTATTGCAGAGGCTTGTCACGTGCATACCAAATGTATCTAAAATACTTCAAGTGTTTAATTATTACAACTAAGCCTGAAGTCAGCTTCATGTTAGTATAATAGTTTAGTTGCATTCACTTTTCTTTCTTTCGCCACAGAATATCCACGAACTTCGAATCTCTAGGATTCCCTGTCGATTGAAAGGATATAACATTCGAAACAATACAAGGGACAACCTCCTCATTATGACCCTAGTCCAATATTGAGGCGCTTGCACGGTAGCTTTTTAGTTGAAACGGGTTCCGAATTTTGAATACTGGACCTGATACCACGGCTAGTGTCAAATGTATAAAAATAATAAGGTAATAATTAACGATGTTCCGATCTATAAAAAATTAATAAGTACATAAAGGTAAAATTTAAAAAAATGCTATATAAAATCTTGCTTCGAGCAGAGGCTCCCAACTTTTAAACATTACGCCCACTTTTTAGAAAGTGAATTTATAGTGACACATTTCAGCCTCGAGGTATTAATTTTTTATTTATTTATTTATTTTTCCAAAAAAGAACAACACACGTTCTAACTGAAAGAGATTTTTACTGGTCGGAAAGTAACTTTTGAGGAGAAAATAAACATTTATCATGAAATATAATTTACAAAAAAAAAAAAAAAATTCTAATATGCAACTTGATGAAAATTTTAAACCTACAACATATTTTTACAAATTGTGAACCGATGCACATCTATTCAAAATTTTGTTGCGACCCACCAGAAATTGACGTCATCCACAGTTCACCATTCTTGTGTTAGAGCATTTAAATTTTCTACATCTTATCCAACTAGAAGAACTTAAAATATCAGTTTAACACTTTATTTCACCAGTTACTTTTCCTAATGGATGAAACATTTTAACTCCCAACAAATTATTTATTCCTCAAACTTAACTCTCACTGCAACATTTCTCTTTGCATTCAGTCAGTGAATAAAACAAGCTTACTTTATTTTGCATCACTTAATTACTCCAACGTCAAACTGAAAAGGGGAACTTATTGAGAACTTTGTTTGAACTATAAACCAAAAGGTACACATCTTTTAACTCTCGCCTATATTTAAAATTCTAAACTATTAATTTCATGTGAATCCTTCATTAACCTTACAGCATTTCTCACGATCCTTCCGCAATCCTTAATTTTATTTAACTAACATTCCCCAAGCAACAGAACAAACAACACCGAGGTATTTCATCCCCAATCAGTTTGTTTACATCCTTTTTTCCTCCACTAAAAGAAAACTGCCGCCACTCTATCGCTTGATTCAATCTTTGCTCCCATTGTTCATTCAGTGAATGCTACCAGTGTACCACATTCAGTATTTAATCAGCCTAGCTATTTCAGTTAATTATTCCCCTTCGCTCACAGAAAGAAAAGGAAGAAAAGCAGTGGAAAAGAAACCTTAACTTGCTCAGTCCTAACCAGAACTCAAATAGAAAGGAGATAAATCACTGTAATCTTAGGTACTAACTAGTAATAACGTCGGGTAAGAAGGAATAGGAAAAGGGGGGGGATATGCTGTTGCAATAAGGAATGGGGGGAGGGGCTCTGCTGTTGCTGCAACGATACGAGTCGGACAAAAGCATAGCGAGGAAAAGTGTGCGTGATTCCTTTCCATCTAGCAGAGCGTAATGACACTGTGAACGAGAAAATAAAGCGCCACTAAAAGGAGTTCTGTGCTATTTCCAGGTAAGAACAGCGTGACGCCAGCGTCATGTCGGTAACTTATGTCTGAGCCGAATGGATTAGACGGGCTTAGGGTGCACGAGCGCACCTGGTGGCCCTCAGACGCAAATATAGGGAGGATATTGTCATATTCTTCCCTGCCTTTGTGAAGGAAAGGAAAGCTATATGGGGGCAATAGCTCGAAAATGATTCAGGTTTGGAAAAGTGCGTGTAGGAGGGAATACATTGTTATTCTTTTGGAATAGACAGGCACGTATGGGTTGTTGGAAGATGACTTAATTTATGTTCACGTGATACATATAAACTATGGCTTCCAAAATAAACTTGAAATAGTAACTTATTTTTATTTCTTATCGCAATTTATTTGTAATTATTATCATAACTTAAGAGTGTTTTCCTATAGCATATATTGACATGTGTAGGTAGTTTGAAAAGGTCTTAACTTATGCTCAGATGAAACACATAAAGTGCGTTTTCCAAACTTAAATTTGGAATCCATATCGTATTTTGCATTTCTATTGTAACGTTAAGAACTGTTTTTTTTTCCTTCCAAAATAACTATTTATTTTTTATTATACGTTTTCTTTGATAATATAATTCTTTAGAATTTTAATCTGTTTATTTTATTAGTTCCTCAATTTTACATCTTTTCTTTAATACAATGTATCCATAAATTATTTGCCTGGTTAAGATTCGTTATAAATATTGCAGAATAGGAGATACAGAAAAAATGGTTTATTGCATTTTTTTAAAACCTCAAAATATTTATTAATTCATTCTAGATGGCAATTTTCTCTAGAGATAAAAGCCAAAATAAAACCACTTGGCTTGTTCCACCAGTACATCACTGTTATAAGAGTAGTCGTCCAGCGGGCTAAGTGGTCCGAGTTCTTTTTTATGATTCATAATGAAATAGATTCAATTTATTTCTTTATTAATTTCATTATATTCCTGTGACGATAATGAAAACTTCAGTTTAAAATATTTTCTGAGCTTTGATGGAGCATGGGAGGGGGGGGGAGTGTGCGTAGTTACGTAATATGTCGTCTGAATAGATCCTAAATTAGGATGTCCACACCGAATACTCCTCGTGTGTACCTAGAACAGTACATGCGATAAATTAAATAATCAATCAATCATTGATGGATAAGAAAATAACTAAGTCAAGTTTTAATAAATGTTTAAGGGGGAGGGGCCGAAATGAAGCTAAAGCTGTATGCAGTTTAACTGCATTTTATTTTGTTGAGAATGTTAGGTATTATTTAGAACATTTATAAATTTAAAATTTAAGTTATTTTTAATTTATAAAATACGTATACGTATATTTAGGCTTTAAAAATAATAACATTTATAATATGCAATTTATTTTAGTACATCTGTAACTAATTTATTATTTGTAATTTAGTAAACAAAATATGTCAATTGACATTAGACACTGTTAGAATTAATGCAATTAGAAAAAAATGCCGTTCAATATGTATGAATAGTAAAGAAACTTGAAATAAAAGAATGATCAAAATAAATGTAGACAGAAAATAAGAGGTTTTCTACTAAATTTTCGTTGCCGTCATTTAAAAAAAACCCGTTTCCGAGCATATCTTGTTAGTCCATAATTTGAGAAAGTAAAAACATATTTCCTTAATAATCCTAATATTGATTTTTTTTTCAACATTTCTAAGAATGGCCCCATTTTGCATGCTATTTATTTTCTCAATCAGCCTTTTCAGACATCATGGAATTTCGTTTATATTTTCACAAAAATATTCAAAGAAAAATATTCTAATAAAAATAACAATATTTTATCTGTAAATTTAGAAGTCAAGTGATTTTTTTCTAGTTGGTAATGTATGTAATGATATAAAAAAGTACCGATTTATCACACAATGTTTTATCATTAAAAGGTTAAATCCAGTGTCATGCCTTATTCATCATTAAAATCAAACAACACAAAGCAACAAAGATGCATCAGATTCTAAAAATAATACTTTCAATAGCCAGTTAGGTTCCTGGATCGCTAAGTTTGCTAGCGTGAGCGCAAAATTAACAAAAATGACAAACTTCCACAACTTTCAATGGATTTACACAAAAAACATATCTAAATTCGAGTTTTAGTTTGTAATGTCAAGGAAAAGTCAATATTTATCATTGAATAATTGACCAGTTTTAAAAGATAGATAAGGTTGTATATGCAAATTTTACTCATCAAGCAAGGAAAATAAACACTCTAGCGTGACTGGTGTTTTTTTTAAACAAAAACAAGAGTGAACAAGTTACATAATTTCATTTTTGCTTAAACCTTTCACTATACTATTTTTTCTATATTTTAACTAATTCTAAAGGTAATTATTTATAATAAATGTATGCAAGTTTAGATTTAAATGAACGAAACAAATTTTTTTGTTGGTACAATTGTCAAACATAACAAAATAACATAAGTTTTTAAGAAAACATTTCAGTCACAATGTTTTAACTCAATTTGTGCGTTGCATGGGGATAGTGGCTGCCTGGTGGTCCTCCAAATTATTGTCTTCAGGACAGAGGGTCAAATAAAAGGTATGTCTACCGTGTTTTCAGTTGTGTAGAAGTTGTGCGCCATTGCTTGACTTTACTTAATTCCACACAAAAATGTGTTCAACCACTTTGACAGCTGACATTTGTTTCTCTCCTTGTTAAGTAGGGATGAAACAGAATTGTATTTATAAGGTGAAGTTAAATATTAGAGATCAAATGAATCAGTTATTACTGATACTTGTTTAAACTTGAAATGGAATAACAGAAAGTACTTTAAAATCATTCCGTTAAATAAACGAAGCAAGAAATGAAAATTGAATCAATTACTATGATAAACTCGGTTTACTATGTTGTATTGGTATATGTGTGAAAATTTATACCTTTTCAGAATAAAGATTCTTTATGGGTTTTTTAAAGTAAATTCTTCACATCTTATTTATTATTTTCAATTTTAAATTGATTCACTATTTTCGTAGACCTGTGTTGTTTAGTATTTAAACTATATCGGTAAATCTTCAATTAACTTAAATTTAATGTCGTGTTTTTTAAAGATTAATTTGAGCAAGCTTTAATATTCTAAAATAATATAAGAACCAATAAACTTTATAATGCAGAAACCTGCCCACAAATAGAGTTACTTCATGAATATGTCCAAAAGTGAACAAACGGAATTTCCACTATCCCTTATACTCAGAGTTACCCGCCAAATCTTTCTCCCATCAGTAGATTACCATTCCAAATTTTGTGATTTAACTGCGATAAAAAGCATAAAAAACACCCTCACAAAAGGTGGAACTTGGATGAAATCGGACTTCAAACTTGCGGTCCGACGACCGAGACTGTCAGGTTTGCTACTGGGATTATTTTTCACAGTTTCGCCATAGCAGAAAGATGCTTAATGTCTTTTAATGTAGTGTGCAGTGGTAGTGAGCACATGGTTTAGTGGCAGCTGCGCTCAATCGTATTTGCGCTCATCATTAAACAGAATTATTTGCACTCAAGTGTTAGAAAGATCGTGAAGCTATAGGTTGTCTTACACTGAATGTCTTCAGGTTAGTGTAGTTAGTTTAGCCCTGTTTAAAGCAACACTATGGCTATTTTGGGATGGATCTTATAATTCTTAATCGCGGCCAGACGACGAGGAAGACACTTAAGCTGGCATCCTCTCTCCAAATTTCCACATCACACCAGCTGGAGGACGCTTGACTGCCGGATTTAACGTACACAAGACCCACTTATACGACGGTTCTTCGGTGGAATCGAGTATCGAACCTGAAACCTTACCACCAGGCTACCAGGGCCCACTCATGTTAGAGTTAAGCTACTGGGTCAGATATCTTATACGTCATCTGATTAAAGCTACTAGATGCACCCCCAAATAGTTTTCGAGTAGCTTCAAAAGAAGAGTAACCTAACTAAAATATATAGATAAAAAAGCTGATATGAAAATAAAAGAGTTGCCATTATTTAACTAACTATGCGTTACAATCATAGCCTCTTGTTGAGATAAAAATGCACTCGGGGAGTTTATTTCCGGCGAATGCAAAGTTAAGCAGCGCCTTACATACTGAGCAGGGAGACAAATTAGACGTGGAGAGAATAGGAAATCTTTGAACTCGGGCTCATTATAGCGAATGCATCTTTTGTTTCGTTTAATGCTTAAAAAAGGGGAAATAATGTGTAACAAAAAAAAGCGAAATGATATAAACCGAAAAAAGAATGTGTATAAAATGACGTTGAAAGAATAAAATTGCCATTAAGCTAACAGAGGAAAAAGAATAATAAAACCCATTCGGTTACGAAAATACAGGAATAAAATATATAAATAACCATTTCAATCTAGAGATTGAAAGAAAAGTTGAATTCATAATAAAGGTTATTAAATATGTATAAAATTCTTCTGGATAATTTAATGTAAAAATAGTATTTCTTGCTGCAAGAGTTACTTAATAAAATTGACCCTTACGACATTTGTTGATTTTGAAATATATTTAGAAATGACATTCATTATAGTTCCTGTATAATCTACATTGTTTAAGTTTTGTTCAGACATAATGGTATCAAAGTAGTACTTATATTTAAACACATAATATTTAAATTATTTAACATTTCTCTACCATCCTTTGACGTCAGGAGCATTAATTCAGGTGCTAAAATTAGCATGCTAATTACATTCAATTAATATCGGATGAGCGCTTTATAAACATTTGATGCACATTTTGTAAAGAAAAAAATATATATAGATACATTTTTTAAAGAGATGAATGATTAAAACAGAATTTCGCTATATCGCAGAAATTAAAATATTTTTCATATATGAAACAATAAAAGACGTTTTTATGGCTTTTGTAATTTCTGACTAACATAAAAAGGATATAGTGACTATTATGTAGCGATTTCATTTTCAGTTGCAACAAATTAAAAAAAAATACAAAAAAAATAACGTGAAATATTTTGTAAAAAAATTGTTACAATTATCTAATTGAATCTGTGCTTAAACGCTATTTATTTTACATTTCAGATATTGTTTTTCGCATCGGAGATTTTTTTTTCTTCTATTTGTTTTTAGTTGACTAAATGATTACATAGTCAGCGGGAATTTCCTCTCTCCAAATTTGTCTGCATATTTTTACCAATATGGTCAAATTTATATTTAATTTCGTTAAATGTTTAGGATCAAATATGAATTTTACATTTCTTTCATGTAATTGTTTTAGTCCAAAAATTAGCACTGAATTTGAACGTAAAAGTAATATATTAAAATTCAAGCATCTAACTCTTTGTAATTTTGAGCTATGATATCCACATATACACGAATAGAAACAATCTTAGATAGTTAGTCTTATAAAGAATTTGATTCATGCAATATTAACATTATTACCATGCAATAGCAGCATTTCTTTTTCTAGGCAAATTGTATTTGTACAAGGTGTAAAAAATTTCAAGAGGCCCTTTCCTTATCCTTTTTTTTGCCATTTTATAATGCCTAAATAAAGCAACTATTAAATTTAATTTCCAACTGGAGATTCATATTGCCTTCACAAAATGCAATGAAAACCACTTTCAGTCGTATCATTATATAGAGGCAGTGATGCATACTGTCTCATATAACAGGTATAAACTTTTACAAAATTTTTCAATCAGTTTTTGATATTTTTATGATAATACCAGTGAATGTCCTATCAGCACTATCAATGACTGTAAGTAGTTGGAATTTTAAGACTTTGTTTCCACAAAATCATAGCCCTTTTCCCCCATCAGTAAAATATGAACATTTTTTTTTTCACATCCAGCTACTCAAGAAAGTAAATGTACAGAATTTAATTGTGTAAATAACATTTACACAAGAAGATCATACAGTAAACATCCTTTTACTTTTAATATATTATTGCTGGAATCGTCTGATGGATGAACGGTGGAAAGTCGTACAAACTCAATAAATTATAGTAATACCTTATTCTAGAAGAAAAGAAAAAAATTACAGGTAGCAAAACAGCAAAAAAATACAGCACAGCAAAACAGATCTTACACAGCAGAAAATACACAGTAGCGCCCAGAGTGCAACTAAAAAACTCGCTCCGCGATCAACAGCCCAAAGACAGAATTGAATTACTCCTGTAATCATTTCATCTTTTATATACGTCCAAAGTGGAATGGAATTTTTTAGAAGGATTTATGGATCTCAGCTTTTAACAGAAAAACCACTATAATTCTTGTATTTTCCGGAACTCTAGTTTTTCCATCATGATCGAAGAATAATTGACATGGCATCTATTCGGCATTAACAATATCTGTTAATATTCTCTTTTTAGCGAGGAGACTAACATTGCAGGAAACCAACATTACAGATTCATAATACATAACTATATATATACTACGAAACAGTATCGTAGAAATATCCTTAGGTATTAGTCAATTCGTGAAAAGGAGGGCAAACAAGGAAGTAAAACCACTCATAAAATTTTTGGGAAGTAACTAATCATTGCTAATTCATTTCAGGGACGCTTCCAGCCCATAAAACTCTCTCAAGTATAAAAATTCATTTTTCATTGCATTATGATCGCAATATTCAAGCTTCACGTTTATTATGCAAGTCCACGAATGAGAAAAGAGCACATAAGTATGCGAATAAGATTATTCGTAACAACAAATGTTTGATAATATATCCCAACCACAAATTCATTTCACGGACATTTCAATACAAAAAAATCGCCATATGCTTCATAGATTACAAAGCATTGTTGCTGCATATAACTATAAATTAAAACATCCAAAGAGGAAAAAAAAAAAAAAAAATGTGGATACAAATGTTTATACAAGAGAGGTCATAACGAGTAACTACGAATTCTTTTCACAAAATCGGCTATTGCGTCAGACTTTCTTTAGATTGCAAAGCTATAGATCGCAAAGCATCTACTTTTCACAATTAAACTATAAGTTAAAACATCATCGCGTGTCATAACATAATACCTGCTATATACGAATTCATTCCACACTATTGTCGACTATTAGATTACTTTTTCCAATGACTGTAGATCGTAAAGTCTTTAAGTCCACAGCATTAAAAAGGAAGCGAATACAAAAAAATATGAGAATAAAATTCATCGCCATTTCTTGAGCGAAAAGACGAATCGATCGATTGGATACAGATCCATCAAGGTAGGGGTGGTCTGTAAGGGTGGAGCGAGGGGTCTTCTAAGTGATTGCCGCAACATGGAGCCTTCACGTTGACTTGGGGGAGTTGTAAGTGGAGAATGTGATGAGGCGGAAACCCCTCGAGATGTTCTGGAAGGTCTTTGGGGAGGGGGCTGGGGTGCCCAATTGGGACTTTAAAAGGTCACCCGGTCCATAAATAACAAAGGGACGTTTCCTGTCTCCCGAAATCGTTTTCCATGTGGGCCATCAAGTTTAGTGTGGTTTAAGCGTTTCAGTCGATTACGGATGATTAGGTGGGACAATTTTCGGTGGCCTTCAGGGACAATAAGCCTTTCAGGGAATTTAAAGAAAATATTTGGAGAAAAGGGAGTGTTTAAAATTTCGATTTTTGAATGACATCTAATGCGTTTTCAGATTACTAATTCATAAATAAGTTTTATTATGCCCAAAATTAGATCATAAAAGAATTTAGTTTAATTCAAAGCTTAGAGATGGCAGGGTTAAACATTGCTTCTATCAAAGATACACCAGATGTGTGAAATTGATGTATATTTTATTTATGGAAAAAAATACATTCGCTCGCTTGTGGGTGTTATTTGAGAGCATTTTAAAAGTAGGAAGTCCATTCGTTTTTCATAACTTCGAGAAATGCGGCAAATAAATTCATATTGTTCAAATAAAGAAGTTCACACTATTGCGTGTGATTTACCACCTTACACAAATTTCCAAACATGTCTTTAGTTATGCTTTAAATTACATGGAATTTAGTGTTATTTTCGCAGAAACAAAGTGTTTGCGTCACGCATTTAACTTGTAAAATATAAAGAGTGAAAAAAACGTTGGATAATTTTATGTAGACGACTAAAAATAAGAAAAATCTTCTAGAATCAGCCTTATAAAAAACGTTAAGGATGTTCAAGGACAGTGCTGAAAGCTGTTTCTTTAATAAAAATTAGATAAAATCTTAAGCATTTGTATTTGCAAGATCCCGTATAATATCTCCGATTAAATCTACATGTATGATAACACTAATGTAATGAGAATAGCATATACTATGAATATTACTCTAATGTATCGCACAAAAAGTATACTCTACATATAGTGTACAAAGTATATATAAATATACATAGTAGTACATATAGTAGCATACTATATATATACTATATTGCGTGGTTTAATAATAAGAAACAGCATCCAACATAAAAATTATTTGCATTAAATTGAAAGTTTTATATATGCTAACGTTGAATGCACTACTACACCAAATCAAATAAACAGAAATATAAAATTATAATAAACCTTTATCATAATTATATTAAAATTTTCATAAACCCTTTAAGAAATGCTGAAATGATTAAAGTACTGCAGTCAGGGAAACTTACTCAGTAAAGAAGTTTTATTTTCCGTGGTTTAGTTTAGTTAAAGCGACGTTTAGAATCTACGTGAGGGGAATTTTCAGGCAGTTCTTGTCACCAGGAGAAGGATGTTTGACCCTTGAGAGATAATGTATAGCAGATCTGAGAACATGACGAATCGGACCTCAAGGTATTGAACTTTATTTCCGAGACCAAAATTTGCCATTTAGTAAATGTGATAAATTTTTCTCTTTCGATTTCATTTACGAATTAAAAGCATTTATTACTAAGAAGGAAAGGGGGAAAAACCCTTAAGGATTAAATGGAAAAATTACTTTTAAAATTCTGCATTGATTTATTACAGCAATTAATTGTCTATAGCATGGCATTATTTTTAAGCCTAATTTAATTGTTCGAATTTCTTTGTATTTATTTATTTTTCATCTGTTTGTTATTATTATTAGATTTTTGGCTTTCATATACGAAATGAATGCAATATCGATATGTGCTACTAATAATGACAAAGCAGAAAGAAAAATCATGAGTGCAGGTGTTCTTGGTGTTTTAAAAATTCATTTAAAAATCGAGAAAAAACTCTGCATATTATTTTATACAGTATATATTATATATTGGCTATTATTATGACTAATATACATGATTTTTTTCTGCCATGAAAAGACTTGCCCAAATAATATGAATATCTTAATTTGTTGTTTTTTTCCTTTCATTTGGTCACTTTTAGCATTGTACCAATGATAATTAAATGTCTAATTCAAAAAATATTCAACAAGGAATAAACTAAACACCTCACACAAAACTTATATGTAAAAAGAAATAATAAATAAAGGCGACTTATTATGTTTGGTATAAGTGTTCAATCCGATATTAACTGTTAAATTTGCAACATTCTTTATCTCATTAGAATTCTAATAGTTACAACTGTAAAATAATGCAATGAATTGCATTACTGTTTAACAACAAGAATATACTAATTCGTTTCCCTTTTATTCTGACTTGGTTTCATTTCTAATGGTTACGTTTCTTGAAAAAACCATATATTTTCAAATTTTCCAGGACTAGCTTTGAACTTTATTAGTGTACACAACCGAATTCAAATTTTTTATCAAAGCAATATAAACGCGTTAAAACATCTCAATAGGCCTTTTCTGCTCTCAAATGCAATTCATTTCTAGCTAAAAGTAATGTTGATTTCCAAAATGAGGAAAACCCCGGATCAACAACCAGAGGATGTCCCAGCCATAACATTCCTTCCTCTGGGATGGCTGACTCGTCGATGTTCGAAGGGAGAGGGTGGCATGGCTTCGAGGCAGACGGCCATCGATCTTTATCGAAAACCTCCGAGACGCCCCGATAACGACCTAATGAAGTCGTTTACGAGTGGCCTGCCGATCAAATGGAAATTCCTTAGACATCACAACTTCAACCACAATTTTCACCGAGAATCTTATCAGATAGGTAGTTAACGATTTCTTCGGTCCGGCATTCTTGGGATTCTATTTCCTCTCAACTCGGTTGGGACTTAAAAGTTGAATAATCAGTCGAAGATCAAAACCATTTGTTTTATGATTGATCAGCCTTTCTTCAGATGGATCAAATTATCTACCGGGCCTTGAGTAGAGACCGGATTGTAGGCATTTGCCTAGGGATTTCGCTATTTTCGAGTGCCCCGAGTTCTTGAGGTAATTTGAATGCAATTTAGTTTTGTAATTTTCTTTTAATTATAAAGGCTGTGTAATCAAATTTATTCAAATTAAAATCAAGCATTGTTTAAATTAATTTTGGAACACTATTCTAATAATATTACAAATTAATTACTTTTGCAAACTTTATGTTGTGTTATTTTATAATTCTAAAAGATGTGGTGCCTTATCATACCTATTATTAAATACTATTTAGATTGTGTTAGTAAAAATTATTTTTAAATCTATTTTTTTAATTAATTTCAGCTAAGTACATTTTTATAGGTAACATATTGAAACCTTTTTTAGAAAATGATCTGTACATTAAGTGTTTTTTCTGCTTCAATTCATTAAAATTTGTTACTTAAAACTACTTACATAACGAAATAAAATCGATAACAAATATTTGGTTAATGGTGTTTTAGGAAGGTAATTACCTCTAAAGTAAGTAGAAATGTTTATCTAGAATTTCAATGAAGCATTTTTAAACTCATCCCAACTTAAGTGAAATCAACACTTCTTGGCGCATGCGCAAAAGCATAAAGGATTTCTGTACCTTCAAATAAATCATACTGTGCCAGAAATATACTCCTTATTATTTGAATTTTATGATTAATTTCCATTTTTGTAAGAGAAAAAAAAAGGATGTACAAATACAGAAATAAAGAACAAAATAAGCTTCAGACAACAATAAGTACCATCATGTTTGTCATGCGACTATATTGCAAAATAATTTCATTTGCAAAACAAGAGTAAATTTAGTTTTGTTGTACTGAGATCTAGTTTTGAAACAATGGAAGAGATGTTTTGAAATGGGATCATAATTTTGAATTAGCATCTTCGTCAAACAAGGAAAATTAAATTTGAGCTGGCAATCCTTTTTTAAATTTCTGCACCCACCCATATTTACATATATGGCAGACCTTTAGTAGAAACGGGTTTCGAACATGAAATCCTCCAGCTCTGAAATCAAGTACTAAGTCATCGTGGCTCTTGCAGAATAATTAATCATACAGATAAATTTACCATGATAGATTATTGTTATTTTTTATATTTAAGTTTCCTGTATTATTCCAAAAAAAAATTGTTGATTTTGACAAAATTTTGAAAAAAATTCTTTTTTAAGAAACATTGTTAGAAAATAGGTTCATTTTATCTGATATTAAAAATCAAAAAAACTATTTTTATGCTATAAATGCACAGAATTTATCTCAATATTTGCACAAGCAATTCACAAAAAATCTTGCCGGTAGCAATTTCGAAATTTTGCTTGCGTCTTCTAGAGATCTAAGATATTTTATTCCTTAACACTTCTTTTTCAGTTTAAATAAAAGAAAACATTATATTTCCCCTTATATTTAAATACTAGTAATGGAGATAGTTATAGTCATAGTTAAATTGTTTTTTAAGACTCAAAATTTCTATTTTCAACCAGAAGTAAATGAAAAACTGTCATTTCTTACTGTGTTACGCTTTTAATATTTTTCAAAAAGGTGATTTAGGTTGCCATCTTTAAACTCTGTGATCTATGTTTATTTGTTCACTTGCCAAAATTAATAAAAATTCGAGGCAATCATGTTCAACAAAGATGAAGAAAAAGAAGTTATTTACCTCAAACAACGTATCTATAAGGTGAAACAAAAGAATATTCCGTTGAATTTTTACGACGAAATCTATTCTAAAACAAAGGGAAATAAAAAAAAAATCACTTTATGAGAATACCATTGAAAAAATAGGAGGATTGTAACTTTTCCATTCGAAGCAAAATCATCGATTCTTTAGTTGCGAGACGAAGAAAATAACAAACAACGGTAAAAAGCGAGCTTGCAAGTGATTTATTGCATCCATTATTTGATCATTCCCAATCCCATATTTCTCTTAAATGCACTGCGTAGCTATTAGTTTTCGTTTTGTTCCACAGATAATAAAGTAAGAACTTAGAAAGAACCATGCGATGCAGTTAATGCCAGTTCATACTCCCGTGATTGAATATTCGCGGGTATCAAAACAACCAAAAAAACATTTTTCTGTTTTCTGAAATATCTTAAAAACAATCACTACATAGATATTTTAATACTCTTATATTAACATTCATTTTTACGATTTGTACCACATTTATACTTATAAAAGGAACTGTGTGTTGGTCTGTCTGTGGTGTCCAAATAATTATTTGCACCCACACTCATGAAATTTAGTAGACAGGTTAATCACAATGGTGATTCATTGCATCTCGAAGCTCAAATTTTAAAATTTACAGAATTTTTTTTCTATTTAATGCTATGCATGATTTTTTTTCCTTGTATTTGTTAATAGCATAAAAAAATCTATATAATGTTTAAGAGGGCAATAAAAAAATGTTCTAAAGGAATTTATCATGCACTTTCTCACACAATTTATCGAATTTTAAGAACTTTTTAAAAGTTAGTCTTTTTTTTTTTTAGTTTAAAAAATTAAATTTGAATAATTGCATCCAACATTTTAATCCCGTTGTCTTTTTTCAAAGTTTTGAGGTGATTATTCGAATATTTCTCTTTAAAAAGCAAATTATGAACAAAATATCTTTACTGATTTATTTTTAATTAATTCATTATTTTCAGATAAGTAAGCGAAAGTTCGGCTTTGAGATGTTTTATTGCTTCGTTGATACCGCAAGGAGCCAAATTTAAAATTTAAAAAGTCGTTAAAATGATTTCCACATCATTTAAATTTTAAGGACATCGTTTGAATAATACTTTTTAATTTAGTTGACTCTCGCACTTTTGTTTAGTGCATTTTCATTTTCACTTATTAGTTCTGAATTTTATCGTCTGTTGTTCATCAGGAGCAAACGATAAAAAGAAAATCCCAAATCAATATTATTTCTTCTATTTCGTTTTCAAAGCTGTTTATCAGATTATTGTGGTTTTGATTTTATTGACATTCATCATGTTACAGTCAATATTACTCGGAATCTATGAATCTATAATTTT
Source organism: Argiope aurantia (assembly GCA_026543865.1). Lineage (NCBI taxonomy): Eukaryota > Metazoa > Arthropoda > Arachnida > Araneae > Araneidae > Argiope > Argiope aurantia. The sequence continues at coordinate 152,561 of JAPMOR010039821.1, forward strand.
TTTTTTTTGCTTCACAGTTGGCACTCAATAAAATTCATGTCAATAATAATTATATATAATTATAGTCAATAAAATTCATGTCCTGTCAATAATTTATTATATTTCCCAAACAATATCCAAAACTAAAAAGCTGGTAGATTTTTCCATCATAAAATGAAACAATAGGTCGCTCTTAATATTTAATTTCAATGCACAGTGAAAAGAATAAATGAATGGAATTTTTGGACTATATCATGTTGACCAAAAATTTAATATCAATCAACAATTATAGTATCGATATTGCATACAAAATTTCATTTGTGCTGCTTATTGTGTATCTAAGTTATTGCTTTTATATATATGTATATAAAAAAACTGGCAGACAGACACTCAGCTGTATGATAGCTTTGCATAAGTCTACAGCCTAACAAAATTAAAAATCCAATTTCAGGAGTAAAGTTTGTTACATTCTTAAACTATATTTGCATGCTGGCAAACAGACATTCAACAAAAAAAAAATCTCTCATAGACGAAAATTTAATAAACAACAACAATTTACTTATAAAAGCCATATATTCTAAATTTTATGCTTCAATCTTAGAGATAATCCAAAATTATGGGCCAATAGACAAATTCGGTCAATAATGAAAAGATGTTCGATATATCTTACCACAATTATTGCGGGCTTAGAATCTCCATCAAACAACATATTATAAAAAAAATGAGAGCATTTATCTTTTGCTTTCACAAAAGTATCGTATCGGTAATACTAAATCAAGAATAATTTTTGTTTAGGTAATATTCAACATTTTTGTTGATATCGATAACATTAAAAATCTTATACAAGTATGTACAATTATCTCTTGCAATGACTTTTGTAATCTTAAAATTTTTTTAGTACGGATTAAATTATAAATAAAAATAAAAAATTTAAATCTAAAATATTTCAAAAAATAATCTTATTCTCTTAACACTTTTTAAAAATTCATTTTTAATTATACATATTTATTCAATAAATAATAAATAAGATACTCTAGACGGAATAATAATGCAAGTATGAATAAATCTAAAAATAAAAACTGTCACACAATAATTGGAAACATTATGCCAATAAAATCATTTTTATTCAATTTAAAAAAAAAAGTTTTTTAGTTATACTGCTTTGTTTTCTTTCAATTTTTTTCTCTAATTTTAATAAATTTTCTGTTTTAGTTTCTAGATTCATACGTATGCATATTACAACTGCATAATACACATATTTGAGTGGATTTTTAATTGTTATATAATTACGAGGATATTTTTAAAGACATAAATCGAATCTAGAATATATTGTAAGATCATCCTAGGACTGAGAATTCTAATCTCCTTTAAATTTCACTTGCATATTAATGGTCTGAAAAAAAGAAATTTTATTTTACACCATAACCGGAATCACCAAAAAAATAGAACGAAATCCTTAAATCGAAAGCAAAAGGAAAAGTTTGACAGTAAACAAATAACAAAGCAGAAATATTTCCAAACATCCTCCAAGGAATATACTTTGTTCCTTAATTTTTAATGAGTTTTAATTTAAAAATGCGCAAAACAGATTATTCTTTCTCAACAAGAGACTACAATCCAGTTTTCTTTTTAGATAAATTGATATTGATGTGTTAATCACCTACAAAGCAGTATAATTATATCCGAAACTGTCTTTATCCATCAAATTAAAATCCGTACGCTCATTACAAAAGGTGTGAAGGTTGTTTATTTGGAACACTAATTTGCAGGAAAGAAGTGATGCGGCGATAATTTTAAACCAATCTATCACTCCAGCAGGCAATCATTTTGACACTGAACATCCATTCTCCGGAAAGATTATCACTGCGTAGGTGGCAGTCTCGGTGGAGAATTTTACACAGTTAAGGCTGGAATACAAATTTTAGAATGAGCCTTAATTGCTTTTATTAAAATTTCGACAGAATACTGCTTCAAGGACATGAAAAGGAATAAAAAGAAAAGAGGATACTCTTATGTCCCAAATTTGATACAAGTTTTATCGGAAAGCAAGAGGAATAAAATGATGCATTGCTTTATCCATTTCCATTATTAAAACATTTCAAGAATGTCTTATAAATTTATAAGAATAATAATCCAATTTCATGATGTAAGATTTTTGTTTATATTTAATTATCAAATCGTCAAATGATAATCTTATTAAAACAGTATAAATTTACGGAATCAACTCATTTTCAATCAAATACATCATGACGATTTAATTTTAAAACTTTCTGCGCATCTCTCTATGCTATCTGTAGTGTCACATACAGCATAGAATAATGGGAAGTTGACACATTCGTTTTAGTGGTCATTATGATTATTCTGTTGGCGAATCTACTAATAATGAAGATGAATGTGCGTATAGGCGCTCTATAGGCCAGACCATTTGACATAAAGCTGAAAAATCTGACACAAATATTTTGGAGAGTAAAGTTGAACAATTCGAAGTATTTTTTTTAATTAAAAATTAACCGAAACTAAAATTTTCGCTACCATGCCTTTCAAAAATATAATAGCACCAAAATAATTTTTACATCATTTGAAATTCAAAACAATTTTTAAATTATACTGTTTATGCTATTGTTTTAAGTTATACTAATATGCATTTATTTATTTTTTTCAAAATTTAGAATATTTTTCGGAAATAATATACTTTTTTAAAATTTTATTTCCAATAATAATTAACATCGTTCAGAAATTCAAACCATTTTCATTTTTCATCAAATATTTAATCGCGTGATTTTCTTCCATTGTTGAAAGTTAACGAAGAATTGTCTTAATTATTTGTGCAGTTTACAAGACGAATAAAAAAAAAGTATAGTTATAATATTACGAAAGTTAGAAGATTGATGAAATGGACCCTTATGTTTTTAATAAAACTGACGTCATAGGATTAATATATATTAAAAGGATTCATGTGCTGAATGAACAGAGAGTATGTCAATAATTAAAATAACATGGATGATAATTTGACGGAATCTCAAATGTGAAGTTATATTTGAAAGAGTTAACTGAAATTAAATATAATCGATATTCGAAACGAGACCAGTTTTCCAATAACTTTTCGTAAGATCTCTTTTTTTATCATAGAAATTTTCTGATGTCAAAATATTTCGGCATGTTCAATATGAAGAACGCTGGAGTGTTTGTTGATTATCCCGGCATTAATTAGTAATAATTAATTAGTAATATTAATAATATTTTGATTAAATATATTATTAGATTATTATATTACATTAATATATTATATATTATTTAAGCAATATTAATATAAAATAAATATATCATTTTGATTAAATTTTATATAATATTTATAATATTAATAAATATACTACAATAATTAATATTATTAATTTATTCTAAATTAATAATATTAATAAATAACAGTCTTTTGAATAAACGTTCATTTATTCTCAGTAAACAAATACAGTATATATACTTTTATTTCATGCACTGAAATAGGATGTCATATTACCTATGAAAATTTGTTTATCCTTTTTTTTTTTCCACACAGGACAAAAATGCATTAATATATTACATAATAAAATTAAATTGTAGATAAAATGCATATTTATAAATCCAGCAAAACTCTATTCTTTATTGGAAATTTCAATCTCACACTTAATAGAAAAATTAAAAGTTTCTTTATTATTATTTTTTTTGTTGTTGAATCGAAATAAAGAGGGATTAAAAGCACGCAACAGGCGAGAGTTTTTCCAAAAATGAAACTAGAAATTCGTAAATAAAATTCTCCTAAACTTTTCAAAGTATAAAAATGTATTCCTCCGAGATAGAAGATTAATTTAAAAGGTTGTCCTGGCATTCTTTTTGAGAAACACTCGTAGCAATCACTACCTCTTCTAACGTAATTAGGAATGAATAGTAAACAACTCCGTCCAGAATTGCTCTTGCAATCTAATTTATAACGAGGAAAAGGCGTTGCTCTTTCCAAATAAATGGAAATTGTATTTTCGCCTCGCTCACAGCTCGTTTCAATTTATATCAAAGTCATGCATTCATTCCGAGAGAAAAATGGCCTGAAAATAAATCCCCCGTGTTAATGCAGCATTCTTTAAGTATACTACATACATTTGCATAAACTATGTATGGATATTTCTTCGCTGGTAAAGTAGCATTTCCTTTACTGAAAAATACGTATTAAGAAGATTCTATTAATGTCGATGAAAATGGATTCTCTTTTTATTAAAATAAGTTCTATTCTAAATAAGTTTCCATTTCATATATCTTTTTTTAATTGTTTTTAGAGCAACTGTTTCAGCAAATATTTAAAAATAGCTGCGGCTGCAATTTATGTATGCTTCATTTTAAAATATGATGATTTTTTATGTAAAGAAGCATACTTTAAATACAAGTAGTGTATCATTTAAACATATTGAGAAAATGGGTTCTTATTATTTTTAACCCAGTAACTTTTTACAAATATCTGATATCGAAGTGCAAATTACAAACCGTTACACAATCAAATTAAATCCTACATTGAGAAAAAAAAAACGAAGCGTTGCAAAAGAAGAAAAAAAAATCAAATGCTGCATTCTCTAAAGCTAATAATTATGTTTGTTACGGAAATATCTCCGGATGTGAGGTAGAAATAGATTAACAAGCTAAATATCGGATACAGATGCTATACTGCAGAAGAAAAATACGAAAAACAGGCAGTAAAACACAAAAGAGGTATCTATCTCAAAAATCATAACTCTCTTATAGAAACTTAATGTACAAACAGACAGCAAACCGTAATTCAACAAAGTATCGAGTTTTCAAGAAGAATCTCGGATCTCGGCTCCTAACAGAGATATTGCCATAATAATTTTTATTTTTTATTATTTTCATTTTTGTCAGTAAAATCGTCAATTCTTTATCGAAGTCGAAGAGATGCTAACCACACATTCATTCAAGCATTCATTAAAATATCCGCAAAATTCTTTGAGATTGATGCTCAGGAAAGTGATACTACAAATTCGTAATACATTGTAAGCATATTTTTATACATTTTGTGAGATTAATTAAGTTTTAAATGACAAAAAATGTTTATCAGATGCATTCAAAATAGTGAATACAAAGTTCACAAAATGATAGTTGTTTCGTGAGTGTATGATTACGTCTAATTCACATTTCTATCATTAAGTTCTGATTTGATTGTATTAAAGATTGTTCATGAGATATTGATTGCCAGGAAACAGATTAAATAATTTATCGCATTTAATAGTGTAATGAAGCAAGTGATTTAATTTTGGTTTTCATTTTCTAATTAAAACAGATTTTTACAGAAAAATACAGTGCAAGATAAATATTTACCATAAAATATCGAAATAAACAAAATGCTTTCAATCTTTTTCTACTTTATATTTGAATTTAAATGAAACTCCATCGAAAACAATAAGCACGAGAATCAAAAACTCGAATTAAAAAGCAAAGAAAAGAATCATCCTCTGAAAAGACACACTCTAACACTCACGCACACACACAAAAAAAACCTTTCTAAAAATAAATACTTCCGCCAGTCAAAGAACAAAATCCCTAAAACCGACAAAGATAAATGCGAAGTTTCAGCAATAAAACACTTTCATTCGAAATCAGACTAATCCACCCCTTCTTTAAATATTCCGTGCTGCGACAAAAGCAAATATCAGTCACATCTAGTGCACCAGCAAACGTTAAAAAACGGAGACGCCGGCACAAACGGCGGCGATGGGAAATTTCTAAAAAGGTATTCATTACATTGATCAGACTCATCGCTCATCGTAAGAGACGTGTGACCTTTGGGCACCACTTTCCTCGGTTGCCATGGGTAACGTTGAGACGCCAGTGAAAGAGTTCGACTCTTCTCCTTTTTCTAACAGCTTTATTATTATTTTTTTAACCTTATTAGATGGCGAGTCTAGCTGGGAGAAGGTAGAACAAGATGAGTTCTACACTGACCAGCGCGAAATTGCCTCTGGGCCCGCGAGAGATGGAATGTTGAGATACGTTTCTCACAAGTAAACGCTTCAGTGTCCATCTGGGAATTATGGTTTGCGTCACTGGTCAATGGCTAGGTGGTGGCCTGAGGGGTACAGGGAGCTGAGTAAAATATAACTGCCATTGGAGCATTAGAGATGGCAGATTATGCCGTTCCCCGAGGAATAGCAATGTCTAAACTCTTCTATATAAACACATTTGTATTCATCCGAAGCAGCTCTGATCTGTAGGGAATTCAAAGCATTGGAATTTCGTAGCGAGTTATCAAAACAATGAGTAAAATAATAGTTTTCTGAGAAAATTATATCTAGTCTTTTGCAAAAGACTCTTGAGATTTGTCTGAAGTGTTGATTCTATTGTGCAGGCAATGATTATATATTTGCATATATAATAATTGAATCACGAACTCGATTCCAGAGAGATATCGTTTGATCACTCGATGCAGGAATAGCTTTTAAATCCAAATATCTTTCCTAATTTGATAGTATCAATGAAGTCATTGACAAGTCGAAATGGCAGTCAAGGAAAAGATTGGCGACGCATTTTTACGTCAATAAAATATTTCTAATGTAATATTTTTATGTTTAAAACTATTTAAACTTTTCTAAAAAGTTTATTATTTAATCAGGTTAATTAGCTATAAAATAAAACTATTTTAACATAGGATTGATGCTGTTGCTGCAAAACTTATATATGGTTTTCAGAGGTGAAGCGGTCACTCAATAGATACAGCGTGATTAACTTGAGTTACCAATGACTAACAACTCAAAGACTATCAATGACTGCTATCCTCTAAATACACAGCTTTGAAACCAAGTGTTACTTATTCAAAAACGGTGTTATTGAAGTGACCAGTAGAAAGTGTTTGAATTCTTGAATTTATTTAATAGTTTTGAAGTAATATTTTATTAGATCTAATTTAAAACTTGGTAGTGTATTAGTTCTTAATATTCAGCAAAATATCTATTTCAAATCAAATTATAATTAATCTTGGAGCACGGGAGAAAAAGTTCTTTTTTAAATGCATTTTTCTCTTTACCTTATATTGTGGCAATTTAATAAGCAAAATAAGATCCGCTGCTTGCTTAGGAGATTAGATAATGTTCTAGTTTCTCGTAGATTTTAAATAGAAATTTGGTATGAATGAATTATTTCTATTAGAAATAATTTATATTTAAATTCCAAATAAAGTAAATTTTAGAAAATATTCAGAAATATAAACACTACAGAAAAAAATTACTCCTTGTTCAATAAAATACAACAGTGAAAGTTCACTATAAATATTTCTTATATTACTAGTTTACAGAGTATCAGAAAGACATTCTTAGAACATCTCTTCCCCCCCTTCCCCCACACACATTATTAAAACTTCACTTTCTTATTGCTCATGTAAATTACATGGATATAAAAAAAATGCATCCATCTTTGCTTTTAATAATTGAAGAAAATCACGGAATTAAATATGATGGACTGATGATGGATGGTTTCGAATTTCAGTCAATAATTAAATCTTCAGCTGAAAATTATATTTAAAAAGTATTTTAAATAAAATTGCTAATATTATGGAAGAACTGACACAAAAATTAAATTGTTATCACTAAATGTAATTTTAAAATTGCAGAAAAAATATTTTTGCGAAGTTATTGCGACGAAACTTCAAAATCACTTAATTTTTAATTTAAATTCAATACGAGTTGCATATTTCCACACTTTAAAGCATATCGGCGCCAAATTTGATAGTTCTAAGACAGATGATATGCTTATATGTTACACTGTAACACATTGCAATTGAACACTAGCAATTGAACACATTGGCCGTATATTATATTATATGAGAGAGAGAGAACAAAATAGAAGAAACTTTTTCGATTTATTTCCCAAAGAGAGGCATACAAAGCGATTATCGATGCACCAGTTTAAAACGAAAAATAGCAGAAGAGATTAATGTTTTTCCTTTCAGTAGTTTTACTATGATAGGGATTTCTTTGAAGCTGTAGATTTAGGAAAGGGAAATTTAAATATCTGTAAAAGAATGTTGCAAGAATTATGTATTTTTATCCCTTCTCTCAAAGCGTGATAACCTGCTGAATTCAGTAGTTTTACAAAGCGCGTGTAGAATTAATTAAATAAAAAAGTAAGAATTGGATCAAGAAATAAGAGACCATTTTAGAATGAAGTTAATATGAGCTAAGTTAAAAACCAGAAAATCAAATTAAGATATATCATTACATATAAATATATATGGATGAATAAAAATTATACGGGCCAATTTTATTTCTTTAAAAAAACCCACAAGAAATTTCATTCCAAAACATAATAAAGTATAACAATAACACTATTCAGTTTAAAATAAAACTGGAAAATCGGCTCTGGCAATTTTAGAATCTAACCCGAAGTTTAAAGGGCAAATGCTCAACTAATTTCACCCGATAGAATTCCAGCCCCAAAACCTTTAGTTCTATAATTCACCAACAGTTCGTGATCCTATCATTCTGATGCCATTCTGCTAAAGTGAAACGATTATTTATTCCACAACACGAACCAAGTCGTAGAATTTTAACTTTAGCAGTCTATTCTATAATTATTACGTTCGCTGGCTGGCTGCTCGCGATTCTGTCTTTCCGAATTTCATGCGATTCTATCAAAGCGAAACGATTATCGATTGCCATTCGATAAAATTAACTGGAGTTTCAGCAAAATAGTGATTCTTGAAATGGCAGCAGCGTCGATCCGTTCGTCCCAAGGCCATCTGCCAGCAATTCGAGATTATTTAATGTCCCAAGAAAGTAGGAGGAGGGAGAGATTCAATCGAAATTCGATAGGAGGCCTTCGTTTTCGAGGAGACATCATTTTTGATGGATATCGTCTTTTTAGTAGCATAGCGAATCGCAGGTACATGTTTCGCATCGTATATCGATGTAACCAGTGGTTAAAACACACCGAGAAAGACAAAAGTGCTTCGAATATTTTATTTCAAAGTCTCATGTTATGTGCATACCAATTTATGGATATGTAATAAAGCTTAAGGATGTAAAGATATAAAGTATAAATAGTATCAGAATATTATTAAAAATGAGAACCATTTCGGTGCGACTTTAATAATTACCTTTATGCAAGAGTTAATAGATGAATTTTTCTGTTTAATTCCTTGTATATTAAATGAACAAAAGAAAAATTTTGTAATTGGCAAAAAAAATTCGAGCGCGAAGTTTTGACGAATTATGTCTATTTGCAAACATAAATCAAACTGCTTTCATCTGGATGGGAGAAATTTGGTATGAGGTCCTTATAACAAATTCGTGGATTCCTATAAAATTTTGAACGAAATTCGTTCACAGGAAATCTATGTATCTGAATATTCATACACAACGTAAAATGATAACTACAACTGTAGAACTTAATGGATGAAATTTGGTATAGAAGTTTATTATCTTAAGTGTATATTCCTATCAAATCTTGAACGTCTATAGTAGACTGTCTGTTGATCTCCCCTTTAGCATTCATGCAAAACTAAACGAATATTTAAAAAAATTTGGCACACAATTACATCAAATAAATTTGTATATTTGTACCGAATCTTAAATCAGGTCCATCACTGAGTCGACCATGTATGTATCTGTACAATCACAAACCTGTAAACTTAATAGTTCAAAACTGCAACGACTTAAATAAATATTTAGTTTTATTTATAATAACGTCCCGTTGTAAAGCAACACTAGGGATATTTTGGGATGGACCTCGTAATTTTCAGCCACGATCAGATGACGGGGACGACACCTGAGCTGGAGCTCCTCCCTCCTCATTCAAACCCACTACACTACACTACACTAGTGGGAGGACGTTTGGCCCTGATGGATTTAACGTGCAACAGACCCCCTTACACAACGGTTCTTCGGTGGAATCTGTCTCGAACGGCTCACGAGCCCAGACCTTACCACCAGGCCACCGTGGTCCCTTAAATTAATGAAATTTCGTATTGGGACTAAAATTGCAGTAATACTAATGGGTTAGATTCTGGATATAAAAATTCGTTCACTCTTAGCATTCACGGCCCTCTCTAAAGTCTACAATTTTAAGATGGGAGAAGTGGGAGGGAGCATTTTATTAGAGAGGAAGACCACTCCAGTTGCTTAATTTATATAGGTTAAGCTTTCAATAATCTGCTTTCTTATTTGTAAAGTGAACAAACTCAAACAGGAATTATGACTGCTATATATTGTTGGAGTTCCTTTAACTTTTTATCTTTAAATCTTTAACAATTTTTTTCGCACATAAATTGTTAAAGTTAATAAATTAATATTTTTTAACTAACTCCATCCCTTGGTGATTAATTTCATTCATCAATAATAATGGCTTAGTATCATTTCATTCAATCTCTTATGTATAATCTGATATTCATAATTCTACCTTCAATTATAATAAATAATCAAGCGATGTTATTTTGGTAATATTGAATTATTCTGCTCATTGTACACATAAGTGTCCTTGATTATGGCACAGCGTGTGATGTAACTGTACACACCATCTAATATCTATTGCATCTAGTCAGCTTCACTTTTTTTTTCTTATTCCTCGGATAAATTATGAAGTTGATTTGAGAATTAAAAGGATACAGTGCATTTCATATCTAGGAGCACGCTAAATAAATTAATTATATCATACTGATAAAATGAATTGAAAAACAACAATCCCAATCATTTGGTTTACAAGATATATTTACCAAGACATTTTATAGAGGGTTTATTTACAAATTCTGCTGAAAACTACATAAATAAAAATGATCGCTAAAATTCATTATAATTTTATCAAAGAATATGAAACAATCTTTAATGCCAGGAGCTTTAAACAAAAACATAAATAATTAAGTATTTGTAAAAACAATGAAAATTATTTAAATTTCATTGCAATACTAAGAAGTAAGAAATTTATTCAGATTTTTTTAATTGTCAGAATTCAGGAAAATATTGCACAAGTACTTTGATATCATAACGGAAATAATTTTTTTAACATTAAAATAGTGTAAAATAATCTTTATACTGTAACAATTTCGGAATTTATTGTGGAAAAATGGAAAATGGAGCATGATTTTTAATAATCCAAAGTCTCGAAAAAATAGTTTGCATATATCTAAATTCCTACCTCCAAAGTGTATTTCTTCCATGTAGAATACTAACAAACATACAATTCCTTTTATTATTTGTTGTGATTCATTGATGTGCAATTAGCTTCACGGAGTGCCTCAACTCTTAATCTCCGAATATTGCTATTGTTTGAAGAAAATAGGCATCCAATTGAAGAATTTATTAAATATAAAAATGTTTCAATATTCAAAATAATAAGAAAAAAAAGACGTAAATTAATTCTAACATTCGAGATTATATAAAAAAAATTATAGAGATAATATATATATAATAAAAAAATCTTAAACATTAACTAAAAAATTAAATTAACTTTTCAAATTTTAATTGCTCTATGCGTAACTTCAGACTGTTGCGATAAAATCTAATTAATGAAAATAAACTTAATATTTTTTTAAATATAAGTGTTTAAAAATATTATGCAAAAACTCTTATTCCTTTCCCTTTACCTTATCATTTCCAGTTTAAAAATACTGGTTGGCTTCCAAAAAACAATTGAAAAGTTGAAAACCGTTTTCAAAATTTTAACTATGCATTTCAATAAAATGCGGCTTGTAACTATCGGTAATAATTGTCTTTATCTTAAAATAATAAATATTCATATCAGAACCTAAACCAACCGGGAACAATATTAAGAGAAACAGATTTTTAAAAGAGTAACAGACATAATGAATTACGTTCAAATTAATTGATAGTTGTAAGTAGTGCACATTCTATGTTTTTTTTTATTGAACTATTTTTTTCTGTATGCACTGCATTTTTTTAAGGAATCCAAATAAAAGAAAAATGTTTAAAATGAAATGACTTTTTTACAATTGAAGTGTAAATTCTCTATACATTTTAAACCAAATTTATCGTTCTTTTTCAATTTAGTAAATGCACGAACAAACACAAATGATAAAAGAGCTTTACCTGCTTATATCATTTTAACCGTAATTCAGAAACAAATATCTTTAGAGCGAAACAGATGCTTTTATGTTAAAATAATTACTTAAAAGATTTGATACAGAAACCAGATCTGCGAAAAAAGAAAACGACATGAAGAACTTAAGTGATATATCCATTTAATGTATTATACTTTTTCAAAAAATTCCCCTATAAATTATACGGATGAACAACTTCGTGATTTCTTTTAAAACTAAAAGTTTTTGGAAAAATCAACCTATGAAATAGCAACTTTAAATGCAAAAAAGATTTAAAAAAACATTAAAATGGACGAGGCAATTCTGCATATTGTTAAAATTTTGCTTTTTTACTGAGTTTATTTTTGCAAAAACATTTTAGAAACCAACTTAATTTTTTATTTGATATATAAAAATATTCAGGATTTCGCTGTAATATAAGATAGGCTGAGGAAAATCTGTCTTTATCTTTCGTGGATTATAATAATTAATAAAACAGTACAATAATTATGTCTATAAATTTTATACTTGTAAGAATTTGCTTTCTCACTATGCGCGCGAGCGCTCATATGTGTGTGTGTGTGTGTGTTCTACAGACCAGACCATTTGATCTTGCCTCATATATACTTTGGAAGGTGGGAATAAATAACCAAGAGCGATTTTTCTTTAATATTTTAATTAATTGACAATCAAGCAAAAATGTGACATTTTTCTTTGATAATTACTGAAAATATTACAGGTCTGAAATTATTTTTAGATGATTTTAAATTTCAAAAGCGACGGCTAAAAAAATGCTTATGATAATAGTAATAATGATAGTTTAAATGTTTTGTAAATTTGTTTCTGATATTGGCAAATTCCTGAAAAACGTTTGATACGTTAGATTTCCTTGTTGAACAGAAATTAAAACTATTATCAATTGTTTCATCAAATATTTAGCCACCATTTTCTCCCAGTCTCCACCATTCCCTCACCCCAAATTATAGGAGTCGGCCGTAATAGATTAATTTAAGAACTGACATTTCAATAATTATTTATATATTATTTATGTTTTAGACAATTCTAGCTCTTTCTTTAAAATCCTAGACAAGTATTCAAAAATGTTATTTTAATTTAGAAATTCTTTCAACGCTCTGAGCAAACTTTTAATTCTCTTATGTTATGAATAATTAATAAGCTTTATTCATCACTGTTAATTTGGAAATGAATAAACCTATTTCATTAATAAATTGTCCTCCGTTATTCTTTACAACTTCGTGATAGTATATCGATAAAGATACATCTATTTTGTAAAATAAAAATGAAATATAAATGATTACCATTAAAAGAATGCGAAATAAAAAACAAGAAATTGAAGTTTCCGATATTTATTATTACTAAATCTCTATCAACACCCTTTATTGATTGTTCATTTCAATTTTTTCTGCATTCAATTGACAAGTGTTCATGTAAACAAACAACAAATTTAGAAATTAATACATGAAGAGATCTTTTAAACTTTTTAATTAACGCTGTTTTTAAAAACATTAATAACAAAACATAAAAAACGATTCTACTCCTTAAAGGTTTTCAGAATTAATGATTGCAATTACGGTTGAGCAACGCATTGAAGTTGATCAAACATTATATAATTAATAATTACAATTACAACTGAGTAATGATTTGAAGCTGATCTAATATTATATAATTACTGATTACAACTGAGTAATGATTTGATGCTGATCTAATAT
>JAPMOR010039821.1:166337-295954 GCA_026543865.1 Argiope aurantia
GAAATTGATCTAATATTACATAATTACTGATTACAACTGAGTAATGTACTGAAGCTGATCTAATATTACATAATTACTGATTACAACTGAGCAATGCATTGAAGTTGATATATTACATAATCACCGATTATAATTGAGCGATGTATTGAAATTGATCTTATATTTTATAAGATACATGCATTGAAATGTAGTTTTAACAACGAAATTTAAATTCATTAAATTATATTTGGTACTCAATTATATGACTGCGCCCAATTAGAAATGAGCTTCAACTAATTTGCCAACTCATTCTCAAAAAACATTTACAAAAAGGGGATATAAAAAAATAAGTCGGCAAAACACACGCCTGATTAGAGAACGAAGACATCAGTCGGGGGCTTATAACAATTTCGTCTTTTAACGGCATCCCATTCCGAGTCCACGTGAAAAGATACCTTGATCCAAAACGAAATAAAGGGACAAGAAAAAACAGTTTTAAAAAGATGAGAGGGCATTAGACAGGAAGTCCGGAAATGAGTTAGAACCAAAAGTCGTTCAGAAACACATTCAGCAACTTTACATTCTAGAGATTTTTGTGTTATGTTCCCTCGTAAACGATGCACAATCTTATCCGGTAAAAAACGGGCGAGGTCCGGCAGCGAAGAGTTGATGGAGATTTTACGTGCTCGTTCGTGTTAATGAGATATTTCGGACTCTCTCGAGCATTTTTATGTCGGGAGGTCTGAACGTGCCTTTTTTTCAAGGACGCGCATTCTGTCCTAGACATTTCTCCCGATCCCCCCCCCCCCTTATCTCCGTCTGCGAAAAGATGCGATTATTCTCATATAATAGCGCCCTATATTGTGTAATATTGCAAAATTCGTTTTAAAAAATTACTTAATATTATTTTAGAATATTGAAACAGTACAAAATAGTACTGAATAATATAATGAAAGTCATAAGTTAAAATATTGCTCAATATAATATTGTTCAAAGTGATTAATGTATAAATATTTTATTATTTAAATTAATTAATTTAATTTAATATTTTATTTTATTATTTATTATTTGTTGTGACATGAAAAACAGTTTCCAATATTAAATCTAGCTATCTATTAAAGCACAGTTTAGTTATAATTACAAAAACATTTTATAATTGTAATAACAAATAAATAAGAAGACATTTCATAAAAATTATTATTAGTTAATAATAATTTGATGCTGCATATAAAATGTCATAGGATATATAGAATAAAATATTATGTTATTTAAACTTTGTTTAAATAACAAAAGTTTTATTTAGTATTCAGTAAAAGTTTTGTTTAATTTTGTTATTATTTAGCTGGAAATTATAAATCAATTTTGAATGCTTCCAACTTCCTATTTTGAAGCAATATAATGGATCATTTAGGAAGTACCCGCATTTTTCAACCGAGGTCAGATGCTAAAAGGAACAAAATTTTCTACTTCCAAACCGAATCTCTTGATTATTCTTTAATCAACGTTTATTACTTTTCAGTTATCATTTCTTTTGATAGGTATTTGTATTTCAGCTTGAAAATCAAATCCAAGTTAGATAATCGGTAACCTATCTATCAGGATAGCATGAAAATCGGACTACTAAATAATCTGTCCTGTAGAATACCAACGCACACGCACGCACATTGATCTTTATTAGTAGTAGTGATTACTTCTCTGGTTCATTAACAATTGTTTTCATGGCATTTATTACATGCTGTCTTTTTAATATACTTGATATTATAATATTAAACAATCTATCCTAGATATTCTTTTTTTTTATGTTTGTAAATGAAAAGCAATAACTACATTATCACCATATGAATTTTAGTAAAAATTCGCAGAAAATACTTTCAATAGTCATTATTATCATTTTTTATTTGTCATTTTAGTACATCCTACTACCATATTAAAAAGAAAACGATGTGTGAAAACTCTTATGCATTATGCTATCAATTCCAAAAATTAAAGCTGTTTCTGCAAAACAATATTAAATTATTCAAAGTTACATTTTTCCAAAGTTTAATTAACGCAAAATAGGAAAATTTGTCGTGAAATGAAGCGAATTTATTAAATAGATGGTTGCTATCCTGGGAAATTGCATGCAGATTTGGCTTAATAAATTCCCATAAAAATGATTTATTTTTATATGTCATTTTCATTTAAGAGTTTTTTTTAATAATTGCCAAGATTATTTATCTGCTATTATTTAACTTAAAGATTTCTTTTTTTTTTCAAAGAAATTAAATTAATTAAAATAATGATTAATTAATTAAATTTAAAATTACATTTTCTTGGGGGTTTTCTTTATATTCTTTTATTTTATTAATTTTCATCCAATATGGATTTACAAAACTTATTTAATTTACGTTACTTAGTTGGTTTAAATCGTCACTCGATAAAACAAACATTCCCATTAACTTTTAAATTTCTGTTCTCCAGATTAATTTTCTAATTGAATTATTCATACTAATGGGACATTTATTGCTATTTTAATTCACTTGTTGTAAAGGGTAACTAAGGAGTTTATGCTACTGATTACTGCTTTTTAAATCGATTGCTACTTTGAAGTATTATAGGAAATAAATTCTATAATGCAATACACAAATCATACTCATCATTATATGTCTCGAACACTTCAATTAATATTTAAAGTATTCCAGTCAAATACAACATGAAACTTTGAAAATATCATCACCTCATAATAATAGGATATTGTATTGCTGAATTGACAGCTATCAGTATCTGCATTTTTTTGGTGGGAAACTTTGTTTCGCATAATCTTTTGAGACTATTGACCTATGTGGTCGTATTTAGCTTATACGTAGGTGGAATGAAGGTCGAATTTATAAATTTCCAATATTCTCATTTTCTTCTATTTCATTATCATCAGAAATATCGAACTGCCTCACTCGTCCTTTTACTGGAATTAAGTCACTATCAGAATCATTAACATAAATATTTTCACAATAATCGTTGTTGCTTTACATATTCAAACCAATGTTCTAAGAATCAAAATCAAGCTCGTCGTCACTATTTTCAATTTATGGAACATCGTCTTTGTCATTTCAAAATATTTTTAAAGTATTTTAAGAAGCTAAAATAAATAGATACACTTGAACGTAATAGGTAAAATATTATTCGGAAATCAGTATATCACCGAAACGTGTCGATAAGATCAGTACGGATCGTTGCTATGGTAGCTGACAGCTGCCATAAAAATGTAACAAAAAAAGGCTTTAAGGATAAGAACGGGATTTTTAAGGCGAACAAGGACTTTCAGTCCGCAACTTTCTATAACAATAAAAGTTTTAAATAAATTATTAAATTAATTTAATGAATTTAACTTATTAATAGAATAAATTAATTTAATTGTAGGGAAAAGCTTTGGTAGCTAAGAATAAATTCTTAAATTTCACTAAATTTCTACAAAATTAATTTTCGTTGTTTAATAATTATATTTATACCCAAGCACATTGTGCCAGTATATTTATTTTATGATTGTATTTATGCACACTTTAATGATAAGAGTAAACATTAAAAAGGTAAACATGGGAGAGTGGAAAGTTTCCATGTTCCGAAATTTCTGACTAGAGGTTTGAATCTCTTCTAGGTCATTTCATCTAAAAGTAATTTTTAAATGGATTAAGTGGGTATTAACTTTTGCCTTAGACAGTAATTATCTAAACAAAAAAAGATGTCAACCTTTAAGCAGAAAAAAATTAACTCATAAATTGTAAAATCCAGAAGAAAAAAAATAAAGATTAACAATCCCATCTCTTAAAGCCGTCATAAAATATGTAAATAGAGAGAAAATATTTGCGAGAAATTTACATTTTACCAGAATTTTAAAAACATGAACGGTGATTTCGTTTGGAAATTAAAAGCGTTTCTTTTCTTTAATCTTTAACATTGTTTCATTTCATCAAAAAAGAAAGTCTCAAAACGAGAAATGGATTAATTTGACAACATCCACCAGAGAATTTTGAATGGGGGAAAAAAAAGAAGCATTTTCTCATCTTATGATGACTCCAGGAGATGCTTTTTCTGTTAAAAATGTACGAATGCAGAAAAAAAGACATTTACAGATTCAAGCTCGCTTAGTTTCAATTTCATTTTCGTCATATTTATTTATTTACGTTTCGAATTAAATTCAACACAAACCACTTTACTCAGTGTTGAAATTCTCTTTCACGGTTTCTCCGCAATTGAAAATTAAAAATGGTTTATAAATAATAAAATTTAGTAATTTCTAAAAGACATTTGACAGCTATTTTGACGGATATGATTATCACATTAATAATAAGAATTCAAATGAATTATTTGGATAAAACAGGAATATTAGGAAGAATGTAAAAAATATTTATTCTTTATTTTTATTACACAACTCCGGAATGAGCATTCGAACCATAGTCAGAATGAATAGCATTATATATTTTTTATTATTTAATTTATAATTTATTATTAGTTATTAATAATTTAATTTTAATAATTATTTAATTATTTATTTTATTAATTAATTTTATAAACTGGATAAAAATGAAAAGGTATGACAGTGAAAAGCAATGAGAAATAAACATATAGAGCCGCTTTATATGAAATTAATCGGTAAATCCCTTCGACTTTTTAATTCGAAACTCATAATTCTGATAAAAAAAAAATCAATATGTCATAAGCTTTGTCGCTATAGGGCAAATAGTAAACTTGCAGAAAAATAGGAACGTATTCTTACTCTAGAATATAAATATTCATACACATAAAATGACTTTATAAAGTTGCTACAAAAAAAGCATAAATGTGATATTTAAGCTTAAATAACAAAAGAATTTATTTTCATTGCGTATTATTAAAGATTTCCTCTATGCATAAAAAAAATTTAGAATTGCTGTCAACATTTAATTAATGTATGCATCTTCTTCCACTGATTTATTCATATGAGCGGTTTTATGCGTTCGTTTTGCCTATAATGTATTTTATCTTATTTTTCATTCATTAAACAGTATATCTGGGAAGTATATTTGTATCACTAAGAAAGTAATTAAAAATCAGCAGATAGATAAATTGTCGGATTTTTTTTTATTCAATAAATAAAGCATCACAGCTTTCTTCTTTTTTTTTCTTTTGAAAAGTAAATTAGTCGGTCACTGAATACAACTCAGTAATAGATATTGTTAATCTCGTTTCAATATGGTTTCACTGCAGAAAAAAGGCATAGACACGGCTACCGAATTTAAACCCGTAAACCGTATAATTGCAGGTGCTGCATAAACTTCAGAATGCAATATAAATTTAACTACAAGTCTAACAGTTTAAGAATGGCATGACAGATTTGTGATCACGTATGAGTTTCTCATTGCTAAACAAGAGCCTCGCTTGTAATATCTTGCTAACCCGATGTCTTGTGAGAAATTTTGGCACACACATTCAAATATTCCATATATTGTCAAAAATGCCTCGATATTTCCTTTATTAAATACGAAAAAATTATTGCATGCATCTGTTTGTTTTTCTTTAATAATTTCTTAATGTATAAAAATACTTTTCAGCCAAGTAGTATTTTTTTAGTTGTTTTCTTTCCAAGCATTTTTATCTCAAAATCAAAGGAATGCAAATGTTTATTATAATAAATGAGAAATTTGTCATGATTTCAAATTAGTTTATGATAAAAAATAAAAATTAAAGAATATTCGAACCTTCTGAATGAAACATTGAAGCATGAATATTTTTAACTTCTAAGCTATTTTTATTTTATTTTCAAATTTTAATCGTTATATAACATGGATAGCTTGCAAACGAAAAAAAATGAATTTACACTTCATATAAAGCACATTATTATAAATCCAGTAAATAAAACTAATTAAATAATAGTTTTTTAATATTTTTAAAATTGAAGAAAATGATATTGGAAAGGCTTATTTTATAAATTTTAAAATGATTTTAGTTTTTAGTTTTTATTTAGTTTTTATTTTAGTTTTTACGCAATAATATTCTCCGAAAATATTGAAAAAATATTAAAATTTTAATTTATTTTTATCTAAAAATATAATTTAAATTTTGAAATTCCCTTTATTATTGAAGTTTTCATCAACAAAGTAATTACTAATTAAATTGGAGAGCTCTAGATTCAAACCCCTTTCCTGTAGAAAGTTCTGCAAGGTTATGTATGTCATATTTTGCAGATAGTACACCTAAGTATAAACATTACAATGTTGGAAAAAACAAATGCATCAATTTCGAATTGAAATGTATATCATGATTCAGGATATGACATATGGTTCTTCGAATCGGATGATCATAAATTCGAATCTCGACACCAGCGAGCATTCCATGTATACGAGTTTGATGCATGTTTAATCAACTATCGTTTATATAATATATTTACGTTATTTGAAGGGTAACTCTGAAAAATGGGATATTGAATATGATGTTTTCTGATTATTGGTATGAAATACTACAAAAAGATTATCGACATGTAATTAAATATGCGTGTATTTGGTTCCCTTAAATCACTCACTCATAGTAAAGTACCCACGAAATACCGTAGCGTGCGTGAAAGTGGAACAAGTTAAATATTACTTATTTTAGGCAGCAAGGTTAGAATTATGAATCAAAATCATTTGCTTTGTATTTTTAAAAACGGCTTGTTAATCAAACATGTAAACGCTTTATTTTATCCAAATTGAAAAGTACGAGATTCGTTTGAATTAAATCAACCCCTCATAAATTTTTACTCGCAAACCAAAACAAAATCTCAAAGAATAATTATTCCGCAAAAACTGTAAATATCAAGGGTCAAGATACGGAGAGGAAAAAAAAATATTTAAAAGAAAAAAAACAGTTCTTTATTAATTACCTTTACGTAATTTTCTTCTTTAAAAAAAGAATTAAAAAATTTTTAAGGCGGTCCCTCACACAATTTGCATCCAAAAAAAATCTCTATTTTATCAAGGTTAAAAATTACGAGATTCGTTTGTATTGAATCAAATCTTTGCAATTACTGGCAAACCAAAGCAAAAGCTAAAAGAAAAACATTTATACAAATAGAATAAATATTCCTCAAAAACTGTAAATATCAAGGGTCAAGATACGGAGAAGAGGGGGAAAAACATTTACCAAAAAACAGTCCTTTACTAATTACCTTTACGTAATTTTCTCCTTTACAAAAAGGACTTTAAAAAATTTTAAGGCGTTCCCTCACACAATTTGCATCCGAAAACTTCTCGAGCAACATAAGTCATGAAAACAACAGAGAGCTTAAAAACTAATACTCTTTTTGCTGAAACGGAAATTAAAAACATTGCTCCTCCCGATATTGAAAGGAAAGGGGAAAAAATTCTTCTAATGGGAAGTAAATGCTCTGCTTTTTTTCCTTTCGCGTATGTTCATTCTTTTTCTGCTTCAGATAATGGATCTTCCATTCTTATTGAAAACAATGTTCCATTAAGAACGGCCCTTTCTTTTATTTTTTTCCTTTTCTTTTACCTCTCTTCTACTCTCACTAAACAAATTTCATTTACTTTCTCTTTCATTCTGGTATTCAGTTATGTTCAATATTATCAATTGGCTTAATATATGATTCATTGCGTGTGTGTTTTTCCTCTCGGATTACGCAAGTCTAAATTTCTAGTTTTGCCGATGAATTATTAGTGTATCCAATTTAAGTTTTGGTAAAGCTTTTAGATATTATTATAAACTCCAACAGCTTCTTAATAATTTATTATTGAAATAAATATGGACAAGATGGTGTTACTTGTCTAGTATCCTTTCGGTTTGTATATTGTTTAAAGCTCAATCACTTAATCTGTTTTGTTTTGGAATTGATTTTGAAATTAGTTAAGGTATGAAAATGAAGCGGTTAACGTCAAAGCAAATGTAATCCTTTTTCAGATATTGTTTTCGTTTCACTTTGGTGTTTTTGCTCGTTTACATTATTTACTATACCATGATTGTAATTTGATTTATTTTTCAAATCAGTGCTACCACTTCATTGTAGTAGAGATAATGTTATCTAATTATATGATAGGTCTGGATTAATTAGACAGCAAGAATGATAGATGAGTCATGCTGCGGCTGACATGTTAAAAGAAGAGAACTGATAGAAAATATATTTTAGTAATTTGCTCAGAATATATTTATAAAATTATCTAAAATTTATCAGTAATAACTTTTCAAAGCAAAATTTAGGACAAACTGTATGATCTAGAGTTACTAAATTTTGCACAGATATTTTTTCGGTAGGAAAAGAATATGAATATCAGAGTGATATTTTTAAATTAATTAGAATATTAATTGGTTATAAATTAAGTGAAATTTTGACTTTTTACATCATAAACTCCAAAGATATTATAAAAAATAATTACACCATCTTAGAACTCAAAAAAATTATCAATACTATCAATTAAATTTTCATGTAATTTTTTCCTGAATTTTGGAAATTTATTAAGTACATTCTTAGCATAGTTTTTAAAAGTCGATTAAATTGCTGCATTAAAATTCAACTTTTTTCATTATTCGGTCAAATATTTAATTGCGAGATTCTCTTCCATTTTAGAAAGTTGTAGGATTATGTTAAATATCTGTTTTATACATTACCACGAATTCATTTGTCCGACCAGGGTTAGGGTGCAGATAAAATACGGAGATCAGAAGATTCCAAAGTGATGGTTGATTTCCGTTACTTTCATGGGTACAGAAATTTGAGGAATTCGATCCCTTCTTTTGATGACAAGATGACCTACGGGAGAGATTGTACCATGACCGGTGATGAACTTTAGAATCAACCCTAGTTTTCGCGTATGCTGTTGAGGCTTTCAAATCATTCAACTCTTCTGTGTGCATAAGAACAGGATGGAGTAGTCACTAAAAGTTACATTATCGACGATAGATGAGTCAGCCAATTAAGCTGTTTATAGCAATATGGAGGTCTTCATTAGAAAGGTTCATATACACGATGAACAGAAGATGTGTAAGAATATTCAATAAATGTATTTATATTGTATTGAGTAATTTGATAATTAAAAATATTTTACTTAATAATCTTAAAATTATGTCTAAGATATTTAAGTGAAATTAAATGCAATTAGTATCCTTGGCAGATAAGTTGGTCGCCAAAGATAGCTGATTAGAAATACATTCACAAATATATTGAATTCAATTTTAAAGAATCTGCTTTATAATATTATTGTAAAACACATAAAATGCTAGACTGATATTATCAAAATAAAAACTCCAACCTTTTCATTTATTTTATTATACTTTTTAGCAAAGATTTCGATATCATCGATTGTAGGAACTCAAAAAACGAAAAGAAAGAGAGACCTGTAAACAAAATTCTTTTGGGAAATACAATGAGGTTTTCTTTATGGAGTACAACGAAAAAGGGGAGATCGTTTTCTCTCTCCCAACAACAACATTTTCCAGAGTCTCATCAAGTAACAATGGGAAGCCATTCTGGCGAGAAAATTTAACGAATGGGAGCAAGATGCCGATGAAAACGTTAATGTCGAGAGAACAAAAGCGAAATCGAAATGAGGGAAAACCTTTAAATAATGCAGAGAAAAGGAAAAATAGGGAGGGTTCAGGTTTGCAGTTACGCTTAGAATGGAGATAAAGAACAGTGGCAGTGAAGTGATGAGGTTTCGATTTGCAGAAGGTTTGTGAGGAAAAATATTGACAAAAAATAAATGTTCTTTCGGAAGTTACCTTAAATCTTAGACCAAAACATCATTTTAAAGGTTTCAAACAAATGTTCCAGCATTATGTGAAACCAATAAAAGAATGAAATGTTCTTGCAGAAAAAAATTCTTTATATCCCTTGTTGCACTGGATGGAAGTTAAAAAAAGATATTAAGTGTATATACTTCTGCTCATTTAAGGCATTACTGCAAGGAATTTTATTGTGATATAAAACAATTAGGATATAATATATAGCCGAACTTCTAGTCTATATATCGAATTTGAATATTTCTTTGAAAATTCGATTTATAGAAATCATGATAAGCAGAAGTGCAAATTAAAATTTTTTAGCATTTTGATATTACATCATTGACATTAAATTTTCTTTTCAAGCTGAACAAAGCTGGCTTGAAAATTATTGCTTCGTAAGCCATTTCCCATCTTCTAAAGTACTGTCAAGGGTTTTTTACAAATAAACCGTTATTTTTAAAACTACTGACACCGCACTTGTTGAAATTTTCCATTTTATACCCCATCTTCAATTTTTATTGAGTTCTTCAACGTCTTTCATTAATTTGAACAGCTTTTTTCCTCTGAATAGCATTAAGGGCCATAAAAACAAGTTAATTTAATGAAAAGTAAAAATATCGCTATTATTTAGGTAAAACATTTGTAAAACGAAAGCTAAGAATAACATAAATAATTGGAAAGTATTTATTACAGTTTTGTATTTGAGTTGCAGTCTTCCATAAAAAATCTATTGTAATAAAAACCGGCATAGTAATTTGTGTTTTTCATTCATATCTTTGAATGCTTTATTTTATGTATAATTAGATTTTACCAATAAAAATATCTCAATCATAAAAAATAACCGAATAACTAGCCTTCTAACTGGAATATCGATCATCATGAGGTTCATTAAACTTCATATGATTTTTAAGAAATTTTAATCCTTATAATACATGATATATTTTTTTTCTATAAAACCCATCTAAAGAAATAATTTTCTACTTTCTCGTACACAATACAAAAGAGAATGTATTATAATTTATCAAAATTCAAACTCCAAATTTTGATAAATCTCCACAATACAGGCCTTCCCACATCCAAAAACCATATATTTAGAACAGGCTTCCCACATCCAAAAGCCATATATTTTGTCTATCTGTCTGTAAGCAAGATAACCCAAAAAATAAGAGATAAGCGAATGAAATTTGGCATGTGGTCTTTAAGCAATATTTTTAGATTTTTATCAAATTTTGAATGAAATCCTATCAGAGGAAGTCTGTATGTCCGGCTCTCCGAATATAAATCAATACAATAATTATTAAATGAGTAAGATAAAATATGGTACACAGATTTAAAAACAAAAATATACTGTAAAATTTTGAATCAAATCCGTTAAGGAGTTGATCAACAATCGTTTTTTTTTTTCTTTTGCATGAAAATAAACGTTAAATTTCAAAACCAAAACAGTTTGATAAGATAAAATTTGATTTAAAGATTTAGCCTCTAAAGTTTAGATCTTCATTAAATTTTGAACCACATCCGTTGACTGTCTGTCGATCTGTATACTCAAAAACATATAAACGCGATATTTTAAAAATGCAATGAATTAATCGAATGTAATTTGTTACATGATCTTGTGATTTAAATGTAATTATGTGTCCAATTTTGATTACATTCTATTTATCTGCTTAATTAAAAAAAAGGAGTCCAGAATATATATCCGATTTTCTAGAACGTGTATTAAATGCAACAGTGATTAATTGCGAAGGATCACAAACTATCAGGCTTTCTATAATAGGTATCATTAACCATGTTCTAATACCATGTGGTTGATAACACTCATGTACATTTATTACAGAGTATGCGAGAAAGTTTTGTAGAAACTATTTACGTAAGCTTTTTCAGTGGTCATATTCTCAACTATGCTATTCAGTTCAGCAATATGACTTTTACGACAGTGAAAAATATCTTGGTTGTATGGATCCATATAGTATCTTCAGATATTCCGGGTGCAGAGTTGATCATTCAATTTTACTCAACCAAACAGTACTATCCATCAAATTATATCAGATCCCTCCCAAACTATTCAAAATAATTCATACAATTTATGCCAAGGACAGTCGAAACTATATTAAAGATAAAAATTGGTGTCGTGTAGCAAAGAAATTGTCTAAGTCATTGCAATATTTTACCCAAGAAGATAAACAAAAAAAGTGAACTCTCTGAGAAAATAAGGGAGCAAATCAAAATCCACCACATAAACAACCTATAAACTATTACACTTTCCTAGCAACTGTGTAACTGGACTGATGATTTATCAGTATGACATTGAAACTATTTTTAGTTTGAGGAATATTTAAAGCAGTGACAATAAATTCGCTATAATGACCAGGGGAAAAAATAACGCCGTAATAACCTCAATCACACCCCACCTAGAACTCGCATTTAATGATGGCGAAAGTAAAAAGAGAAAAAAATTAAAAACCTTCATTATAAGACATTTAAGACGGAAATATATCTTTTAAATTGTCGCTTTGCATGCTCAAAACCATTAAGCTGAGCGGATAATGGATATTGAATTCGTAGTCAGTACCCTCACATATCAATTAAGAAGCTGATGGAAATTGTGAATCTAATTTGCACTATTCAGTGTTGTTTGCATAAAACAGAGCAAATGTTGTATGTCAGTCATTCGACACTCGCGGAACAATTGTCGGATGAGCATTTCGTGACTGCTGTCCCAAATGATGCTTGCACGAGTTGATTTCTAAAGCTGAATGGAATATTATCCTGGTATTTGCAATTGCTATATTATTAATAATCAAAGCAGAACTTGGGCTTTCATTTTGTTTTCCTTTTTCTGGCAAAATTTAACCCGGATGCTTATTGACATAAAATTATATTTTGATTTTCATATCCAGAATAAACCATGGGAAAAAAATGTTAAATAATCATGTCTTCTTTAAAATTATGGCTGTAAAATGTCTTGAAAAAATCTACATTTTAGATGCTAAATCTGTATACAACATTTTTTCCATCTAGCTCTTTGCATCGTGTGGTTATTGCATTCATTTGAATTCAAACAATAGACAGGCATTTTGCTCAAAATTTGACAGAAATATGCAAATTATGTGTCAAGACCTTATATTCCTCTATTTGGAAGCATTTTTGACTTATCACAATAAAGGTAGGGGTAATTCCAAAACTGTGTTTTCGAGGTCCTAAACGGAGAGATTCGTCGAAACCTCGTGTTCAATTTTCTGAGGATTTCAATACGTTCTCTTTGCATACTTCGTACATAAGTAAAAAGTAAACTAATTAAGAGATAAAGTAAATAACAATTCAGATTATTTTTCACTCCCTGTTGATTTTTGGATAGAAGGTTAAGAGAGAGCATCTACAGACCAGTTAGTTTGGAAAGGATACAACATGGTAAGAAAATAATCATAATGCTATGATACAAATCATGAGAAAGCTATGCGAATGCGAAGAATTCATCTCAACCCTTCTTTATATTAGTGTTCATAAAAGTGAACAACTCTAGAGTGTTTTCCCAATAATTTTTTTATATGCTAATGGGATGTTTTTAAGTTAGCATTAGTAATCGCAGTAGCCTGGTGATTTCCTAGGCTTCGAAACCGATGAGTTCCAACTTTAAAAGTCTATTTCTTCGGAAAACCACCATAAAAGCGAGTCCTGTGCACTTTGAAATTCGTATCAATGTCACATGATCTCTCGATGGTATAGAGCGAAAATTCAGAAATTAGTGTTTGTCCAACTACCGTCCTCGCCATCTGACAATGGTTCAAAATTACAAAATCCGTCTCGAAATAGCCCTCATTATCCTTCCAAATGGCGCATTAATATAATTGGACTCAAATAATGCCATATTTAGTTTCATAGTTGATGAAGGAAACTAGTTATGTATTTTGGAATTAATCTTTCAATTAAGTCTAGAATTTGACTCTGATCTAATATTGATTAAGGCAAGAGATATTGTTTGAGAGGTTTTGTCTAAACTTTTATACAGCTGTACGATAATTAAGATTATATGCCAAATTTTTGTTTATCTACCTCATTATGTCATATGTTCTCGTGGATACAGACTGACAGATTACTTGTAAAAGGATTTCATCCAAAATGTGAAGTAAATATTCAACTTTCATGCGAAAACTAATACAAATTTATAATTATACTAACTTTCATTCGTTCGTGTCTGTTCAACAAATAAAATTTTATTTTATTTAGGGACAGATGAAGGGAATAATCGCAAAAGCAATTTTTTCAAGCACAGGGTGATTGATACAAAGCTCAAAAATTCATCAAAATCTCAAAGATGCATTTTTGTATGCTTCTACGCGAATAAAAATGTTATATTCATCTATAGAATCTATCCGAATACATCCTTTCATCATACAATACTCAATTTGTAAAAATTGATTATGATATTGCGCAGAATCTCAGTGCTTCCGTTTTTCATTTAATGTTTATTACTATAATGGTATATAACATTGAATAGGTAAGAGTCAAATGAAACCTCCAAAACAACAGTTTACTCGCAAAAATAGCATTCATTATTTTTTAAAGTAAGTCATCTTTTCCAGTAGAGATGACATTCAGTAGAGACATTTCCACCGAGGAAGCAGAAAGACAATATTAGAGAAGATTCTTAACATTTCTTTCCTCGCATTATTTCTGTTACTTATAATGAGAACGAAGATTCTTACACTTTTGTAAACTTCAGCTTTTTAATTAAAGCGTAATTACGATTTAACTTCTGACAGAAGACAGAGGCGGGAGGGGGGTGAAAAGAATGGAGATAAAAGAGCCAAAAACTCATTAATGGCAATTCCTTATCTTTTTTTCAAGTCACTAGAAGGAAAAGGAAAATTCGTCGAATCAAACATCATTTATGATAACTCACGAACGGATGGAAATACCGAGGAGTTCTGCGTTAATTATATGACAAAATTCTTTTCAAAAACTTGGATCTAACATTTTATTTGTCATTATTCCTAGGATTTACAATATTTCAAATGGAAAATTTTAACTATGCAAAATTTAATTAAAACTTTTAGATAGGAGTGAATGCAGTTTTCAGTACAGAAAAAAAATGCATTTATCAAGTTCTAATATCAGGAACTGTAATTTTATGAGAAACAGATTGGGAACTGAAAAATAAATTCTCGTTTATCAAATATATTCATTTAAAGTGAAAAACGAATTATTGAACTGAAAAATAAATTCTCGTTTATCAAACATTTGTTTAAAGTTTAAAAAAATGCTATGAGTTTGTGAAAATGTTAGTTTAAAATATTGTCGAAAAATATTAAGCATCCATAAAATATATGCACGATTATTTACAATAATAGCCAACCTCTTTTATAAGAAGATTTTGTATGAATTTAATAATAAAGATAATTTTAAGGCGATACTTTTACTAGTTTCAGAAAATGAAGAATGACTTTATTGTGATTATGTTTAAGCTTTAGTGTTTAATTTATGATTTTTTATTATAAATATTATGGATTCTTCAAATCAATTTTTTAAATTCAATACCAAATGGCACAACTAACATGTTATCAAAATTAAAATTGCATCAATCAACTGATTGATAAGTAATTTTTTTAAAAAATACATAAATATTTCAGATTACGCACTTTTTAGAAACAATCTGTACAATCTGAAACATTTACGTACTTTTTAGAAACAATCTGTACAAGCTGCAACATTTAGGTATTTTTAGAAACAATCTGTACAAATGTTTCAGATTGTACAGATTGTTTCTAAAAAATACGTAAACTAAAGTAGAATTTTCTGCAAATATAATTTATTTTACAAAAAAAAGGAAACATCTAAGTTATTATCCTTTTACAGAATCTTTATCGTATATACTTTATCATAAATATATATATATAAAGCTCGATGTGTGTGTGTGTGTGTGTGTGTATCTGTCTGTCTGTCTGTCTGTCTGTGTGTGTGTGTGTGTGTGTTGGCGCTCTACAGGCCAGACCGTTTGACCTACAGTTATCAAATTTGGTACATGTATACCTTGGAGGTCGGGAATGTGCACCTGGGGTCCCTTTTGAATTTTTAATTGGAATTTTAATTATTAATTAAAAACTAACTTTCGTGCCAAAAAATCTTTTCATTTTCCCCACTGCCAAATGAGTAAGGCTTCAGTTTTTTTTTTTTTTTTTTTTTTTCCCACGATAATGAGGTTAGGGTTAAAATTTTTCGGCCGATTATTTCAAACGATTCCGTTTATTTTCTTAATGTTTGATAGATTTAAAACTAAACATTGCTAATTAATCGATCTTTCAGATTCATTCTGAAGTACTCTTGAATTAAAATAAAACAGAATAAAGAAAATTAAAAATTTCTAATCTGCGTAGCGTTAACCCAACTGGCGTAGAAAAATTCACGCATTTGCGTTACCGTAACTGGAGATGAAAATTCACGCATGCGCATTGTGTTCTGGTTGTTGACATCTATTATCAACGGATTATTTTTAAGTTAGTTGTGTGCTTTTGTAATTAAATTGCATTTATGGTAGTTATATATTTTTTGTATAGGCTTATAGTTTTAAGTACATCGTTTTTAAAGTAGATTTTTGTAACCTGTTTTCAACCGATTATTTTAAACGATTCGCTTTATTTCCTTAGTGTTTGATGCATTTAAAATTAAACATTCTTAATTAATAGACCTGCTCATGAGGAATCTGAGAAAATTTTGTTGACAAATTCTTGAGATATTACATAAATTAAGAAAGATAGTGATTGATTTCAAAGTTTAAAATCAGTGACTCTGTTTTCAGTAATCATATTATAAAAAATTGCTTTGTTTCAGTAAAAAATATTATATTAATTACAGATTAATCCTTTCCACTTTAATTTAAAGCATAAATTCTACGGGAGCTAACAGAAAATTAGAGAGATACATATAACGTTATGACTGAAGGCCTTTATAATATTATGAGTGAATTATATGACTATCAAAATTTGGAGTTTTAAAATACTTTGATGAAGCTATTAAAAGAGGAATTGCATAAAATATTTAATTTTTAATATTTTAACGAACTTTAAGATTGGCGAACCGGCCGGTCGCCAAAGACGGCTAGTATATATATATATTACTCGTACTTAAAAATTTCGTTTGCAAGCAAATTTATTGAAATCTTGCATATCTTCTATAACCTAAAGCATTTTAATTATTCAATCTAGAGTGAAATTAATCTTGTAATATTAATTGAATACTCTAGAAGAAAATTTAACAAAAATAAAGTCAGAAGAAAAAAATAACAAAACTCTTAACAATACTTCTGATAATTTAATATACTATTTTTCATGATATAAGAATGCATAAAATTATCCAATTATTTGTTTAAATCCGGCTAAAAACTAAGTTATAGTTTTTCTTCACTTTTAAATAGCTAATGCAGAGTCACTTAAGCAATAAAAACGAAATGCTTTATAAATAATTGTAATTACAATTTCTGTGATTTTTAATACTATTATGATACAAGAATCGTTCGAAATAATGTCTTTTAAACACTTGAATTAAATTTTAAAGATATTACGATTTAATTCAAGAGAATGCTTATTATAATTTAGTGATATCCCTCCCATTCACAAAAAAAAAGAAAAAAAAAGAGCTAACTAAAATTAATTTTATATCCAATTAGTATTCTTTTGCCGTCTTTTTATAGGACCCCGTAAAATTAGAACAGCTCTCAAATTGAATTATTGAGTAGGAAACTAGAACTTAAAATAGGCGCAAGAAAATATAAATTTCATTAAGGTCCATAAACCATTTCTCTTCGTTAGTCGCATGAAATAAATATTAATTCTAATATTAAAGTCACAAAAGAGTTCAAGAATAAATTTAATAATGCTAGTTATTAATATTCAAGCACAGTTTAAAAATATTCCTCTTATCTTCTTTTAATGATTTAAACATTTAACTTATCATAACCTGTCTGATAATTCTTATCTAAGCCTTTTTAAATTAATAAAAGGAATTCGACTATTCTAAAATTCGTGTAAAATATCTATAAAGAATTAAGTTTCATGGTATGTTTTATCTCCATCTGCACATCATATAAATAAATTATAATTATTCCATATTTGTTTAAAAATTAAATACCCGTTCTACAAAAGCTTTCCACAGAGACCATTCAAATTCATATAAGAGTTTAAATGAATTTATAATTCAATAAATTATAAGATCATTAAAAATTAAGCAATTGGTTAGAGTTTTTCCAACTATTCCTTCCAAAATTATTAATTCACAATTTTGCAATATCTTAAAACTAAAAACATTACTGTTTTAATAATACCAGTTTCACACCATATAATTTTTTTCATCAATTTTGACGCTTTTTTATTTAAGGTATCCGACTAGATTAAAAACGTGAATTTGGATGAAACTCGCATTTTTATTTATATCTTTTTCTTTCTATTTATTTATTTATTTTTGCAGCTTCAAAAAAAAAAGATGCATTTCTGTTTCCAGTGATATTTTTATTTTGTCTCTATGACTGTTAGAAGCCAAGTTACGGCAAACTATTGACATGTAAATAATGCTTATTTATAAGCATTTAAAAACTTTAAATGCATTCATTTAAAAACTTTAAATGCATTTTCTGAAGAACAAGTTTTTTCATAATTTTGCACAACGAGTATCGCCCTGTTTTAAAAAATAATCACGATATCTTGATGAAATTCATAATTAGTGCTCGTTATGTTATGCAGTACGTAATGAACTATAAATTTGATCTTGAATGCCCTAGAAGTGTATTTAGGATTGTTTAATGTAAATATTGTTTCATAGATAATTTCGTATATTAAACACAAAGATTTTTTCAAATATAATTCTGAGATAACAGTTACACTCTAAGATATGGTACACATGTAATGTTACAAAGAAAAATGAAGGACTAAAAAAAATTCTCTACAACAATTCTAGTTTTTGTAAATAAATGCTAAAATTTATATCAAAATAAGCTTTTTCTTCTGAAGATACATACATATTTAAATAATTTTTCTTTTATTTATAATTTCATCTTTATATTAATAAAAAACCAACCAGCATCAAAATATTTTTTGTTTTGTTTTTTTAATCCCCTCCGAACCCTAATTTGATACATTACCGGAAATAATGTTTTTTATTGTTATAATGAAATTAAAGCTAATTTTATTCTAATAAACCCTTTAATTGCGGGTCTTGGCCAATGTCGAAATTAAAAAAATTATCTCCAAAGTAGGATTTTTATTTCCTACTAAATACACTTTTTAATTCGCATGTGCAGTGATTTGAAGTAAAACGGTTTGAAATTTTTCTATTAGTCATTAAATAGTAAAGCAAAATTTTAAATAGATGCATGCAATATTAATATTTATCAGCCAGAAAAGCAAATATTCCAGTCGAATAAGCAGATCGCCAAAGGCGGCTATTTATATTATAGATTTAAATTAGTATTGTTATTAATAAATAGTGTTATTAAAATAATGATGATTCATTTATGGTATTTTGTGGCATTACTTCCACATAAACTTTTAATCAAATTGCATATATAATCATGCTAAGCATATAAATCAGATTTTTGACAACAGTTAACATTCAGTGTTCAGTTTCAGACCGGTTCATACATGAAATATACAATGCATCGCTTATTATTTTAACTAAACCGATAACTGAAATAAATTGCGGTTTTCTGATTGAACAAATCTTAACTTAACCCAAATATAATTGTTTGGAACAGATACCAACCATTTCGTGAAGTCAAGGAAAATAAATATTAGGTGAAACAGAATAAGCAACACCATCGAATAGTGGCGAAATTAATTATTCATAGCTCAAAGGCAAACTCGCGCACTAACTCTGCAGGAAGGGAGGCGTGCGCAATCAATACTCGTTACAAAATAGTGTTAGCTGGTGCTATGTACGAACGCCCTGAGACGCTGACTTCGCTCTTGATGTAATTTACATAATAGCGCCTTCTGCTCGAAAGCTCCTTATGTAATAAAGCAGAAAATAATTCTATAACGCGCAGAATTATTTACTGCCATGCCTAAAATTAATACACGGAAAATGAAATCATTAAATGAATTGATTTCGCTCGAAGTTGCTATTATTTCCCAATGCTCATTAACTTGCTATATTATTGAAGCAGAAAAGACACCGACGTATAAAGTAATATTGACGACGTAATTATGTAATATTGAGTCGTTTTGCTTTCATCCTATTATCTTTTGTTTTTTACTTTCTCGCATAAGTAGTATATAGAAAATATATTAATCATAAAAAAAAATTAAAAAAAATAAAAAAAACTCGAGATTTTGAAGAATCTATGTTTTAGACCTCAACGAGTTCAAAAAGCACATTTCTAGAAATTATCCATCTCTCTGCCTCTCTGTGACAAAGATAAATCAAAGCCAATTTGAGCTAGATAGTTGAAATTTGGTATATGGTCTTCAGATCAAATTTGCATATTTCTATCAAATTTTGTGTAAACTCTGTTCTGAAAAAGTCTGGATATTAGCTGGCTGTCCGAATAAACACTAACACGGTAACTACAATCCGAAAAGAGCTTGACATATAAAATTCAGTACACAGATTTAACATCTATAGTGTAGAAATCTACCAGATTTTGAGCCAAATCTAATAAAGAGTTGATTATTTGTACTTTTAAAAACATGTAAGCGCGATGACTTAAATATATCCAATTTGTTAAGGGTTTTTGTGACTACAAGTAGAATTTTGTGCCGAATCTTTGTTTCAACCGGTTGAGAAAAACATGTCTAAAGCAACCATTCGATTTTCGAATACTATTAACGGCATGCCAAGTATTAAACGCCAAATATTTCACCAAGGATCATACGATAAATTCAGTAAATATGAAAATTCGAGCCAAAAGTTAATATATCGTAACTCTTGCACATCAGTGCCATGTAAGGAATTCTCTGGCATGACAAATTTATTAGAGAATATGTGAGAAAGTTTTTAGAGACAACTTCCAATGGCATATTTTCTTATATGCGATGTATGGAGAATGTACTGGAATCGTGAAAAAAAAAATCGAACTCCAGATTTTGACGAATCTTAACGTTGCAGACCTGCCTGATTTCGAAAAAACGCATTTTTGGAAATTTTCCGTCTGTCCGTGACAAAGATAAATCAAAAACACTTTGAAACAGACGGATGAATAGAAATTTGATAAATGATGTTAAAATACATTTATAAATTTCTATCAAATTTTGAATAAAATCCGTTTTTAGGAAGTATGTATGTCTCGCTATTCGGATATACATTAGCAATACATGAGACAAATAAAATTAGGTACCTATATTTAACATCTGTAGTGTAGACAATTATTAAATTTTGAGCCAAAGCTATCAAGGAAATAACCATCTGTTAGTCTGTTCTTTCAGAAATATGTAAAAGCGATCAACACAAAACGCAAGGCCGTAAATATATCGAATTTGTTATAGAATTCTGTGACTACAAGTGTAATTCTGGGTCAAATTTTTGTTTTTCAATCGATTGGGAAAAGTGCGTCTGAAACTTAAAAACCATTTTTAAATATTATTAACCGCATGCCAGGGTTGTTGTTGTTGTTTTTTCGCCAAAAAATTCGCCAAGGGTCGCACGATAGATTCCGTAAAAGAGCTAAATTTTCGTCAAAGTTCAATATTTCCTAATTATGATATGCCAATACCATACAAGACGTCCTCTGGGACAACACATTTTTTTTTAAGGAGTATGCGAAAAAGTTTCGAAAAGACCACACCCGCTGGTTCCCGTATCGGAAAAGCGAATATTCATGTTTTCATAAATTCGATTTTTCAATTTTAGTCTCACAAAATAATGAACATTCCACTGATTACAGAAAAATACAATGTATTAATTTGAAAAGCCAACAATTCATAAATTAACTTTTAAAAGCGAAGTTAACAGCAATCAGTATAATAGAAAAGTGTAATGTTTTGACTTTTTTCTTAAAATATCTTATTTTTCACATTTTGATAGACATAGAACAAATGTCTTTCTTGCAATTATATTCAATCCTATTACATTATAAATCACTTACTTATTTTTATTTATTTTTGAGTAATATAATTTTTAGAAACTATAATATAAAAAAAAATATTATGCATTTTTTTAATTTTTAAGTTCTTAGATATTCATTATTTTTATCCGCTTTTTTTATTGTTATTTCTTTAAACTGAAAACTTGCTTGATTGTAATTATAGAGCTTATACACACATATTAGGGTATCATTCTTTATGTGCGGGCGTGCGTATGCCTGCGTGGGCATCCTATAGGCCAAACCGTTTGACCAATTGCTACCAAACTTCATACATACATGATTTGGAGACTGAGAATGTGCACCTCGGGGTAATTGTTTTAAAATTTTAATTAATAAAAAAATTAAGCTGCATTTCAGTGTCTCACCACAATAGCTTCCAAATATATTATTGCAAAAAAATGCATTTTACATCCTTCTAAAATCTTAAAAATTTGACTTTTTCATGATATTAATTCAGTTATCGTACTCTTACAAGTACAAGAAAGTAAAAGGATGGAGGTAGGCAACTTCATGAATGATGCCTTCTGAAATAATGCAGGAAGACTGAAAGAAACGGTATAAATCATTGAAATTTTAGCATTCTATTAGGACAGAGATAACTAAAATAGGGTATTGACATACTATACTTTTAGGGACGGGTTCGCCTAACAATAAATGAATAAGCGGGAGTCGAGTGTGACCTAATTTTAATCTATTAGGAATATTCCTTTATTTCGAAGACTTTGCTTTAGCTTCTAGTAAC
This sequence comes from Argiope aurantia, assembly GCA_026543865.1. Lineage (NCBI taxonomy): Eukaryota > Metazoa > Arthropoda > Arachnida > Araneae > Araneidae > Argiope > Argiope aurantia. Next base: position 188,852 of record JAPMOR010039821.1, read on the forward strand.
TTTGCCTTGGATTAAATAACTATTGTAGAAAATTCACTATGCTTATGATTCGCTTATTAGCTAAGATTAACATCGTTTTCAATATGTTAATTTTCACTTAGCATCTTGAAACCTCTTGCTAAATTTTACATGTATAATTAAACATAAACATCCTTTTAATACTTCTGAAGGTTGTGAAAGATTAATTTAAATAAGCATTAATGAGTTTCCATAAGTTCTGAATGCATTTCCATTAAAATAACTAAACTGAATGGAAATTTTAAGTTTCTACAACAATAATTTCCACCCGGCCAACATTTTCCACAATTAATTCCTTCCCTGTAATGACAGGATACAAGAACCCTCTCTAAAATAATGACGTTTCTAAACTGTATATTTAACGGTAGCATCTTCGTGATTGACATTTAATTATCTAATGATCGAAAACAAGATGATTTACTGACGAGAGAATCTACAGTCCGTCAAGAAAAGTCAAAACGTGTTCACCACCTGTTTACTGAAATTATTTCCCCGAACAGATCAAAGTTCATTAGCTCTAAAAGTGGCAGATAGACTTCCAGCGGTGGTTCGAATCGCCCTGAACATTTTGATGGATTTCGAAAGTACGCATCGAATAGATTCGAAAGCGAAAGTTTGAGAGGGCAAGATGAGTTATTACTCATCACATTCCTAATAGAAATTAGCATTTTAATAACATCTCGTTGAGACGATACTTGGAATCCACTCTCGTTACCAAAATGTGCATTGTTTTAACATCTTCACTGCTTTGGCCTCTTCACTTTGTATAAAGAAAGTATAATAATCGTCACAAAAAAATTCGAACTCAAAATTTTGACGTATTTCCACGTTTTAGACATCTCCTAGTTGGAAAAACATTTTTAGAAAAAGCCCATCTCTCTGTCGGTGACAAAAAATGACTCAAAAATGCTTTAAGTTAGACATAAAATTTGGTATACGGTCTTTACATCAAATTTGTATATTTCTATCAAATTTTCAGCAAATTCCATTTGGAGGAAGCCTGTCTATCCGGCTGTTCAATAATAAGTTAACACGATAATTAAAAAACGAAGAAAATTAGATAAAATTCAGTAGACATTAGTAAACACATACAATTTTTAACTAAATCCAAAAACGGGTTGATTATCTGTCGGTCTATACACTCAGAAACATAAACGCTACAACTCAAGAACGCAGTGATTTAAATAGATCAAATTCGGTATGGGATATTGTGGTTACAAGTGTAATTTTATGCAAAATTTTTGTTTCAATATATTGGGAAAAACGCGTATAAAATACTAATTCGATTTTCGGATACAATTAACCACTTGTCAGGGTTTAGTCGCCAAGAATGCCACAATACATTCAATAAAAGTGCTAAATTCATGTCAGAGGTGGATATTTCTTAATTTCTTAATTATTGAACGATAATGCCACAAAAGACTTATTGGGATAAAACATTTTTTTTCTAGAGCATACGAGAAATCTTTGAGAAGATCACTTCCGCTGATTTAAACATACTATTTTAGAATCTGTAGCGATAAGGATTCAACTAAATTTCATGTTTAATATTGAACCGAAAGTTTTGATATCAAAGGACAAATTTCGATATTAAAAAGTCATAAGCATCATATAAATTTTTTTTAAAAAAATTCCATGCTAAATATAATATGCATATGTTACTGTAAAGGACCTGGAAAATGTCGATATACTTCAGTAAATATCAACACTTTCATAGTCGAAAGTTACTTTATAAATTATCAATAAAATACAATATTAAATGAAACAATGAAAATTTGAACGTTATTTTTTGACATTTCAGTAGCGTGTCTTTCTTATTCTGCTATTAAGTATCTTTCTAAATTTATTCTTTTAATTTATTGCATTCTTCTACTGTTATTATCTCAGAAATGCTATTATTTTTTTAAATGTATTTAGAAAATTTAATTCAAAAAGAAAAGGTAAAAATTTTAAAAATATTTAGTTTATCAACTCTTACTAATAAAGCAATGGATGCATTCTGTGGATTACCCCAACAGACCTAATTTAAGGAATGTGATTATGTTCGGAATTATTTTTTTAAAATACGTTCGAAAATTGTTATATTTTTGAATAGTTGCATAAAAAAAGATTTAAAAAACATCTTTGAAACCAAAATATACCAGTTGTGTCAAAATCTTTTTAAAAATTGTAAAAAAGCTACTTTTTTTGGCTAAAAGGAAGTATAAAGCAAAAGTCTTCTAGTTTAGAGGTTTATTAATTGATTTCATTAAACTTTGCAGATAGTTTAAGGAATATATTATCCATTTTCTGAATTTTAAAAAATAAGCTGTAGTTGCATAGATTCTTAAAATCTTGGAGTTCACCTGATAAATAATACGAAATTTTCATTTTTTTTCTCGTGTAGGACTAAATCAACAATAAAATATTTCTAAATAAATAGATAACCTATTCTGTAGTTTAGGAATTGTAGAACATATTGAAAAATTCCGCATGTGAACAAAAAAATATACATTACGCTTTAATTTTTGAAGTTTCCCTTAAGAAGATTCTATCATATTCTATATTTGGAAAATAGCCTCCAAAGATGTAAAACAGCATTAAAAAATACAAATATAAAATTATGTAAAACTTCTCAAAAAATTCTAACGATTTTCTAAAGAAGCCGGTTCAAACTTAAGAATATTAAGTATAAAAAAAAATTGGTTTCGCAAACAAATTGACTTTTCAAAGTAGTCACGAACCTTTAACCCCCCCCCCCGAAAAAAAATCTGCTCATGACAAAAAATAATTTCCAGGAATTTTATAAATTATTTAGGTTTGCGCGTCAGAGCAGAAAGTGAGTTTCTACTGAAGAAAAAAGGCCGAATAATATTTTTCCTGCTGAAAAAATAAAAAATTTACAACTAATTCTGTATGAAAATCTTTTTTAGAACGAAGCATCTTCTCAAAATGATAGCCAAATTAATAGAATTTATGAAAAACATTCAGTGAGCTGCTCCAAATTAGTTTTGTATCTATTACGTACGTAATAAGCAAGATAAAATCCATTTCGATGTTGAATAATTTTGATAAAGGATATACATGTGACATTTTAAGAACATGCTTATGGAAAGTTATGGTCTTATCTTACTTGCATGATACTGTAAATTTTAGAGCACAAAAACATTAGATCTTGTTAAATAATTGTATTTAATTCATACGACTATATTCATTATGAAAATTCAATCTATCTAGCTTCATAAAAAGCTGAATAATTTTAACCCTAAGAAAACGCAATATTTTTAAACGCTTTTACTTAACTTCTCATGATTCACGTTTGTAAAAATATGCTATAAAAAATTTCCGAAAAGTTTCTAGAGTTTTGAAACTACGTACAGTTGCCTTTTCTTGATGATAATACGTTGTTTTAAAATTTTCGGAACTAAGTTTATAGGTGAATCATTAATAAATTTTAATTTTGTTCTAGTGACCTCATATGGTATAAAATCTGGAAAAAAATGAATTTCGGAATTTCATAATATTTACTACAATGAACTATAAAATAAAAAATAAAAGTCAGACGCAATCTAATTTAAGCGTGATAATAAAAATTGTATTCTGATAACTGTTTTCTAATAATAATATTTTTAAACTATCAATTTTCGGAGCTTTTACTTGCAATTTTAATAGAATTAATTCAACCTCGCATCATATGCATCAGAAATTAAATCTATTGCGCATTAATGTAATACATCATACTAACTGCATTAATACATCATTCTGCTTAGATTAATAATTCAAAACAAAGTTATTGATTTGGATTCCATATTCAAATCCATGTTCGATAACATCTACAGGAACATTCAACTCGTAACTGCAACTTCATGTGAATGAAACCCGTTAAACATTTAGATTAAAGCAATTCATTTGAGAAACTATGGTTTTATCACACCTTAAATATAGACTCCAGAATATTTTTCTAATATTGTTTTGAAAACCAGAAAAATAATTTTCATAGTTGAATATGAGAAGATTCTAACTATCAAAAAGTATTAACCATCCAAAGCATAAAGTTGGAAACTGTTTGTGATTTTTATATGCTCCCTCCCTTCAACAACGAGAAAACGCAATCCCCCATGAGAATGCTGTCAGATGCTTCTTTAGAATATCAAGGTCAGATTTCAATGTCATTCAAGAACTGAAAAAAGCTGTCAGTTTTTTCAGAGACACTTTTACACGCCTTCCGGCCCTCGGAGCTTGGCAGGTCTTAAAATCGTCTTTCGTTGCAGTTTGGGTTTACAGTAGGAAGAAGTTTAAATGTCAGAATTCATATCAAATATGTAAGCAGAATAATTCACTATTTTAAAAAATAGATAATAATTTAAACAATATTTTATAAAATATCATAAAGGACAAATATTTCGGTGGAATAAGGTTATGGGTAAAAGTAACAGGAATTTTTTGTAAGCTGCTATGCGCTACAAATCTGTTTAGCATTGCTAAATTATTATATATATGCTTTGTCAAACTGAGTCTTAATTTTATGTTTCTATAACGGCTTAGTGTGAACATAAACTATTTAAACAAACTGTGTAAGTAATTTAATAATTTATCAATTTAGATGCAAAAGATTTAAGAATAAACTGAATTTTCGACATGCCATTTTTTTATTTGCATGCACTCCTTGAGTTGAATCGATATATATTTCGCTTTTTAAGTTCCGTTAATTGATAAAACTTGAAACTGTTGCGCATTTTCTTCTAAAATCAAACATAAGGTGATCAGGGTGAATTTCAAACCTTATGAAAAGTTAAGACTTTTTAACAGTAGCAGCAAAAGCCAGTCGAAGTGGGAACAATCTTTTCAAAAAAGACAAATAATTTTGATATCAGATTTTAGTAATCAGTGACAGGTAAGGAATTTTAATCTGTAGAATTTTTATAAAGGAACTTAACAATATTTTACTGCGTTGATGGCATGATTTATACGCATTTAGCAAATATTTTCTATATAATGGCTTCGGATAAACACAAAAATTCAGCAGATATAGCGAAGAAACTTTTAACCTAATATTCACTCAATTTATCAAACGCGTTCATTTATTTTTTATTTTATAATAGTATGGATTATGTATAGCATAGTATACATAGTATATTAATTTACTAACAGCGCCAAAATCATCCATAAAAAGCCAAGTCAAATGGCTAAATAATGGTGTAAGAAAAAACACGCAGACGATTTTATATACTGTTTTATAAATGATCAATATACAACATGTAAATAAAACAAATGACGCATTTGTAAATATATATGTATTTTAATCTTCGTATCAATATTCTTCTGTTTCTTTATACTTTGCATTGCATGCATCTTTCATTTCCTTGTAATAAACATAATTAACAGATTCTTAATGGCTGATGTCTCAGGAATTTACTTTATTTTAGTATTCTATAATTAAACTCAGAATTTATTATCAAAAGTCATTTTGCAAGATATATTTAAAAATGACGTAAAAATTTATAAAGATACCCTTTCTTTCTCTTTGCACTTTTCAAATGATGGCTCTTCGCGGAATTCTGTATAACTTATTCTTTAAAATTATCACATATTAATCCAAAGGAAAAAAATTTGAAACCAATCTTATTCAAAAAATAAAGAGAAGGGAAAATTTCTTAATACCTTATTTTTTTGCAATATATAATTTTTCGCTTTGCTGTCTTTCCGATATCACTTTACAGTCAGGATAGAATTCATTTTTCAATTTAGAATGGGAAAAAATCAGAATCAATTCAGAACTTATAAATTACGTTGTCACAATCCTTCTGCAATAAAATAAGTTTTTTTCCCCTATTTGATTCCTTTTCAGAGAATAAATAAAAATAAAACATTTATTGATTGAGAAATAAGAGACCATCGTTCAACTACTTTATTTCCGTCTTTCCATTTCAATTATGCTTTAGCGGTATATCGATGTTCGAGGAACAACTAAGCTTGTCAAATATTAAAGCGTTCGGTTTGTATGTTATTCAGCTGAACTAAATATTCTTTCTGTGTATTTTTAAAGTAAAATTTTAACTGTTTGTTGTCTTCCCATTAATGTACGGTCACGTCACGGTCATCATTTTTCCAGCAACATATAAATTCTTGTCAGAAAACAACTTTTACAGATATAAACCGACTTGACTAAACATACCATACAGCCGTCAAATGACCGATTATGAACTTTTGCATCGACAACATGCATATAATCCAATCGCTTTTGCGCATTTGACTTCATGACTTTTTCTAAGAATTATAAACAGTTTATTTTCTTTTATTTTTTATTTGTATTTTATTTATTTTGAGTAATATTTGTAGTATACCGTTATCTAACCACAACCCGGTCATTTGATCGGGAGAACAATTTATTGCTTTATAAGGTTATCGGATCAGAAATTATGATGAAATGCGTATTTAACGTATTGTATTCAGTTAGTTCCACAATGATTTAACTGGCATAAGTGCCTGGATTTTGTACAAGCAAACGACAGACGAAGGTATCTCGAGACAAGATTTTTTATTCGAGTTAGCAGTAGAACTTGCCGCCGATTTTTGAGAAGCCCGTGAACAACCAAAAGAAAGAAATACAAAAAGATCGGTGCCTAAATCTATTACAGATTCTTAACGTAAGACATGTAAAATAGGATGATGTAACGGAAATAAAACCATCAAAATTTGCTCTAAATGTGAAAAATATGTTTGCGGAAAATGTAGAATGGAAACACCCTGTATATATATAAAAAAATGCGATAAACAATGAATTAAAAATTCTTATTCTTTGTGTTTGTAATACATAAAAATTGATAATATACAATTTTGTTTAATTATAATGAAGTTAATTTGTTTATTTCCTTTCTAACATTCGTATTTCATACATTCAATTAGGAAACAATCCGGTCATTTGACCGGCTGTAGTAGAAATAGGTATGTATTAAGTGTTGGTATGTTTAGTGTTAATACTGATACAATGCTTTTGTATCAGAATAAACATATATCATCGTAATGGGCATGCACATAAATCAAGTAATTAAAAAAATTATTATTAAGTACATTAAAAATTTACTAAACATTTACGAATATTTCGAGTTTAAAGGGGCCAGAAAGTTACCTTTGTGCAGTAGAATTTCAATTCATTTCCAATTAAAATTTATTTAAAATTTTTAAGCGCCTTATCAGTGTGAATACGTACTACTTCAAATGTAACTTCTCGCTAAATTTTGAATTCTAGGTTCAACGGTCTGTCCTGGAGGGTAGTTTGAACAATTTTTGCGTTATGAATGTAAAAGTTTTGCTTGTCGCTATCTACAAGCAGTATCCAACTTATAAATATCAAGTTAAACGGAACTGCTACAAGCATGGGATATATTTAAAAGGAAAATTTCTCATCAAAAGTCCATAAAACCCGGAGGGAATAATAATTTTAAAAAAAACTACACCTGAAATCTATAATGCCAAGCTTCATTCTCAAATCAACCAGCAATTTCAAGGGAAATTGATTCTAAATTTAAAACGCGAGTCGTAAAATTTTGTTGTGGTATAGATATCAAAATGATTGCCTTTCCAAAAACAAACCGGCTCTATTTATTCCTAAAATATCAAGATTTCAACGTAATGCTTTAGTTTTAACTTAGCTTAACAGCTTAAGCTTTATAAAGTAATAAGTTTAAGTACGCTAAAGCTTTAACTATAAAAAAAATTTTAAACAGACTCTTTGTACAGTTGAATAGATAGTTTTATGAAATTCAAAATAATAATTTAAGAGTTAAATGCTAGAAAATACATTTTCTTTTGGAAATTATTATTAAATTAATTTATTTTATAAAATACGAAACGAGAAGATTTATACGAAAAAAAATTATAATTGTCATTCTATAAACATAAAAAAACTCATTTTTATCGTGATGAAGAATTATTTCACAAAATTTTGATAAACGAGGGCTTTTTATGATGCGTGTAGTTAGTTACGTTGCTGCTATACGCACCTAATTAAAAATTTATTGTCTTTTGCATTTCGTTCATTATTTCTATAAAATGAATACAACACAGAGATACGGAGCAAAACTGATTATTTCTAGAAGAGTTCTTCGGTAAGGAAAAAAAAAATAATTTAAGCATGCGATATTCTATTAACCTGTATAATTGTAACAATACATTTCTATTACTCCTTTTGGAGTTTAGAGTTTAGTAATATTAATGCCCCGTTTTTAAGCAACACTAGGGCTATTTTGGGACGGACCTCGTAATTTTGAATCGTGGTCAGATGATGAAGACGGCAACTGAGCTGACATCCCGTCTCCAAATTTTTACCAGTAGGAAGATGTTTGGCCCCGACGGATTTAACGTGCACCAGATCCGTTTACAAGACAGTTCTTCGATGGAATCGGGTCTCGAACAAACACTCCCGCTCTGAAGCCAAGATCTTACTACCAGGCCACCACGGCTCTACTCATTTTGGATGACATTATGAAATTTACTTATTTTTATTCTGACTACAGGGGGAAAAATCAATGAATGTCCAAAAACACTATCTTCATGATATTGTTCAGAATGCAGAATATCAAACACCATCGCGGAGGAGACATCGCACAATATCTTGTGCTAATAATGGCAGCAATAATTTTAGCTTCTGCTGCTTGAATACCTTGTTTGGTTTGCTTTTCATATGTAGTACGGATGCAAATGACGTATAATTAAATTTCAAAACAAGAGTTTACTGGCATACAAGAAAGTATTCCTGAATGGATGCTTTGATGTGCATTTAGAAAATATTTGAGGATTTTGGTGTTAAATAACTAAAAGTGCTAAAATTCTCACGCTCAAACGATACCCAACGCAACCATTTCTTCCATAAATGTTTACTACTACTAACTTTCATTCCAGTTTCTGGACGGCAAAATAAAAACAGGTAAAACAGCAATAAATATTTCGTTATTGTGATTATTAAAACAATAAACTTTTCTTGAAGTTAACTGTTCGTTATAATGATACATTCTATTCACGTAGTGGTTGTGCGTGGGGGGGGGGGGGGGGGGGGTCGTAAGAATTTAAAAAACACAATTTCAACGAAACGCCCTTCAAACGATGCAGAAAAAGATTCGATCAGCTCGATATTTTTTAGTAAAAGAATGCTTCAAAATTATATTTGTTAATTTAAATATATATAACCTATAACGATATTAAGACCTATAAGGATTATACTATATAACAACTTTGCATATAAAATTCTTCACATGTTTACAATTGTAGGAAAATTTGAATGTAACCAAAATCTTAGACGTAATTTTCCACAATTAAATTTCAATGGCTGTCTGAAGGTAAAATATTTCTTTTTAGTTTTAGTAATATTAAAATCTTGTTTCAAAGCAAAACTAAATCTATAGTGGGACGGAATTTTAATACCGGGTCAAATGATAAGGACGATACTTGCAATATTGAAACAATTTCTCCAGTCTCAGTAACCCTACAGCCCCAGGGCTTGTGGTAATAGAATTTAAAAATTAAAAAAGACCAAATTGCATAAAAGTTTTATAAAATACCATTGTGGATTAATCGAAACATTATTATTATATATGCTTTAAAATTACTTTTTATCAAGTTAGATTATAAGAAATATGAGTAAAAAATCTTAAATACTTTTAAAATTGATAAATTTAGAAGATTTTACAGTTACGGAGAAAGGAGGTAATTTATAGGAAATTCGAACCTCTAATTTGATTATTGTAGAATGATAATGATAGGCTAATTTATCTGTTGCCATTTTATTTTTTACATTTGCTCTTAATTAGAGATAATGCATAGAGATAGAAAATGCGTATATAAAAAATGAATTTAATATCATCGCACCGGCTAGTGTGTATCAATTCAATAACTAACAATGAATTGTGTTGACTTAAAAAAATATTTAAAATTATTTCGAAAAATGTATTAAAAGAAAAGAAAAATGTACAGAAATTAAATGGATAACATTAAAAAACAATATTCATGAATTTCAAAATGGTTCGATAAAGATTTTTAAGTGTTAATATTCTAATCAGTTACTAAAGAAAAAGAAAAATTTCGATTTATTTTTATTAGAAAATTAATAAAAAAAAATTGAAATTTTTTTAATATTGTGCTCTTACTACTCAAGAAATAGTTACTTGCCAAATTTAATGTCTCTAGATCCGGCAGGTTATACCGTAGAGAAATTTTCAATTACCATATCGCATCATATAATTTATAAACAGTAAGTATACTTATGCCTATAAACATTGTATTAAAAAAATTCAGAAACATTAATCATACTTCGTAATATGATTAATACTTCATGAATATAAACATAAATGTACAGCGTAAAATTCACTAATCATTTAACATCACACATTTTTTGTAACCATTGTTTACATGCTTTGCATAGTTACTGAGTTTCTGTTTCCGAAGGGATTTTATTAAGGTCACAGAGATCGTTACTTCCAACAGGTTAATGCACATATGATTCTCATGGCACCAACACCAAATCATTCCAAGAAGATTCGAATCAGCCATCCCATCCAATATCCCTCCACCTTATCATCCCGAATCTTTATCGGATCCTTTTATGTATGCAGCACCTGCACCGTAAAAGCTATTTTCTCACTTATTGTGTCAAGTTCGTGAGATTTCTCAACAGTCAGGAAACTTTTGTGACAGTTTTTCGAGATGGAGATAAATGAGGCCGGCCTTCCAAAGGGGTGTTGCCGCGGTTGAGAAAAGAAACATCAACCACCTCCAGAAATATGATCAAGAGTGACAAATAGCGAACCCGCCTTTCCGTTTTTACTCCGCTATTGATCCAAGCTTTTCATCAGACACATCTAATTATCTGTGCGAGATGGATCAGAAGAGGTCGAGCTACATTGTGTTAAAAAGGGATGTTTCTACTCGAGATTTATATTGCGATTAAAAGAATAGAATGGAAATTTAGATATTAAAAAAAATGTCGGTGATAGTTTCGATTGATGATAGGATGGAAGCTTGCATGATGTGTTATTATGCCCTGAAGTATCCTGAATATGATCTTAATCTGTTCAAGTGTAATAGATACATTGTAGTATAATTTAGTTTTAAACATCAGAAAAGAATGGTCTTTTAATCATTCACTTATTTAACACGGTTGAGTGCCGCGTGACTCGCCTGTGATTCAAACCTACTATCTAATTATTAAGAACATATAATTAGATAACATCTTCTCTAATATAGTTAACCGTACAATGCACCATGTAGCTATTTGGCTATATGTTTTTATTTCCATTTATAAATCCTCATGTGACTGTTCCAAATAGCAAAATAAGTGTTTGGAAATCCTTTTTTAAATGCCGTTTTATAAATACTTTTAGAAAAAGACCGATATATAGCTATAATGATAATAGAATTGGATTTAAATTGGAAGCTTGAGTATAGATAGTTGTTAGGAATAGTTCTATCATTAAAAATACAATATCTTTTGCATTGTAAAAAATGCATTATTGAAAGCGGACTTATTTTTATCGCAGAATACTTATGTGATTTGAGTCACTGGAATATTGCTGAATTCATAATGTAGCCATTGGCACGTTAATTTTTTTTTTATTTCACGAAAAAAATGATTAAAAATTTTTATTAATTTTTCTGTATTGTAAGCAAGTATTCAAAACATGATTTTTTTGTAAATAAATTAGAGTTAATGCAATTAGAGTTAAAAGATAGTAAAGGAGGGGGCCATCTAATTAGACGGTCTGATTATAAAGCCGGAGTCTTGGCAGTAAACGTGTTAAAACTAATGCTGTAACTTCATGATTAAATAGAATGGAGTGGCAAACGCAGGCAATCTACAAAATAACCGTTTAAGAATAAACAAAAAATTTACGACAGTATATCTAATGACACACAAATTTATGATTTGATAAATAGTAAATTTTTGTAATTATAATTTTTTAACTTTCCTGCAAACAAATATCGGGAATTTTTTAAAAAAACATTTAAGAATGTTGAAACATTTCTTTATTTCTCAACCGATCTATTTAAACAAAATTTTGAGGTTAAAAAACAGCGGTGAATCAAACGTTAACTGCATTATTTAGTTTAGTTGAACTCTTTCGTTGGTTCTAAGACGCTTAGAAATACATATTCATTCATACTTTATTCATTTTAGCAAAATTGTACTCGAATAGGGTAAATCATTACTGAGGAATATGAATTCATGGAAGAAAGCTATACATTCCATTCTCTTAACCAACATTATACAAAAATTAGTAGATATTTGTACGACTTAACAATGAATATCTTACGCGAAAGAACTTATTGTAAGCGGTTTCTCTGGGAGTTTTTTTCTCCAATCACCAAATAGGACCAGTTTCTCCTGAATCTTTCAGAGAGCAACCTAGTCTGAAACTTAGTTTAGGGCACCCATTCACCACGCCAAAGATGCAAAATGCCAAATCGCCAATCAAGATGGTTGACCAGTTAAACAATACTGCAAAAAATATTGTCATATACCTTAATTGTTTTATAATATTTATCTTGTCAGTCATCTTGAGTTTTGAATTTCGAAACTTGGCACTTAGAGAAGAGAAAAAGCACCCTAAACTAGATATAAACCAATAACTTAGCCCTTTTCGTCAGACTGAAGTTACATTTCTATTTCATATAAAACCTAGCTGTTCAAAGATCTCTTTGGCCAAAAGAACACGCCACGTTTCCATTTAAAATTAGTGAATTGCTTGAATTTCGAATCCTGTGATGGCATCAGAGTGACAATATATTATAAAATTCGACATGAAACAATATACACTTTGTTTGAAAAATTATATATTTGACATATAATCCCAAAAACAAAGGAAATCGTGGAAAATATAAAATTGACAATACCCATAACAAGATATAAATATTAAACCAGTAACGCGTAGATGAAATACCAGAGAATTATCTGAAACTAATCATTCCTCATAGAATGCTATAAAGATAAGCTCTCGAGTCGAGCAAAGTGACATGCTAGAAGACATAGCAATCCCTCATGGCTAGATATATACCAAGAGGATTAGAACCACCGCATTAATCATTAATAATGCCGTTTTCTTGTAGTTCTTTGCATACTTTTATCTTAAGTTGTTATTAACCGTAGACACTGCTAATATTTCTAGTTTAATCGGATCAAGCGAATCGAATTTAAGCGATTTTTTTTTAATATTTTTGCAAACGCATCAAAAGTAGATAAATTTAGCAAGGAATACAATCATACAATAATTGAACAAAAAATATACCTCCTCGATAACCCATGATTTATCTGATCCTACTTTCAAGTTTTGTTATATTCATCAACAATCAACTAATATTATTGATAGTACGCTTATAGATATAGAACAATGTATAATAAAGGAAAGATAACTTTATCATATTAAATTTCAGTTTAGTTCAAAGATTGATGTGAATTTAATCTAAAGGTCTGTATTTAATATTAATTTGATGCATTTAAAAATACTAATATTAATTAATATTTTTAAATGCATCAAAATTACTCCAAAGTATTCCATTACAGATACATTATAAACTTTTAAAAAAATGAATTTCTCGTTTGTTTGATACCATCAAAGTGCTGACGAATTGTAAAATTTGACAGGAAAAATATAAAGTGTGCCCAAAACGGAGACTACAGCTATACACAAAGAAATTTAACAACAATGTTATACTTACAGTTCTTGTGAAACAGCAAAAATGGTTGCTGTTGATATTGAAACACTAAACCCGGTGCGTATGAGTAGCGTGCATGTCTTCAACTTAGAAACTGCTGACATGTTTGAACACTCACTGTACACAAACTGTGCTTAGCCGAGGTCTCTATGAATTATATGATGAACAGTTTATCGGCAGCTTGCCTTTGCTTATTGACAATTTAATGGCAGCAATTCTGCCAGAAGAATACTTCCACAACCGAAATTGTAGCATTGTTGGACACACCTTACGTGTCCCCAACGCGTGACTTGCTGTTTACGCCTAAACAGGGTTCACACGAGACCAACTATTGCGCGCCATAGAAGGTCATGTCTATCTCAGGAACATCACGTGACCCCTCAATGTAGTAAATAGTTGTCTCATTGGGACAACTACTTGCCATTATACCATTGCGGTCATGTTATCTTCCTGAAATGGACGTGACTTTCTATTGCGCGCAATAGTCAGCCTCGTGAAAGCTGCTTAATAACGCTGACACCACTGTAATATGGTGCACCACGCGAGACATTGCTTTCCCTCCACGATAAATTGTATAAAAATTGCTCCCTTTTTGCGCGAAAAAAATGATCATGGACCTTTGTAATGATCTGGAAAAATCCATCAAGTACCGAAATTTGAAAAAAAAAAAATATCTGTAAATGAAAGTACTGATGTGAAAATGTCAATTACACATGTACGATTAGGAATTCCGCGAGGCCATCTATCGGCTGACGCATTAACTCCTTGGAATTTGTTACAGCACCACAACAGCTAATATCTTCTTTCCATTTAAGCATACCTTATAATATTAGTTATTTGGAAAAATATTTCTGAAATAAACAATCACAAAAGCAAAAGAGATCACGTGAGACATGAAGTAACAATATACATAACAACTAAAGATAAAAAAAATTACGCAAACAAAGTACAGATTAAATACCAAAGAATTATGTAAAACTAAGCAATCATTCTTTATAGAATGTTTCAGTCAGGAATAAAAGTAAAGGTAAAGGATAAGCTCATGATTCTAAAACTAAGCAAGGATTCTTTATAGAACGCTACAACCATCAATAAAGTTAAAGTAATGTCCGTGCATCTAATAAAGTGGCATGCTAGAAAATACATTCATTGTCTTCTATCAAATGAAAATAACTCCGGACTTTTATGTATCTCAAAACGGAGTAAGCATGTTTGATGAAGCAATTTATTGATTGCACCCATATTTATTACCTAAATGGATCCCTTTACGTCAACGTTTGTCTTAAGAAAGCATGATTTAATATGCTTCTGAGGAGGGTTCACAACAACACATATTAAATACTGTCTTTCTGTTTATCTATGTGGAATATTAATTCATGCTTATATTTAATACTGGTTCAAATCTAATTCTCAGATTTAAAGTATTTTTATTCAAGAGAAATATAAAAATTTAGATTAAAATTTAAAATGTTGATTTTTTTTTTTTTTTTTTTTTTTTTTTGTAAAAATGAGAAATATAGCAGAGGAAAGTATTAAAACAAACAGGCGTAAAATACCCTTCAGAATTTGAAACATTTTGCACCTTTTCAGGGATTAAAAATCACCTCACATATAAATTTGCGAATAAAGTTTTACCTCATAAGGCCATACATACATAAACAAAGGTTGATATTGCCCATATAAACTCACAACGCGAAAATTGCAATAAATGTACAAAATGTCAATCATTCCCTCATTAAGACAAACATGTCATCAAAAGATGCATATAAACATGTCTTTGAGAAATTGAATCTCGAATGAAGTATTCGCCTTAAATTTCTCCCTAAAAGAGTGACCTATATAAAAGTTTGCAATTGGGGAATTTCGATTGGAATATTTCAATGAAAATTCTATTCATGCAAGGGGAATGATTGAAATTTGTTTTCAATGATATGTAAAGACGAGTAACAAACTTGATATTGGTACTTATCAAAATTGTTTATATTCCGTTCTAGATTATTGTAACTTTTTCCAGCAAAAACGGTTAATTTTCATTAGAAACTAATTTATATAATTTTACCTGGGCTGATATTCAAAAATGGAACAAGTCTTATTGATTTATTTCTGATTAACATTTAAAATTGTTCATGGCTTTTTCTTAGACGGGTACATTTTAAAAGCAACTTAATAAAGGTATTTGTTTATTTTTGCGGATCTTGGTTCTCCTGGCAATTTTCAGGTTACGCAATGTTTGCCAAGGTAAAGTATTTCCTTTATTCCTCAAAAATCGACTAATTACATTATACAAAATATGCCAAGATGCCCATGCCTTGGTTTGCTTGGCGCTTTTCAGAATACACCAAGATTGTCAAATTCACTATCCATTAGATGACAAGATTTCGCCAAAATGGTTGACGACGGTTTGCATTTTTCGGCAAATTATATCGAAGACTGTGAAAATAATTATCTTAATAAATGGATAAATTTGCGAATAAGTAGAACGATACAGACTGCAAACTTAAAGAAATAAATACGATGATCCAGCGATAGAATTTCAGTTTTGTGGTTGAAAGAAAAAGATGTTTAATATAAGAAGTAATTAGGATGACGGAGGCTAAGAAGCTTGAGATTATCATTTTGGAGAGATCATGATGATACCATTTGGTTATTTCATGATACACTTGGCGAAATCATGATTAAATTCAACAACTTTCCGGATACAATACTGATACTGATACAGCAGTAGTAGATTCCAGAATTCACAGACGGTTCGTTGTGAATTTCATCTGAAACCACCATAAATTCTAAAAGTGATTGTTTGATGTGGTTTTGCCACGTATGAGATCATTCAACAATTTTGTCCTATAAGAAGTCTGCTAAATAGATCTTTCTTTAAATAAATTGAAAAGAATGAGTGGGAGATGAGTAATGATATGCTTTGCGGTTTCACGAGATTGAGCCATAGTTCAGTTACAAGACATCCTTGGAGATTCGCTACATTTCTCATCGAGTAAATATATGTATAGCTTATTTCTCAGTCTTTTGGTCTCTTAGTTTATTATTCATGCCATGCATACTTTATTTTCATCTTTAGAATATGTTACGTTGTAGAATAAATTTAGGATATATTACACATACAGGAGAAATATAGGAAACATTTTAAGTAGTTGAAATATGCACTTAACATTGCAAGAAATGAATACCATTTTACTAAAATAATAAATTGAGGGATTCGATAAAGAAACGTTAAGACTGGAGATAATTCTAATAAGATTTTCAAAACGTATATTGATCACCAAAAAAAACTCAAACTTAATTCTTATTTAAGAGTATTAAAAACCAAAATTAGATATTTGAAAATAGAGCCCAAATTCATATTTAATTCTTCACTTTTATGATGATAGTATAATGTTTTATCTGAAGAAATATGGTATGTGCTTACCAATATGAGAGCACCACAAATTAACCAATGTCCCGTCGACTGTTGCATATTTTTAAGAAAACCTAACATTTTCTTTTTAATTATTTTTCTATCATCCACAACATTCTCTAAACATATATCTAAAAGTATAAAGTGGAAAACGATAAACCTTCGAAGAATCTTTTCCCGCCACGAATTTTCCATATGTTACGAAGCAGAATGTCGCTTTTTGTGCTTCGTAATATAAAGGAAGAAAATTGATTATGCACTTGGGATGCCTCCTTCCCATCTAATAGATTCAAAATGCAGCTCAGATCAGTAATTTTCCTATGGTATCACATAACAAAGTTTATTTATTTAAGTCGTCGCGTCTTTGAATTATTGCTTTAAAGTGCATACGAATACACATATCAACAAATGGCACCACCACCCTATCACAGATTTGGTCTAAATTAACCATCTATTTGGATCCAGTTTGATGACAAATATGTATACCAAGTATCGTTCCGATAGTTTTTTGCTCTAGATAATATTTATGCTCTCCTTTATTATTTTATCCTCTAATTTAAAAAATAAAATTCATCTCCACCCATACAATCCGCAGGAAAATCGTTTGGTTCTAAAAACGGGGATGCAGAGGGCTTAATAATATCTAATATAGCTCTTTGCATTTGGGATTATCTTGTTCATTTACACTCGGACATAGACAAAATGTCTTTGCATGTATTTCGTTAGAAATCTACAAATTTTTTGTAAAGAAACATATAATGATTTTGATCGCTCTGGTTCAAAGTTTTTGGATTATCGTGTTGTGAAAATATGCTTGACGCACGCAGAGAGATCTAAAGTGTGAAGATTAGTCAGTAACTGGAAGTTCGAATTATTTGGTGATTACAATACTTTATCTTTAAGTACAGGAGCAAATAAAAACAGGATAAAATTTTCAGAGAATGAAATTCAGAAACAATCCAGTTATTTCGCAGCTTAAAAATTACATTTAAAAAGATACATTGCATTATTTTTATACTTGTAATTATAATTAAACAAAAGTTATTCTGTCGGCAAGCTCGTATATTTTTAACGTTTATTTTGTCAATAAAAACTTCAGTTATGTTAATCGCAATTAAGCAGATTGTAGTTTCCGATAAAAGATAACAAAATAACTGTCAAAGTAAGAAAACAAAAGTTTTATCGCTACTGGAATTTTTAAGGAAAAATTGTTTTTAACTTCAAGGTTTAAAACGCGGCTACTTAGCGCATCCATTTTGTAAATATGTTCTTTTCCTCAAAAAATAAAAGATTTTAATATTAATAACTTTCAATTCATTTCACTGCATATAGTTCAACCGGAAAATATGCATGTTTTTACCGCGTCTGAAAATTTATTTTTATACATCATTAAAAATGATAATATATTCATATACTTTTAGATTCGAAATTTTCTCGAAGAAAATATTACACATTACATACTCCTTTTCAAATATACGTCTGGTATTTCCAAACCCAGAAAAATACAAAACAGTTTGTAAAAGCTAATTATGTATGCATGGAGTGACACATCTCCATTTATAGAATTACAAGCATATCTATAAATAAAAATCTACAGAATTTCCCCGGTGTATTGCGATATTTGGCGCAAAAATGCTTTTGCTTACATTCCACGTAGCCAATTGCTTGTAACAAATGTAAACGAAAATTCTCAAAAAAAAAGTTAAAATCATTTGATGTATTTAAAATCAGATTTTTTTAATGTCCTTTAGTAATAAATTTTGAAATTAATTCAACTACATACATTTTATGATAGATTAAAATTTAAAAATACAGAGTATTAAACTTATCTATTAAAGCTAGTTTTATTATCTTCTCTTTTTTTCTCCGATTTCTAATTTAATTATTAGTTCATTAAATTTGAAAAGACTATGGCTTTTGCATGCAAATAAATATATTCAATACTGAACGTCTTTGACGATCGACTAGTTGTGTTTACTTTCAATTAAGTCTCTTCTACATTGCTTCATGTTCATAACTTCTTCAAGGAAAACGCTATAAACATTAAACTGTGGCATACATTAAGGTGCTAGTTAAAGTATAGTTGTCAGTTACATCTAACATTCGCAGTATTGTAACTTCACTTTCTTATTCATAATATAAATTCCAAATTTATCAAACAGAACCTTTTTTCCTCAATTTTCAACATTGTAAGAAAAAAATTGATTAAAAATTTGATGAAACAATAAAACCTGTTTGAATTTCAGCTCAACAATAAAAAATTAATTGTTAAAAAAAACATTTTTGAGAAATTTAACAAAATTTAGTAAAAATATTGAAGACAATTAAACTGTTATTACTATAAAGACAATTTTTAAAATTTTAAAAGGATTTAAAAATTAATTTTATGCAATCATATTTTCTAGTTAACGCAGAAAATACAAAAATTTCGTTTAATTTTCATTAAAATTATACACAACATTTAAAACAGTAGGCATATTCTTGAGGGGAGTTGCTTGTGTATTTACCTAAAACAGCATATTTTTGCATTTATCTTAATATCTACTAAAGAAAATGAAGTAGTTATTTTTGGAGTTCAGAACTAAATTTATATCTACAAACTTGTAAATAAGACCATTAGCTAAATTTCATTTATTTATACCGCCATGTTTTCGCATGCATACGGACAGAAAGATAAACAGTATATCCTTTGAGAGATATAATTCAAAATCGATCATAGATCTAAAAATCATATACCAAATGCATCTATCAAAATATTTTCAGTTTTGGATTATCTTGTGCATGAACATACAATCGTACAGATAGATATAGTTTCTGAAACATATTTTTCAGAATCAGAAAGGTCTAAAAAGTGAAAATTCATCAAAATATATAAGTGGAAATTTCTGAATACTATAATAATTTCTTTCTCTATATCTCATGTACAAAAAAAAATTGCAACATCCCAAAACAAACACAACTGCGTGATTGCTTTTAATGTGTTTCCCATGGATACCGTCAAGTCAAGAGTTATTTTTTGAGGATATATGTAATTTAAATGCTCAAATGTCCACTATAAGCAACAGTATGAAAACAAATTAAAAGAGCATATATAGATACTTGCAATATGTATGCCAGTGAATTAAAATATTGGTTTGATGCTATAATTATTGTTACCTGTAAGACTCAGAGTTTTTGCGGTTTGAATCTGAGCCAAAAGAACGTCAAAAATATATTTGGATCTGAAAAATCACAGTGTCTGCGCGTCAGACGTGGTTCAGCAACTATTCATTGCCGTACTTTTTCTTCTTTTTTTTCTTCTTTTTCTTTTTTTTACCCGTAAAACCTGCTTTTGGTTTTACGAAGACATAAAATAATGTATTATTTTTATAATATTTCTTTTTTTAAGAGATATAGAACTCTCACGACTGAAAGTGCAGCATTTCCAAAAAGGTTCGAATCCGAACTTTCAAATAAAATTTTTGTCCTCAGAACTGAATTTCCAAATGTAAAAAATAAAGATGAAAAACTGGTGAGTGAACATTGCATTGATAAATAAAAGTTTCACATTTCTCTAGCGTCAGACGATGTTTTTTTTTTTTTTTTTCGCTTTTTGTTTTAAAAAAAAAAGACGAAATATGGGAAAATTTTCCGAGCGTGATGAAAAAAATAGCAACAAAACTGAACAGCCCTCTTTTTTCAATTCATTAATGTCTTCTTTAGCGGAACAACAAAAAGTCGCGAAGAAATATGAGCTCTGCTGCAATCTCAGCTAAGCAGGGGAGAGTTATTTGATGCCATTTTCGAGCTCTAAACTTTAACACTTTTTACTCTTTATGAACACATTCGGGTGGAAAATTTAATTTCGGACTGCAGTAGCATTACTATGGATTGAATATGTAGCAATTTAATTAAATATAGCTTCAGGTTTCTTTGATAAGATTAAGCAATATAATGTTTGAAATTGCGTTCTTCTTCGTGGAGTTTTTTTTTCCCCCTTGAAAAAATTAAATTTAAAGTGATTGTTTGAGCTACCGCAGATATGCTACTAAACCCTTGCGGGTTTGATGTACGACAGAAACTCGGGAGATTTTAAACTTTAAAAGTTTTTTCTACAAGAAAAATAATTCCGCTTTTTGGCAAATGAACAATTTTTGTATTGGGGAACCGTTTCCAAAATACGCATTTTAAAAGACAAATGCTTTTGCAAAATATTACAAAAAAAGAATTTGTTAAAGTTAATTTTTATATTATAATGTCCCCTATATTTTTCCAAGACTGATTTATATGTGTAGTAGAAACTCAATTAATCAGGCTTATACCAACCAAGAAATATGTTAATTGAAGTTGCACAGAAAATCAAATTTTCATTGGTTTTCTTTTTTATGAAATTTCTAATTTTATAATAAAAGGTTTAAAAGTTGGCATTGGAGCTAATTTGTACGATTCAAAGTTTATAAAAGGCTGTTGTTGGAAAATAAGAGTTTTATAACTTAAGAAATAATTTAGAAAGCAAAATAAGGATACAGTTCCATTCTTAAGTGTTTTCATACTGATATGAACAAATTCTATAACATTTCATGAAAAATGCACAATAAATGTTAGAAAAGTTTTGCGAAAGATTTTTTTAGAAGACTTGTAAATAATCAATGATGAAACTTATAAGAAACGAGAAAAATTAGTAACATTTGTGAATCGTCTTATCAAAAGGATTTATGACTCAAAAGGTGTATGTAAAGGCTCAATATCTGATTTTTAAAAAATATTAAAATGTGTTAGTGAAATGTGTAAAATGTTAACATTTATTAATTCAAATAAGCAATTTGGGATACTTTGCTGAAAATAAAGAAATTATAATTTAAAAAATAGTCTTTGTTAACCAAGTTTTCAAATAACTGATAAGATTACGTCCGAAAGTAAATAATCTAAGTTCTACTATAGTGTTTTATGCGAAAGTTTGAACTTTATTCAATTTTTAATTGCAAATTATTCAAACATGTTTTTTAAATTCTGATTTTTAAATGCTGTTTATAACTTAAATTGATTTACTGAAAATTTTACTTAAATTATTTTATTAATTTCCCTGAGAATTCTTTCTCAGTTTTTTGCGAATATATTTAATAATTTTTTTATAATTATTAAACTAATAAGTTCGAAAAAGCTTACAATGTGATTTGAGATAACATTGTAAACTTTCAAAAGAAAATCTTAAAAATTTCAAGAACACTTGATTCTTAATGGTTCTTCGATATATTTCCAACAGGTTAGAAAAAATAGACTTTAACACAAGAAGGATTTACTTATATAGTTTTATAATTTATCAGTTTATTACTCAAATTAATTTTATCGTAATATTTGTACAATTAAATGCGGCAATCAATAAAATAAAGTCTTTTCTTGTACACTTAAGTTTGTGAGAGAGATATCTTCTTAGAAATTCTCACGATCATTCAGAATAAAATTAGTTATCAATAATAAAATTATTTTTCAAAATATCAAATTCTTCCGAATATGATTACCATGAAAATGAATTAAAATTAAAATTAAATCGTGTGATTTATAAACCGTTTTAAAAGCAAAGAACTTGTATTTAAGAAAAAAAAATCAAAATCCTGATACCTATTTGAAACAATGAGCATCGGGACGTTTTTATGAAAAATGTGACTTACCTACCACAGAAAAAAGGCCATCTAACAAAAGTATATAAAAATGTAAACGAGAATATCAATAGTGCAGGTATCATGACAGATACCTGCTCTCCTAATTATCTTTCATTTTATTTTACAAGATTTGAATAAAAAAAAATATTTTTGGTTCTTTGTAGTGTGGAATTTCAGTGATTATATTCCCCCATTTTATTAATTAATCGTTTTTCGAAAAATTTCATTTTTATGCAAATAAAAATGACTCTTTCCCTTTATAAATTGAATTACACATTTATGCTTTATTTATAATCTTGTTAGTCGATTAAGATAATTCACAAATTCAAATTATGAATAACCCAATGTAATAATATCGAGTCCCAAATCTATAGTTATACGAAGTTGATGATTGAAGCTTTAAAAAATTATCAGAATTCCTTCATATATTTTGTTAGTACACCTGGGAAGACAAAAACTAAAATTAGAAAGACGGAGATTTCTGATTTTAAACGATATTAAAGCAGTTTCAATTTTATTATATTTCTTTGAATTAATAATGCATTTAACAATGATCATTTTATACCTTATCTATATGTCAATCAAAATTTACGGAGTCATTCAATTTCAGATAGATTCCATTATTTAACACCATATTTGATAGATTTTATCAAATTTATTTATTACAGATGAAGGAAGATAACATTATAACATTTCTATAATAATAATAATATACTAGAAAATATATACTGCATAATTGTAAATTTGAAAATGTATTTTTGTGTATCTAAAATGCACTGCAAAGATATAATTCGAAATTTGAAAGTAAAAAATAATTCTTCTAGGACAATAATAAAATATTTCTGCATTTCTACAACACATTTCAACGTTGAAACCTGAATAAGAATAAATAAGTATTTCTTCGACAGTAATGGCATAATAGAAAAATATTTTTGAATACTTGGGAGCTATTTCAAAGATCTAATGCGAAGTATAAAAATAAACTCACAAGCAATAATAGATATTTTACTTAGGTTCTAATATGAATAAAATGCATTATTCTATCTCGCAAAATATTACATCTTTGCTCAATATTATAACTAAAAATAAATTAAACTGATGTTGCGCTGAGATGAGAGATCTTTATTCTTTCCTTGAATTAGCGCCATTATTCATTTTTAAGATAGAATATGCTTTTAGAAAGCGCCGAAAGAATAACATAAAACGGAAAATGTAACTTTAAATCAATAACTCAAATAATGTCTTTTAATGTTACCAGAGAATAAGAATTTAAATGCTGAAAATTTGAAACCAACGAAATTACATTCAATAAAAAAAAAATTTCTAAATTAAATAATAAGTGCATTTTCCTTTTAGACTTTGCATTTCTATGCAAATAAAGTTTTACTCTGCTATGCAAAATCAAATAAAATTTGAATGATTTATAAATTAATGCACTCATTTTATATATTTGAATGATTTATACATTATTGCACATATTTTATATATTTAAATGATTTATAAATTATTGCTCTTATTTTATACATCTGAATGATTTATAAATTATTGCACTCATTTAATATATCTGAATAATTCATAAATTATTGCTCCCAATTAATATATTTATTGTCTAGCAAGATTGCACGATCGATAACTGAAAAGTGAACGTTCTCCTCATAAGGCAAATGGATATTCTTCCATTTCCAAATCCTTCAACATACGAGCATTTATTTCTTCATCTCACCAATGCTCAACCACAGCAGCAGTCTTTCCACAATCCCCGCCAATCATTTTCAACATTTTTGCGAGTCAGCGACATCCTTCTAACACCCCCTTTCCGCGGTGCGCCGGGCAACATACATTCCGTATATACACGGGCGTAAAGTGCGTAAATGTCAACCGATCCGGGCAAGTGAGTAAAGGAGGGGGCTAAAGGAAAAAAAGCCTAAAGGAAGTAAAGAGAGAGTTTTCCAGCTGGGTAACCCAAATCGCAAGGGCAAGAAAAGGAATCCTATACTTTCCGGTCGGCCGCCCTAATGAACGGGCGGAGATTCCTGCCCCGTGTGCGCCCTGCAGGGGCAAAGGAGTGAAGGGGGGATACCGTTTTCAATTATCTTCGCATAGCGGGAGGAGGAGATGCTCCTTCTCTCTCTCTTCCTCTCTCTCTTTCGTGAAGAATTGAGGAAAGCATTTTTTTTTAAAAGGAAAGTTCATAAAAATAAAAGAAATTATTTCGGGGGTTGGGGATCATTTTCTTGGATTTTTGTGGAATGATTCGCTTTATTTAATTTTGGAAACGATTTGATGTTGATTAAAAAAGACGTGACGCGGATATTAATGAATGTTAATTAACAATTAAGTGCGTCTGTGATTCGTTGAAAGTTGAGCAACCAATTATCCCGTAATTTGGTTCTACTTTTTAGGCCTGAATACAAGAAAACATTTGAGTTTCAAATTTAGATGATCAATGTGCATTTTAATTTTTTCACATGTTGTTTATCAGGAATTTTTCATTTGCAATACATTTCTTTTACACAAACAATAATAAATAAATGTTCAGCTATACTACATTAATACGTAATATTTTCAGTTTTGATTTTTGAAATTTTGTGTTTAAAATCCTTAAAAAATAATTTGATTCACTGAAGCAATTTTATTGTCGTTAGATTTTACTTAAATTCTAATTAAATTAGATGTTTGCGAGTCGATTGCAGAAAAAAACTAAAGTAAATTGTAAACATTACAACTATTATGTAATAAATATCCAATACAATAGTGAAACATTAATGGAAACTTAACTTATCTCTTGTTATTTTTATTATCATTTATTCATTAGTGAATTAAATATCTGTATAATACTAAAAGTAACCAAATCGAAGTAAAATAAGCACGTTAACTAATATATCCTTTTTACCTTAAAATCTCACCTCTGTGAACAGAAAAAAAAATACCAATACCAATTTATCGTCAATATACAAAATATATGACATATTTTGAAATGCATAATTTTTTTCTGTTATAGAAAAGACAATTTAAAATTGCAAGAACATATTAGTTTGTGATTATTTTTTAATTTTAACAGTAACTAAAGCTAAAACTAAATGTTTTTTCTCTCCCATTTATCAAGAAAAGTATTATTTACAGCTTTAGAAAGGAAAGTGACATATCTTTTGGAGACATATTAGACTTCTTCCAACTTTCAATTTAACAACTTTTATTCCTCCTCAAAAAAATTTATTTGCTTCAAAAAAGCATTAAAAAAAGGAAATATATATATAAAAAAAATGCATGCAGAAATGTCACACACATATCAAAAAGAACTTCTGTATTCCCATTTAGTATTCCACTATATATCGATCTAGCTATATCTGTTCTGATACAAATATGCTTTGAAATATATATATATTTAGATTATTACTTTATATTCATTTGTCAAAATTTTCAAAAAAAAGCTTCTAATTTATGGCAGTAGTTCAAAAGTTCATAGATTATGGATTTTCAGTTACATATAAAATAGAAGATTGAGCAATCTGTGATGCAAAATGAAATCAGCAGAATCCAGTGATTCAGACTACATTATATTGCAGGAGTTCATTTTAAATCAATGCAGCAATATAAAACGTTTCAACTCAAACTTTATTCGTTACAATCGGTACATATTCAATAATTATTGTTACGTGGTTTCTTTGTTTTTGAGAAACTTCTCATTATACACAAACTCTTCATTGGTAACTCTCGTTGGCAGTAGTCATTGGTAACTCTTCATTGGTATCAGTCATCAGATAGATTTAAGACTGCCAAATTTGCGAAATGTTTGGCGAACTGACACCACCGTGGATAAGGAAAAAACGAAATATTGGTGAAGAAATATTCAATTTTCGCATTATAGTATTCCAACTGAAATTTTAGTGTTGCCACATTTATCGATTCATCACTTCAGAAACATTTTTCGTAGCATAGAGCACATCGATCGTTTATTGCAACTAATAATGAGTTAACTGGTAGTAAACGTACAATAATAAACAACTACTAATCAGAAGATTATTCTGAGAACCAA
Source organism: Argiope aurantia (assembly GCA_026543865.1). Classification (NCBI taxonomy): domain Eukaryota; kingdom Metazoa; phylum Arthropoda; class Arachnida; order Araneae; family Araneidae; genus Argiope; species Argiope aurantia. Next base: position 215,637 of record JAPMOR010039821.1, read on the forward strand.
AATATTAATAAAGAATATATAACTTTTTCCTTTTATTTTACTTCCAGTTCGTAGTCTCGTAAATTGCAAATTTAACAAAAAAAAAAGACTGAAAATAACATCTATTACAGTACATGATTAGATAGTTGAATGTTTATTTGCTTCTTTAATTATATGAGGCGATAATGATGGCCTGAGAGAGAATCTTTGCTTCAGAGCCAGAGTCGTGGGTTTAGAATCCAATTTTACAAAACATGCAATTTGAAGCATATATAAACCAATGAGAATCAAATAACCCCCGCCCCTAAATTCCCCACCCCCCCCCCCCCCTACTGAGCTTCAGATATGGAATTTTGGAAAGAATGTTTTGTCCTTGTTTTCTAAATATGGCTTAAAATAAAATTCAAATGTGATAGGTATTATAACCCCAAAACGGGAAAATGCTGAAAAATAGCTAAATATTATTCAATTAGTCTGCATATACTTCAAAATTAGCAAATGTTTTAAACCTACTGAGAAATCTACAAGGTGCATTTCAACACATCATAAAATATTTTTGCGATCCCATTGCCGATTCCTGAACAATGATTCATCTGAGCACAAAAGCAGTATTACAGATATACTAAGGTCTGCTGAATAGATGCCGAATTAAAGATCTGGCGACAAACTTGACGATCATTAGAAGATTTGACGACAACCGTGTCGACTTTACAGACAAAAATGAAGGATCTCCAATATTTGAGACTCATGGTGATACCTCAATAAGGACTCTTTTGTTCTAGAGCATTAGATGTTTTCCGAGGAAAGCTATAAAAAGCGAATGTATACAGATGAGAATAATAGTAATTGAGTGAATGATTGAGCAATTGAATGAATTGGCGAGTAGTAAATGTCTGAAGTCTATCTTTGGCGTATTGATTTCCAGCGAATTCTTTTTGAGCGCTTTGTGTTCTTGCCTTTGTTAAATTGTGACTTGTTGCTTGTGTGCTGCTGTTTATTGCAATTGATCTTCTTGCGTACACTTCAGCTGTGCTGCTTGCTTTCGTAAAGAATATACTATTACTTAGCCTGTTTGGCTTTTCATCATACACTCACTTGACAGATTTGTCTGTAAGAATATTGTTCATTAAATACTGTAGCGTGAAAAACATTGTAGAAAGCACTTTGGGGAATTGTATTTTTCTTATTGGCAATTACTGCCTGCGTCCATCAAGATTAATATACGTAGAAATCGTTTACCACTATTAGTCTTCAATTATGGTGTCCATCTCGAAATCATCTTTAATCAACAATATAAAATCCTACATTCTACCTGAAAATCACGATAAGTTAAGAATGAAAATTCAGATACATCACAAATTTCAATAGAAATCAATTTATTCCCTCCCATTATCCCCTAAAGAGGTTTTTAGATTGTCTAATCTAACGATTAGAAGAATCTAACGAGCGATTTTAAAATCGATAATTCTTTCTGGAAGTACTTCTAATTCTCAGTGTAATTGGAGCAAATTTAAATAGAATTTGAAAAGCAATTTTTATAAGAATGAAAAGGATCAGTTCATGTTTCGCTCCATTGCCAACAGTATTGTTTTAACTCACAAATAGGGAAAATATTGCTTCTCGCAAACAATAAAAATAATTTAAACCAAAAAAAATACAAATAACAACCGACGAAAAAAGAGTTTCATCTTTATTACTTTGGATCGTCCTTTTCTTTAAAGCGAAAACTTCTTCAAAAGAAAACAAAGCAAACATACTTTAGGAAAAAAAAATTGAAAAAATTCTTGAAACTTTATCCTCTGAGTTTTACCCTTTATTGCTGAATTTCAAAGGGCATAATTTTTTCCAGCGGATAAAAGCGTCTTTCTTTTTTTCTTTTTTCTTCGTCCGTCCGTCCGTCCGAATCAAGAACAGGATTACGTTTTTGCACGCAGTTTTTGTTCTGAGAGTTCCATTGATTATGGATGCGAAGAAAAGAGCACAAAAAGAATAAACAGGGATGAAAACACCATCCGTTCTTTTTCCTTTTTCCGCATCCCCGGTCTTCACGGAACACAGAAGGGGCGGGTGCCAAGAAAAGTCATTTATTCACAACGTTTTCTTTCCATTTTTTTTCCCTCATCAAACTTGACTTTAGTGTCTTTTTTAATCCATTAGAATGTTTATATCAATCGCGGGCAACCTTAAGGGTTGTAAGGCGAAACCCATTAAGCACACTTTTGCATTTTTTTTCCCTTGAAACTAAATAGGCTTTGATCGAAGTAGCTTTATAACCCTGAAATAGCTTTGATGTCCTTTTAAAGAAACAGTTAAAACCTTCAATTGGATATTTATAGAACGCGAACTTTTTAGGGTTATTTAATCATGTAAAAATCTGTTCAGATTTTTACATAGCAAATGCTTTGCGCTTTTTGTCGTCATAAGTGAAATAAATATTATGAAATTTTCTTTGAATGCCATATTTTCTAAGAACTTCAAGAAAGTCAAAAAGTATAAAAATATTTTTATACAGAAACTGCAGTTACTCTAATTACTGAAAAGGTAGCTTTTTAAAGTTTTTCATTCCATTTTTTAACCTAATGTTTTTTGCATTTTTTTTTTTCAATTTTTAATTCAGAAAATATATTGGATTTTTTGCGCGTGTGTGTATGTGTGGATTTATATTTTCTAAACAATGTTTTTTTAATTTTATACAAAGTCAAAACATATAAAAATGTTTTTACGTGAGGATTATAGCTATTTTAATAACTGAGAAAATTATTTTCTTCTGATATTTTTATTCCGCTGAAATATTACAGCATAAAGAGATGCTTGTTTTTATTCTTAGGGTTGAATCTGAAGTATTTTATTTAACTTTATAATACTTTTTGTATTATTAATTAATTACAATGTCTTTTTAGTAAATGCAGTTTTTTAAAGCATTTTTAGTAGAAAATAATATGATTTGTCACAGAAAATAAGTCGAAATATTTAAAAATCTATTTCGGCCCTTATTTTTATCGTTTTAATATAAATATTCATTGTATAAAAATTCAAATAAACAAACTTTTTTTCAAATTACGCAAAGAAAAATCTTAATTGCTAATAAATCTAGAGCTATCCTGATTACATTTTGAAACGCTTTCTGTTTTATTTACAATTTTAAATTATTTTCTAAATATACCAAGTGATCTACTAACAAATGGGAGAAATTATACTTTTCATTAATCATGTGTTCAATATTTTTTTTTCAAATTAATTTCATTTATTTCATAAATTACAGAATTTTTAAAACCAAATACCAATTTATATAATTAATGATATAATCAAAACTGGAAACTTTGTTTTTAGATTTGGGATAATCTCATTTTCGGGGTATTATACGCTACGGACCACTGTATTGTATACGAGTCCTTAAACTGCTACTATGAACTAAGCGACCTCAATATTTTTGTGCTTTTCTCATCAATTCAGACTTACAAAACAGTTTATCATCAATGCAGTTTAAATTTCAACCTCTTGATTATTGTTGAACGATTTGTCTTTAGAGTGACAGAGAATTAGAATTTTTAACTATAAGTTTTATTTTTATATGCAGGTATGTTTACGTTTACTTCCTTTCTTTCGTATTCTAATTTTTTTCCAATTATACTTTAATATAATTATAGTTTTTATTTTCATTTTTTAATATCTTCAATCTAAAAATTGTATACTTCGCTTTTTTTTATTGAAAATCCCGTTTCCTTCGTTTAGTTAGTTAAGTGCTATTCGTTTTTTTTTATTTATTTAATAACTTCTTAAATTTTAGATTAATCTTTTGTTTTTATGTAACCGTTGGTATCGAAAACTGTTCAAATAATTTATTTTTATTTGTCTTTCCTAGTCATCTTAACAAGCCAATTTGTAAATTTTAAAATGTCTATGATTCTGAGTAAAGAAAATGTTGTCATAAAGAAAATCATTCAATAATTGCATTATTGACACTGGAGGGGGATGAAGAGTAGGTAAGAGATCGATGTTCTATATACTATTGCCAGAAACAATTATTATCGCAGCTATGATTATAAACGAAAAAAGATATTTCTTCATCTGTGTGAGCAAATAATTCTATTTCAATTTACAAACAGTTTCTCAGATCAAAGTGAATTTAATTCTAAATAAACATATTTAAATATTATTTGTTTATACGGATGACAAAACATAGGAATGCATCACTGAATTTATCTTTACAGACATCATCGAAATAAAACAATGATATTTAAAATAAATAAACATTACTAGAGAGCATATTTGAAATCAGCACCAGGTTTTCGATTAAAGGATTTCTCTAAATATCGCAGGGATAAAACTGTATCAAAACGGAAATCTATACTTATAATAAAGCTCAGTGTGTGTGTGTGTGTGTGTGTGTGTGTGTGTGTGTGTGTGCGTGTGCGTGTGCGTGTGCGTGTGCGTGTGCGTGTGCGTGTGCGTGTGTGTGTGTGTGTGTGTGTGTGTGTGTGTGTGTGTTGGCGCTCTACAGGCCGGACCATTCAAACTACAGCTACCACATTTGGCACGTGTATACCTTGGAAGACGAGAATGTGCACCTGGGGGTTATTTTTTCGAATTTTTAATTAGAATTTTATTTATTTAAAAATTAAGCGAAATTTTGGCGTGTTTCTGCTATAACTTCCGAAAATATTACCGCACAAAAAAGATTTTTACATGAAGTTAAAGATCAAAAATTTATCTTTTAAATGATACCAATGTTTTAACCTTAAAATTAGATTTCTCTTTTTAATGAATTTTTAAATAAATATTTTAACTATGTTTTTCAATAATTTTTTTCGTAAAAAATAAAAATTAAAATTAAGCACATTTCGCTTTCATGGGAAAAAATTAACTTTTTTTCAAAGTGTTGCCATCACATTCATTAAAGCTCCAATTAAAAATAAATTAAATCTTTTTGGAAATGAAATCTGCAAACATATAATTTTCGGCACGTGTCTGTAGGAAATGAAACAAATATGAAATATTATTTTTTCCAAAAAAATAAATTCAAGAAAAATTATTTTATGATCTTTTACACTCTCTATATTCCTAATCAAATAAATAAGTTTTATTTTAAGGCAAGTTTTGTTTAATATGAACAGGATATCCATTCAAATCACGGCCACACAGCTAATTTGTGTGTCCTTTAGTAAGACACAGTTCTGCTATAATGGTCTAAATGGAAAACGATTATATTTTATGTAACTTGATTTAATAAATGCTCTAATAAATAACGAATTTTTGATTTTACATAAAGCTTCTGCTGTGGAAATCACGATTAACAAAATGAAACACTAATATTTTGAATAAAAAGAGTTACTTTTCAATCAACTAAATCAATCACTTAAACTGACTGATTTATGAAAATTTGAATATCACCATTCAATAAAAAAAAGAATAATTTTAGATTTTTCATCGATCGTTTCAAAGAAAATACGCCAATCAACGAGCAGGTTTCTCAAGATTAATTGGCCTATGAAAATATTGAGTTTTTCTAAATTTTTAACATTCAAAACTTCATAAATAAGTCTTAGTTGATAGTGGAAAATAGAAACATTCATTCATTTATTTAAAATTTGGTGTGTCCAGAATTTTCCTCAGAATATGATGCTTCACTACATTAAATTTAGACTTCATAATTTTTGAAATAATTTATAGGCCGGAACAAAATATTATTATTGATTTCATTTCAATTCTTTTGAAAGCAAAACTAAAAACTGAATTTTATGCTGAATCTGAGAAATTTTTGTTGAATTATTGTTTGAGATGTTACATAAATGATGAAAAATATTTTGTAGTTCACATAAGACTTAAATACCGCGCGATTCTGTTTGCAATACTCATATTCAATAATAATAAAAATAAATAAATAACAATAAAGACGATAAATAAAATAAAACGCTTGGTTTTATTAAAAAAATATCTTTATATTAATTGCAATTTCATCATTTCCACTTTAAATTAAAGTTGAAGTTTTACCGGAAATGACAACAAATTAGCTAAATATATATAGTAAATTGAACGAAACGATCTAAACAACAGTGTAAGTTTGGTATGACTATCAAAATTTGAAGATTAAAAATGCTTTGTTTGAGAATCTATTAAGAGACCAATTACTTAAAATATTTAATTGAAAATTGTAGCGAGCGGTAATACTGGCGAACCGGCTGGTTGCCAAAGGCGGCTAGTTCTAAATAAATCGAGGAACGCAAAATATTTACGAATCACGAAATATTGAAAATGAAAAAAAAAATAATCTCGGAAAGCTGAAAGTTAGAAGTAGATTCCTTATCAAGAAAATTAATATATTTATATTCCTTCCATACCTTAGGGAAAAACAATGAAATATTGCATACTGAAGCGATCATAAAAATGATTTTATTCTTATCCCATAGTTTAAAATTTAATGCTAAATAAATATTTAACAATATCTGTATATTCACATTTAAATAAATAAATAAATAATTATAATCAAATATATTCAAAAGAATTAAAGCACGTGCAGGTCCTGAAAATTTCTAAAATTAATCTTTCTTACATATTGTTGCCACTAAATATTTCTGATTCTTCATTTTTATTTAAGTATTTTTCTTCGAGCTATTAGACTCTGATTCTCGCTCATTTAAAAAAATTCTTAGAATGAAAAGAAAGTAAACGTAGACGTTTATTTATTTATTTATTTAAATGGGGAAAAACAGATCATGCTAACAAATAGCCCAAGTTCAGAACTGAAAAGTTCTTAATTACAAAAACTACCGAAATTTCAGTTGTAAACATAGGAAATTTTCTCGCAAAATTTAATATCTGATAGAAATTTAAGGTCATATAAAACGAATGATTTATTTTAATTATAAAACAGTAGAAAAATATTTGTTTTTTAAAGTGTTTGGTTTTTAATGACAAACGATAATTTTGAAGGGATCGTTAGTGTTATGATTCGATAGTTTTCTAGTTCATAACCACAAATTGGTAAATTCAGAAATAATAATTCTGAGTAATACCATTCCAAAATCAACTCTATATACGACCATAAGTTTAATAATTATAGAAAAGTTATTTTCATTTATATATGGTAATAATAAAAATTTCAAAAAATAGTGACTTTTTTTAACTTGAAAATCAAAACTATACTTGGTTTTCTTTTATTTTAAATTATTATTTTATAATATATAAATATTTAAGACTTAAAAATATGAATTTAAAGATACTGGACATTTATAAGAAAAGAAATGTTTTTTTTTTCTGTATATGCTTTCAAAACATTTTAAGATTAATTATTTCTAACTAAATTTCTTTATATAGTCGTATTTAACAGCAAAAAATTAGCATTTGGGAGAAGTTGTAAAATATCTACATCATTTAAAGACATTTAATGAAAGAATAATGTTGATGAAAGATAATTTTAAAACATTAACGAAAAAAAAATTCTAGAAACTAAATTTCCAGGAGCAGTATCAAGAAAATATTTAAAACATCTTTCAGTAAGAAATAACTGTCAGGATATTCTGTGTAATAAATTTTGTGAAGAGCAAAGACATGTTTTTTGTTCTTAATCTAAGATAAAATTTCGAAAAGGAAATACAAACTCGAATTATAATGAGGTAAAAGTAAATCGAAACTTGAGATCTCTGTAACTAGAGGACAAAGTAAAAAGAAAATATTCGTTATTGCATTATAAAAAGGATCAACTGAAGTTGATGTGAGAAAAATATTTCACATTATGAAATAGATTAAAAATTTCTTCATTCAAAGAGATTGGGTTAAGAAAAATAATTTTAAATGTGCATAAAATTGAACTACAGGTAAGAGAAAATCTACTTTGTAGGTTAAAGTAAAAAAAAAAAAAAAGACGACTTTGTTAATTATAGCTTTAATAGTGGGAAGTGAAAATGTGATTAAATGATAAGAAAGCACAATAAAAAATAATTAAAAAGGGTTGGTGAAAATTTTTGAAATAAATTTAAAAATAATTTTGCACTTCTTAAAAAAATATTTTATTACAATTAAATTATCATAAAAAAATTAATTTTAAATATTAAAATGATGCAAGAAAAATGTTTAGAAAATATTCTAGAGTGGTATAACTTTCCTCCCTCGATAACATAGTAAAAAGTACAAACGAAATTACAAAAGCGATTGATAGCTCGTGGATAGTGGATTCACCCCCTTCACTCGGTTAATTGTAAAATTAATTTTTATCAGAGGACCACAGCAATTCGCAAACCGTACATCTTGCAAATATGTAAGCACCATAAATAAGAAGGTTTTTACTTCTCTATGGGGGCAACAATGTTGTTGGGTCGATTTACCCCTATTCTAATAGCGGAACTTTGGGTATTTTGTTCATATGGAAAGGTTCGAGCCATTCTTATGAATTCCAGTTTTATCTTTGATCTCAACTAAAGCGACGATGGCCATTCAGGTAACTTAGGTAAAGCAGAGAGAATGTATTCCTGTAAATAAGAATTTCGTCATTCCGGTCGTTGAGTACTCAGGCGTTTTCAGAATGAGGGAGAAGAATTCTCGAAAAAAAAAACCATATCACTATACGCAGATTACAAGGACTTTGATGAGAAGTAAACAGTAGGCTGCTACTCAGATTTTGTAATATTTATTATATCCTTTATCTACCAGCTGCTTCACCTAGAATATTAGTTTTGTTTTGTCTCAGTTAATATTATTATGCATAATTTGACGTTCATGATTTTCTCAGCATAAAATTTTCAGCATTTAATCGTAATGGACATAAAAAATATATTATTTCATTTGCCTTGCATCTGTTTCGCTTACTGTGAAGATGAACCTTTTTAATAAAGTCGAATTTCATGACAAGATAATAAATACCCTAACAAAAATTTAATCTACTTCATATTCTGTGCCGTCTTTTGCGGTAATACTATTTCACTTTCTGATTCCTCATATAAAATGCACAAATAATTAGGAAAAACTTTATTTCTTAGCTTTTAACAACGAAAGAAAAGCACGTGTTAAAACATTTGATAAAAAATAAAAATAACGGTTTAAAATATCGTTACAACAATAAAATATACTTATGTTAATAATTTTAAAAATTTAGGAATATTTTGAATACATTTAAATTAAGTATCAATCAATAAATATATTTTTTTTAATTTTAAATTGGTGCAAATGTTGTGTGTTATAATTTTTAAGAGGTATTTCGGAAAAAACGTCGAAATTTCGTTAATTTTTTTTAATTAAAAATTTAAAAAAAAGTCCCTTCGAGATGAGCATTTCAACTTTCAAAACAAATCTGTGTCAAATTTGACAGCACTACGTCAAACGACTTGTCCTGTAAAGCATCAGTATGCACACACATGCAGATATATATTCTCTTTTATTATTAGTAGTGATAGTATAATTGTAATTTTGCACAATAAGCATAAGTTTCCTATTCAAATTTCCTATCAGAATCTCCTTTCTTCTAAATGAAGTTGTACTAATTTTAGCTTCTCGTAATCTGCAATGCTCGTAATCTAAACTATTATTCACTGGATTACTGAATATAGCAACATTGTGATGAATTTTTAATTAACGTTCGAAAGAATTTATTCAATAATTGCAACACAAGAAAGTTGCTAAGAATTACAAATTTGTAACTGATTTGTAATGCCATTTGGCAATATCTTTATAATAAAATTAACTTTACTTAAAATTAATTTCTAATAACAACTCCTCTTTATTCATTAATTTCCATGCCAGTTTCAGGTTTTAAATTATTATTTTCAGTCAAAAATTGAAATTTTCAAGAACAAAAATTGGAAATACAACACATATTATAAATTAAAGTTGTTTTAAAATTAAATAATTGTTTGCTAGAAAACATGACAAGAATTTAAGCATTAAATTACACCTCTTAAGGTGTACTTATGGTGACAAAGGTTCTAAACTGCAAATTAAAGAGTATATCTATCCATCCCTATTTCCATACTGTATGGTGAAAATTCAGCCTAGTTCTGAAAGTTCAATGTACTTTTAAGCGTCCAACCACGATCAGGTCACGCAACGGAAAAGTGCTCATTATATTATTCATGACTTGTTAAAATGCTTGTCGCTACATAGATCAAATGGCAGACGTCGACGTAATAATAATAGGTAAGGAATTAAGAAATATTAATATCCAAGATGCAACAGTATATTTTTGCCCATTATCATAGAAATTACTTTGAGTTAACGACCAATTACCTAAAGAAAGAAAGAAAACTACAAATTCCGTAAATTGAATGGAAACATTAAATAATATTTCTTTCGGGCAATAAATTTTTGAATAATAAGAAAATGTACTCTGCATTAAAATTTTATTGAAAAAAGCAACTTAAAATTTTAATGAATAATTATCTTGCTGATTAATATTTTTACTATGTTAAAGAGATTTGATTTCCTTAAAAAAATCGAATAAATAATAAAACATTTTTTTAAAAATTTCCTCAAAATTCCAGTTTAAAATGCATTTTTCTCGGCTTAAATTTATTAATTAGAAATCCATGAATTTCTAAATTTTCTTTTATATTTGGTTTAAATTAACAAATAATTGTTAATTTAGAAATTCAGAAAATAAACAAAAATAATGTATCAACAAAAGTACAATAGAGAAATATATCTTATCAGAAAATAAAATGTATGTATTTTCAGCAATAAACAATAACTCTTAGCAGAAATAAAAAAAGTGCGACTTCCTGTTTATGAAATGTATTAAATAATTCGTGGTTACTAGAATAGAATTTTATTTTAATTTTTTTAAGAATACCTGTACTTTATGCGATATTTAAATAATAAATTTCAGGTATTTTTAAATGAAGGTATGAATTTATGAAAGAATTTTAAAAAGTACAATTACATTTTGAGAGTCATATTGTTTTCCAAAATTTAATCGAACTTTCATTAGGGCACTTTGATCATTTTACACATAATTATTTAGCAAATTTCATCGTATGAATATTAAAAAATAATTTTTAAAAGAAGTTAAAAAAAGACGAAAGAAAAATAATTTTGAAACAAAAGAAGAATTTTATTATTTTTTAAATATTTTGTTCAATCAAAATATATAACCATTTATAGCTTAATTTTGTGTTTAGGTATAAGACTTACTACAAATATATCAATTAACTAAATAATAAAATCCGCCTTATAGGATATTGTTACAAATTTGTAATATTATTTCACTCTTGTTATTCTAGTCTCTTCTCTTTTATTCTCTTAGTAAGGAAGATACAGTATTCGCCTTGAATGATAGGTCGGGTAAAATAATCCCCGTCCTTGACGACCGTCTGATAGCAAAAATGAGAGTTCTCGAAAATACTGGAATTTTGGCAACACCTGCATCAAAATCTGATATCCGAGATTCTTTTAGAAAATTTCATGCTTTATCAGAAAATTTAAATAAATGCAACGGATTAAAAAAAAAAGGTCAGAAAAATGAATTCTCTCATTTATCGAGGAATGACTTTTTTAGTTGAGGTTATTATTGTATTCTTTATGTTGTAAATTTTTTCAAAGGCTATCTTTGATTACAGCTCGGTCGGTTGGATTGTATTTTCATGGCACAAGAGCCAGAGTTGGCTATGCTGCGCCAAGATACTTGGTATGAATATATTACCAAAAGATTAAATAAAATAAAATCATGTTTCCTCCAGGTTAAAAGATAGATAAAAAAGACATTTTGTTAAAAGAAGCACATTTATAAATAGGAATAATGATTACACCTCGGAGGCATAATGCTACTTGTGATTCGTGTTTTCTAATTCAATCCAGAGTTGCTTTTCGTATTGAACTTATTAGACTTCTCAAAGGAATTGTTATAACAGCATTTGGTGAGTTTCGCTAAAAGAGAAATAGACACTGTTTAAATAGGCGTGTCAAATCAGATTGTCATGGTAGAAATAAAAATTTAAAGCTTATTCATACAAAATGCTGAGTTAGGTTTCTGTATTCTCTGTATCATTCGATAATTTTTTTTTTCAGTATCGTAAATGGTTTAACCTTTTCTTTACACAAAACATGAAACTACAAGCCATGTCAGTTTACGGTGGTTGGATTAAATGTGGTCCCGAAGGCTTTTCGAAGACATGCAGGGAAAAAAATGTGTAGGAGGTGATGCTAAGATCAAAAGAGAGAAAAAGACGTTTCGCCTCACCTACTTTTAATTAGAAACATTTTCACTAATTAGTTAGATGTTTTTTTTAGTCTCTGTAGTATTCTAAAATAACCATGAGCGTGTAATTAGTGATGATGCTTGTGGCGAATTTAATACCGTTCCTCCGATATTTAATTTCAGTAAAATCAATTTAAGGTAAAGGTTGGAAAGTTTAGATTGTAATTAATAAAGATTTGCGTCATGTAAGGCTAATATTTTAAGTCGTATCATCATAAAATATAATAAAATATATTTATTATTAATAATGTTATTTTATTTATTGTGTTTGTAAAATTTAGAAAAGTGCATGTCTGTATCGTAAGAATTGCATTCCCGCCAAATTCATGTTTGTAAATCGCCAGATTTGATTTTATAAATTTTTTTCTATATATATTCACAAAAATACATTACTAATCACGAAAACGATTGAATACTAAAACGTAAATTATATCATTCTGAATTTATAAAAAAGAAGGTATTGTTAATGGAATAAAAGTAAGTACTTAACAAAACAAACAAAATTTTATGATTCTAAATTAAAGATAAAATAATAAATTACTTCTTTTTTAATTTAAGTTTCTTTTGTTTCTAGAACTTCAATAACATGTAGTAAAAAATAAGTTATCCTTATTTTTAGCAGTAGTAGACATTATTTATCCATATTAATATAAATAAAATTTCGGTACTTTTAACAAGACGAGTATTTTCTCTTTAATAAATAAATAAATTACCGATAGTTTTTTTAACATTCTGAAACTAATTTAATGGAAAAGAAGATCAAGGACGATTTCCAAAAACAAGATTAGAGATATTCAGATTTTAATATAATAATTATATAATAATATTTATGCTTAGACAAAGAAATGCTTTGTTATATAGATCTTTTCTGCTATCAAAAATAGATATTAAAGTATCAATTTTATGAACAATGAAAATTTGTCTTTCGTGACACATAGTTATTACCACTCATTTTTTATAACATTTTGTCAATACTTTATTTTACCCAGAAAATAAACAGTTCGCTTACAGAAAACACTTCCTCTGCTGCATAAATATGTCAAAATTTAAGGATCTCATATGATTCTTAATTTTTATTATGACCATAGTTCCGATAGAAAATCCATGAAAGTAAATAAACAATTTCTATTTTTTTTTGGCGCCTTTAATCGATAAATAATTAATCGAATTTCCTTATAGCAGATGACTTTGAGATATTTTCAACTACCTAGAAAACAAACTATTGAAAATCTGTCAGGGATTCTTTTACTGATTGAAATTAAGTACTTTTTATTTCTTTATAAAAGAATTCCTTGGATTCATGTTATACTTTTATCAATATTGCACTTTATTTTTCAAAGCTTAGATATCTTTTATCTTTCGACTAAATGAAGGGCGGAAAAAAAATGACAATTTGTAAACTGAATTTTTAATACAATGGTCATCTGCAATATAATCGTCCGACACCGTCTGTAATGCTGGAAGGAGTTAAAAATATTTGTTACGCATGTACCTTCGGAGGATACACGGCCGATCATTTAAAGATACAAGGAAATAGCATTGGTGTTGGTGGAAAATACAAAAGATTAAAAATATAAATAAACAATTATTGATATTTTTCTAGATATATGGAATCTTCTAGTATCAAGGCAAGTAGAATTAGTTACCTTATGTATCTCATGTTGAATAATAAAACTAAGCACAGGCGGCTCGTGCTTATATACCTACCTCTCAATAATTCCAATTTTTTTCAGTAATCAGAAATCTATTTAAGTTTGCACGCGATATCTAAATCCATCAATAATCTAATAGCATTTCTTTAATAGCTTTCAATATTCAGGGTAAAAGCATCGAAGTTTCGAAACAATATGAATTTCTGCAGCAACGAAAGTAACAAAGTGTATTTGTTTCACACCTAAGTTTATAGAGATTGAAGAAACGGTAGAATCGTGATTTTATACCTTTTACAAATGGATGATTTTTTTTTTTTTGAGAATTGGACATCTGAATAAAGAATAATTAAATAAAAATAAAGAGTAGTTATGAAAAAGCAAAGTTAAATGAAAAATAGTATACAATGAATTTTCCTTAAATAAGCTTGTAAAGAGCGTGCGCGTTTACTTTAACTTTACTGTTTATATATATATATTTATTTATTTTTCATTCTCATTTGATTTACTCGAGAATAAAAAAACATTCAGTTAATATTTTTTAGTTTAATCATTAATTAATAGTAAGTAGATGTTTATTTACTGCTTCTTTATTAAAAGTTACTTAAATCTGTCAAATATTTAAATTATGAATTAGTTAAATTTAATTAGAAAAGGTAAAATTTAAATTATGCAAATATGTGTGCAATGCACAATGTAGGATGAGTTATATGGCTACAATGCATAAACTGCCGTATCTCGTCAAAGTTTAAACGGTTGCATATCTATATACTTAAAATAATAAATCTTCTACCCCAAACACTGGTACGGTTACACTAATTTTTATTTCATATGAAAGGTCCTGACTCCTAGTATTTCACCATTGATGGCTTGTCTCCTAACAGCCCATTTATAGGAGAAACACTCCAAAAGGCACTACGTCGCTATACACTCCTTGAAAGTAAAACCACGACATGAAAGATGAAAACTAAAGTATGAAAGTGTTGCACACATTTTAAGATAAATTTTATAACGTCTAACAGAATTATGATAAATATAATATAATATACACCTTAAAGTATAAATACATCTACATGTTAAAATAATTAGCAAAATCAATAAACTATTGACCCGGCACAACCCAACCCAACCCCAGTACCGATTTCGCCAATTAATACTTCATGTTCCTTAGATATACAATGAATGGTCGCTGCTCCCTCATTATCCTCATTCTAGAGACAAATCTCAAAAATATTGTTTCATTGCACATTCTCTACGGAAAATCTTACGATAGAATCTCCTGTTATAATAATTTTTTTTCATATCGAAGATCATATTTCCTAGATATATCATCAGTGATTGCCGGGTTTCTCAACCATTCAATTTTAGAGAAATATCACATTAAAAAATTGGCAACTTTGAGGTACAAGAATAATTTAAAATATTTCTTTCATATGGTATAATAAAATATACCTCACCAAGTTGATTCATAACTAAATTAATACTATTTATATGATAAATTAACAATTAAGAGCTTTTAGTTCTTCGTTAAAATGGTTAGTTGCAACTATACTTATAGATATAGTTATAGTTGAAGAAAGAAAATCGTTTAGAAATAGAAAGAAAGAAAAAGAAGAAATCGTATATCAATTGTATATTATTCAATGCATTTGTTAGTAAATGTATTCAAACAATAGCAAATGTGTATGAGTACGTTTTACCAGAAGAAAATAATTAATAGCAAATAATGACCCTATTTATGAAAACTAAAATAATTCTTCAAAGAAAACACCCTGTTTTACCTACATGAATACCTTTTCCTGTCTTTTAATAAAGCAACGTCTGGACGATCAAATAGCTAAGATTAAGCCAGTCCAAAAACCATTGATTTTTCTATAAAGATAAGTTGCCGAGCTTTGCTTAATCCCAGAGCTTGAGAGCCAAACAAAAAAAGATAACATCGTGGCTAATTCCCTTTCGAATTGCTTCACACTTTTTTGCAATAAATCAGAACGTTCGCGACATCTTTGAGGTGAATGCCCTTAGAAAGTGCTGATGATAATTTAGTCTAGCGAGGAAAAATAATTCTCCCGTGAAATTGAAATTCAATGCACATCGGATTTAAATCGGACCTTTGAAATGTCTACACAATATTGTATTTTCCAAATTTATTCGGTCTCTTCTTGTGGTTTAGAAATGATATCGGTTAAAAAAAAAGAGTGAATAAAATCTGATATAGAATCAATCTCTATAAATATTTTGTTCACGTTCTGAGACTGGCAAAATGAGATAGAAATATTAGAATAGTTGCCAGGAATATGTTTTAGAGCTCTCACAGAAGAACTTCGAATTACTGAATCGTTGAATGTGGCATCTGAAACTTGTCAAAAAACTTTATGATTTAGGAAAAGTAATAACTTCCTCAAATGAAGGAATTGTTTTCTTAGAGAAAAGGAAATATCCGAAAGAAGTTTAAAATGATGTATAAAATTATAATTTTATAATCGAAGCTTTTATAATTGGTTTTTCAAAAAAAATGATTTTTTTAAATTTTTTTTTTACTATATTTATTTTAAAAAATTTTATTGGCACATTTTTATTCTGTTTCTTGTATTTATTATTACGCTACATACATAAATATCTAATAAATAAATATATAATGTTTATTTATTTATTATATGTTTATTAACATATTTTTTATAATTTTACGTTTACATATTATTTGTATTTATTACTTTTCACACAAAATGGGCAATTTATATCATTATATCATTCATTTCTTGCTTCTGCTTAGTGGCATTTTATTAGTGCTTATTTCCTACCCAAAATGAAAGTAGCTAATATTTTTTCGTAATTTTTCTAACCTACCTTTATAATCCAACCTACTCGTGCCAAGCTTTATACTTTTGGGTTAACGAAAAATGCGTGGAATTTTTTTTTAACTTACTAATTTTTTTAAAAATGGGACGGGGGAGGAAATTATAAACTGATATTAAAGAAATTAAATAAAGGACGATCTTCAATAAAATAAATTTTAATTGGAATATTAAATCTAATATTCAAATATATTTTTATTTAACGTTAATGGTATTTATCGGAAGATATAAATATATTGATAAATACTGTCTTTTGAACAGAATAAAATGACCACGAAAAATGGCATCTTTTAAAAAACTAAATGAAAGATATATTATAAAAACAGTGGAGGTTTTTATTGAAAACTAAGTATCTAATCCCTTAAAATTATAAAAAAAATTAAGAAATCAGAATTTTAGATCAAAATTCCAGAAACATGGCTGATAATGTTTTAAGTTTGATCCATCTGTTTGTATAATTTAAAAATTTATTTTTAATTATAGCAAAGATACTGCGCCCAGAAAAATATATTTAAATGTTACCTCAAAACATGGGAATGCAAATTCAAACTAAAACTACAACAAAAAATGTCGTAGAATATGGTTCAAAATATTTTTAAAAATTAGAAAAACTGAAAACTTTTTTTTTTGTATTTTAAACATTTTGCATTTAAAAAAGTGTTATAAAGTTTTTACAACAACTTTTATATGTTCCAAAACTGTTGGAAAAAAACATTCCATTAAATTTTAAAGAAATTTTAACTTTTAATTTTAAAGCTCTTATCTTATTAAACACCTGCTAACCATAAAGTAACATGACATTTCATTAGAATCGTCAAAAGCCTGACTTGTAGATTGTTTTGATTCATATGTCGTAATTTATATACACTAGGCCAGTTTGAAAATGTTATCATGCTAAACAGACTTTCTAAAAAACTCCAAGAAATATATATAGAAAAACTACTACGATGTTTACTCACCTTTTATAATCAAAACTAATCATCAGATATTTTATAACTATCAGAAAAGAGTCATGTTCATTCGCTTTTTGATTATCTTGATATATCAAAATTCAATGATTTTTGCATCAAAATTTTACATTTGCGTCATTACTTCAATACCTCTGTTTTTAATAACAATAATGTCTTTCTTTTTCCAGGTTTGACTCGCTTTAAAAAGAAAATTAAGCATGCGGTATGAAGCGGACTACGACACTTATGCGGATCCCCAGACAATGCTCGAACACCGCGCAACTGGACTTTGTGGAGGTATATTCAATCTCTTTACTTCAAATTTTATTTAATAATTCCATAAAATATATAGAAAAATATAATGGTTGTCAAAATGAAAGTTTTGTTTAGTTTCAGTAGGAGAATTTACTGAAAAAAATTATTCCAATTAAATTATTTGCAATAAAAATATGTGATTCCTTTAAGAGATAAGCAATAGCGAATTTCTAATTAGACAGGCAAGGAAATTGTCTAGAGGGGTTATGCTGAGAAGGGGTTTGTCGATAAAAAAAAATCTCCAACTGTCCAATAAAATATAAATTCCATGATAATAAAATATTATGACGACTTTATTAAAAATTTAAATATCGAATACATACATTTATAGAGCAAACAACTTTATACAAACGTGCAATTTGGACTCATAATAGATACATAAAAAATACGTAAGATAAAACTAATAAAATAAACTATCAAAAAATTATTAATATGGTAAAAATATGTTCAAACAAAAAAATAAAAAGAAATTCCTTTTTTAATAAAAGAAAATTGTATTGAAAAAGGTATCTTATAATTTGTACTGTTTAGGGCCTCGAAATACCTAAATCCATCATTGGTAATGAGAAAATAGAAGAATTTCAATTTTAATGAAATCACTGTCCAAAAGAAAGAATTATATACATAACTTAATGCGAACATTCTGAATAATCTTCATAAAATACAGAATTAAGAAACATTGATTGTTTGAAAGCTTTTTAACATGTTTAAAATATGAAAATGGGAGTAAAACCACATATCATTACAAATAGTACAGACATGGATATATAGCCTTCCAAAGTAATTAAAATGCCTTGGTTGCTTAGTGATAATGTATGGACTTTCAGGCTTGGATGGTTCCAATTTCGTGAATTAAATATCCTTTTGCTGGTATAGTACTGAGATTGGAGACACAGCCACCGTTCAGGCATCGTCCTCGTTATCTGACTGTACAGTTAAGTTTGCCTCAAAATAGCTCTTGTATTGTTTCAAAGTGGTGCATAATTATATATATACTAAATAGATATGATTGAATACTTTTTAATACCGCTTTCATTACTTTTTTATATTTATTCTTTTCACAGTTATTGAGGACTTTTTAATTAACTTATTTAAACTTTTTTGTCATTATTTTTTAACTGCGCAACTTTTTTATTAATTTCAAAAATTATTTCGATATCGAAAAGTTTTGCAGATTCCTGGCTGAGAATCCATAACAAATCAAAATTACTATTACGCATTAAAGTTATTTGTAAGAATACTATTCGTAAGCAATGCTTATACCATAACTTTTTTTTCCTTCTTAAAACCGTCAATTCATTCATTTCTTTTCATAAATAACTGATTCATTAAGGCGAATAATATTGTTAAATCCTTAAAATTATCCAAAATACTAAATAATATAGCTTTTACTTCTTTTTAAAAAATTAATTTTATTTATTCATTCTTCTAGATGAGTGGTCCTTAACCTTTTACTTTCCTCCTTGATTAATCTCGAGTACTCTTTACTATCCCCATCTTCAACCACCATCCCTCAGTGCAAAAAAGCTTTTATTTATATTAATAATGTTAAGAATTCAAATTAGCTTAAAAATCAAACATTTTGTGTTACTTATTAATATTTATAGAATTTATTTTTGATTTTACATTTTATTTCATTTTTATAATAGTAAGCTGAATACCAAAATAAATGAAAAGAGTAAAAAAAAATTACCATTAGTTTATGATGAAAACAAACAAATACTCATCTTCATTGTCAAGTGGAATGCAATTTCAATGCAATCCTTGATCTTGTTTCTCAGGAACTGAGTATTACCAAATCAAATTTAATTGAAGATTAGAGAAATCTTACATCTGGAGTTGCGTCTAGCATATTGCGATATGTGTTAAGAATTAAGACAGGAAAGCTCTTTTCACACGTTTGTTTCATTTTCTTAAAAGGTATTAAATATTGGAACAAATCTGTAATATTGTTTCCCAGCACAGCTAGTCAAACTGTAAAGAAGTAAATTTTCTTAATAATCCTTGCTTACGTATAAACACAGCGAAAATTTAGCAATTAAAATGGCTCTAAAAAATACAAGAAATATGGTGATATCACTGTTAGAAGTCGAATGCAGAGTCTCTAAAGAAAATTCGATACTCTGTCGCAAAGGTACAAGCGGAGATTCTTTCTTTGGAATGTTGGTTACAGAGTGATATCTTTAGTGGCCATTATTGTGTTGTGCTGCTATCTAAATAGGGATTTACCGCCTACTAATGTGTTGTTGGCTTCTAAAAGTGCTAGTTTTGTGAACGCTTTGGCAGTGTTTGGCTATTTGTGCTACCCGTTATCAATCTTCTTGCACCGTATACACTTTACCAGACGAGATTTTCATAAAAACATACTGTTCCTTTAACGCTGTGACCTTTTGTTGCTACCTGGAAACTCATCACAAATATGTTAATCACATTATTAAAAAACAATCTTTTGTTTGCTTGCTTGTTTTTTGTTTTGTTTTTTATAAAAGTTTTTATATCTTTGTTTGTTTGTTTTTTTGTTTTTTTATATCTTTTTTTTTTTTTTTTTTTCTTTTTAAAAGAACCGTGAGTTGAATAGGTTTAAAAGTGACTTTTTAAAAAAAGTTTAAAGCAAAAGATTTTAAAGCAACTTTTACAAATTTTTAGAATTTGTAAGTCTGGAATTACGTCTGGAATTCAAATCCAGACATAAAAAGATAGCATGTACTTAATTATCTTACTAAACTAAAATATTGACTCCTTCTCATTGAAAAAATCAAGTTGATTTAGTTATTCGTAAACCGAGCACTAAATAAAAGAGCTAGCTTTAAATATTTAGCAATATAATGAAAAATTCATTTCTACTTGCTTAATAATTTTAAAAATGATAGGAAAAGTACCTGTAACACCTTTTTCCCTCAGAAACTTTTTAACGGAATCGCAAATATCAGAAAATCATGAATATTTCATCCATTTAATGATTCCATTGATTAATCAAAGTATTTTATTTATAGAGCGTATTTCGATCGATAATGATAAACAACGCATTAAAACATAACGATAAACAGCTCAAGAAATAAAAATCAATTTGATACAGTAATGCAATAAGAGGAATAAACAACAATTTCACGAATAGCGGATTCTCTATTCGAAACGGTATAATTGTTGTGCAAAACTGAATCAACTCTGTTGGTCAACAGATTACTTATTATACAATATCCAACTCTGGAACTGTGTGTTTTAAAATTTTTCTAAAAACTTCTTGCAAATGTATACTTTGCATCTCCGAATGTGCACTTAGAAGTTGTTTCCGCAGTGTGTAATTGCCTCTAAATTCTTAAGTTATTTAACAAAATAAAGGAAACAATCATTAGTAAATTCAGAAAAAAAGAACTCCTTATCAAAGTGAAATTAAACAGTTAGTGAAATACTTCAGAATATACAAAAAAAAACCATTAATGGAGAAAAAAGTATTGTTCTTCAATTGGTTTAACGCTACTTCGGAGTATACATTTAATCTCTATGTCATTGAACAAAAATATAATAATCATGTCATATTTCAAACATTTTTTAAATCAAGAAAATATTTAAAAACTCTGATGTTAAAATTGCATGACTACAATTTAACAGAATAATAATTTGAACTTTATTTAATTTAGAAATTTTTCCTCGTATACCATCACTTTCGTTTTGATAGAACAAATTTACCTTTAAACAATCGAAAGCTTTTACCTATAATTCAGTACATTATTGGAAAAAGGATTAACATTAATGAAAATAAACACATATGCGCTTATATATTTAGAAATTAAATTTTAAAGAGGCCACAGATTTTTCCTGTACTACTTTCTGATTTTCTTCGTGATCTTGGGACTATGGAGTTTTGGAGCATTTTTATTTGTTGAATTTTCATCACTCCAGTAATATAAATTTTTTTTAAAGTACGCTTTATTAAGTGATCAGACAAGATCAAAGATTCTAGATAAAGCATATGAATAGAAGCGATGCGGATGAAGTTTATAAAGAGTATTCCGAAACGGTATTTTTATCAAATTAATAAATAGGGTGTCCACTCTGATCATAATCAAACATTCAAATTAAAAATATAATAAAAATTCTGTAAAGAATTGTTTTTTGTTTATTAAAGATAATAAAACCACTGCAGAAAAAAATTAATGAGTTTAAATTTGTATACAGTTTTCTGTTTACGATAGTCAGAACCATTGGCGTATCAATTTAGTAAAATATTCTTGATGTACAAATATTTTAAATTAAAATGTCCACTCTGCTGTGACTACAAGTGATTGAGTTTTGGAATTTTGAACATAATGATTTTAAAGGATTTTAGACTCTCAATTACCACTTTGAAGAATACTTCCCCTTCCTTCCCAATCAACTACAGAATCCATTCAATTTAATCAACGATAAATCTAAAATAAAAAAATTTACAACACATATAAAACTTGAATTTTGTATGATTCTACTTTTTATCCCTGTATTTTTATGCACATCTCGATTCAGCAAGATACTTATTATATTAATTGTAATTGCTTTCGGTTTTGTATTGAAGTTCAAATGTTCGATGCAAAGACAAAAAAAATTTAGGCAGTCACATAGCACACTGAACAGAACGCTGTTTGCTTATTGAAAAAGTAACGAATAATAATAGCAGCCAAGCCGCCTCAAATAGCATAGCCCTTTCAGATTATTAATAAGCTCTGTAACTGGCATATATTGCAAATAAAATTCAACAGAATAAAAATATACTTACTTTAATATAAAGATATCAAAATGTTAATGCAAAAGTTAAACAGTAAAGTTGAAAGAAGTGCTCGATTGTCATAAGAAAAGAAACCACATAGGAAAATGCAAAGTTTGCATGGATCCATTTCATACCTGTTTCTAGTATTCCCGAACAAAATATAAGGGGGTCATTATGTAAAATATGTGGAAAAGAAGGGGTATTTTCTCCTGAAATCTGCCTCTTGAATCGGTAAAGTACCGGCACAGGATACGATAGAAATGGATTTAAAACGACTAAAAGTGGACTCTTTTATGTCTCAAGAACTTACAAAGCATTCCACTGCTCCTATTTTTTAAATAAATATACCATCAAATATTCATGGCATGTTTTATTCCAAAAAATAACACAATAAATACGCGACGCGTAAAAAGAGCATGAGTTAAGGTTGCTTGCCGAGCAACGCCGGGACGTTTTAGGCCTGTAAAACATTGCAAAATATCTCACCGTACGGAAATAAGAACGAGGAAGAAAAGGAAGGATAGTATATACATTTGCTTCGAATAGTTAATAAAAACTGAGTGCTCGGTAAGGAAGAGCGAAAAATGCTATTTATGCCGTTAAAAAAATCAGACTTCAGAAAAAAAGGTTAAAGAACGACCTCCGCAGAGGAGACGTCTTTTTCCCCGCCCTATTTCTTATCAGCTGGGGCGCAACGACTTTTATGAGCTTTGCCCTTATCTGCGTTCCGGGGCGGTGACGAAATTACTCCTCCATTCCATTTTAACGGTCTAAAAGGGTAGCTGTAAAATATGTTAACGGCCACACAAGCCACGATAAAAGTGTTAAGCCTTAGCGCTCTATATAATTTTTTTAAACTGGCAGAATGGCAACACCCAGTCGTTAAACAAACCTACTTATTAAAAAAAATAGTCTTTTTTTATTATTATTATTCTGTGTAATGCGTTTTCGTTAAGTGACAACACAGTTACCTCCTAATGAGTTTTTACCTTAAATACACAGTGATGTTTTTTTTAATTACTTCTAAATATTGCTTCATTTTAAAGAAAAAGAATCAATCACCGCTCTCAAAATGCACCGTGTCTAGAGCACTTTATTTCCTGTAAAGAGTTCGCTTTTTAAGGTATCCGTCTAGGTTTGAAGGGGATTTTTCAAAAAAATAATTTCAATGTTTATATAATTTTTTTATTGCTATAAGGATAAAATGATAAATAGAAGTGAACTTATTCAAATATATAAATAGCTTTTGGAGAAAAAATTTATTTTGATATAAATTTTAGCATTTATTTACAAAAACTGGGATTGTAATGGAGAAAAAAATTGTCACACTCTTTCATTTTTTAACATTAGATGTGTAGCATATCTTAGAATATAATTAACTATTATCTCAGAGTAATATTGAAAAATAAATTTTTTGTGTGTAATATATGAAATTATCTATGAAGTTGAAATTCTATGAAATTATCTATGAAGTCAATGCGAATTTTCATCCAAATTCATGTTTTTAACCTAGTCAGATACCTTATTCCTTACAGGAAGATTATCAATTACAATTGTTTTCATGGCATGGTTTTGAGAAAATTTCTGAAGAACTTCACTTATCATGCTTTCTAAAACCCAAAACTAACCACAAACACTGCGTGCGGTTGTTATACGGAATTGGAGATGGGTATCCATAAGAATCGAAACGTCAAACAAAGTTGAATTATAAAATATCGAATTGTTATTAAGTCGGAGAAGTCGGAGAACTAGGTAATGAAAATTTCTAAAACCACAGATAATCAAAAATTTAACCTAATGATGTCAAATGCTAATTATTTAAAAGTAGCAATTACATTGATTTCGGGTCTAGAAAAAAATCGGTAATCTGCTTTTCGTCGCTTTTAAAGACTTAGCCAATAATCTCCACTCTTCGTTATATTGATTTATTTGAAAATGACAATTATTTAAATAAGTCATTGCTTTGATCATTATTCAGAAAATTACAGTTAAATGTCTCTTTAAAAATATCTGTAACGGAAATATGATTCAATGTCTCGTTGTTACCAAAATGATTCAAAGGTTCTGACGTTATCAAACTCACCGGATACTGAAATCATTAATTCAAGGGACATTCATATCATATCCAAACAAAGTTGAAGTATGAATTTGGGGATTGTTTACAAATAAATTTACAAACGAAATATTGAACGAACAATTGAAAACAAGGTCTGCCATTTTCCAATCTGCAGTGCTGTTACTAGATAACTGTTACTTAAAATTGCCATTTATCCTCATATTAAGTTCTTTTTTTATATATTGATTTTTATATATATTTATTACCTGCATCTTTCATAAATATAAAATATATCAGTTTGTGTTTTTTTATCTTTTAATAAATTTTATTCTTTTTGGTATAAAATGAAAGTTTGAAAAACTTTCAAATATTATTTACTTTTCTTTCCATTCTCAGCTAGATACACTTCATACTAAATAATTAATTACTAAACTAGCAAATTAATTCATTTAAATAATAAATAATTAATAAACTAATTAATTTATATTAAAATCATACGATCTCATTTATTAATTAAATATAACTATCTAGATCATTAAAATGACAAATTTCATTTTATAAAATCATATTGAAAAAATTATAATCTCATAAAAACGAAAAAATTATAATCTCATTTTAATTCCAGGAATAATAATAAACCGATAATACAAATTGACATTCAAAAGGTTTTTGCTTTAGCTTTTCTTTTCTTAATCAATAGATACTAACTAGTCTTAGGAAATTACCTTTACAAAAAAAAAGTTAAATTAAATAAGCACCCAATGCACATTACATGTCTGTACTTATTTTAGAAATCAGTCAATTTTTTTGCATCCAATCTGATAGTTCGAGACCATCTAAAGAACAAACTTTGAATTTTAATGAATAAATATCAAAAAAAATAGAAATACCTTTTTTTTCACATTAAACAAACTTCCAGTGAATACTAACCAGAAGAAAAACTACTAAGTGCAAAAAAAAAATTCAAAAGAAAAAAAAAAGATTACTTAGTAAAAATTCCTGATATGAAATCCTCAAGCTGTTGTTTGGAAATCAATACTTATGTCTGGTTTCGATCAGAGAGAGAAATTACAAAGTGCAATTTAAAATAAAATGATAAAATAAAATGATTTCTTTGTTACTTCCATATAAATATTTTTTAATGCAAGTAAATCTATTTTTGAGTGAATTTACTTTTAATTTCCAAACCATGCACAAAATAAATTGACAAAATTACAGTGAATCTATAAAATTTAAGTAATCCAAGTAGAATTTAATTAATTTTCAGTTTTATAAAATATTTCTATTCCAATAGCAATTTAACAACTAAATTTTAAACAGTTAAAGAGAATCTTATACTTCCTATTGGAAAATTGGTTTAAACGGATGTACGTGTTTGAGTCGACTATCGTATTGCTGAAAAAAATTGCGAAATCTAAATTTTAATAAAGTTTTCCGATTCTATTCTTCATATCTAACAAAATATTCGACTACACCTGATCGTATTTCATCATCTTAAGCCAATCCTTGACTGCCACAAGCAATAGCTGCACTATGATTAGTTAATCTTTGTCGAAGTGGCTATTGAAATAGTTCAAGAACACTTAAATATTGATATTTAGAGTCTCATAACTCGACCACTTTTAAATGCAGATGAATAGTTGCTATTTCAAATGCTAGTAGAACAAGAATATTTTACTAATTATGGCTGGCAATACCGACAATTATATAACAATTTAACTTTTGTAATTTTACAGATTTTTGTGGGAGTATGAACTGATTCCTCCACTTAAATGTTCAGAGCTTCAAGAAACGCTACACATTTTAAGAAGAATAAGAGTAGATTTATTTTATACAAAAAAGAACAAAACAAAAAAAATTAATAGAACAAGTAGATGTAACTCTTTCGAGTTGGGAAATAAATATTAAATTCTCGCTGGTCAGATTAGATAGTGGATAGTGATACAGCAGCGTTTCTTCAACAGACAAATAACATAAAATATAGTTCTTTACATTATTTGAAGCATTTTTTATGCGGAAGTTTAGACCGATCTTTATCGATTTAGGAATTCACTAATGAATCACAATTAGAGCAGATACTTTTAGTGGAAGTTCAATTAATAAAATACTATCTTCTTAAAAAGCAAACATAATAAATGCCCCAGACCAGAATGAATTTTATTCAAACACTTGTTGTCAGACCACAAATATTAGGATTTCAAATATTGCCGAATCTCTTTTAACCAATCGTTAAAGATTATCCTGTTAAAGAGAAAATGTAAAAATCTGAGTGCAGAGAAAAAGGGTGAAGTCTTTACGTAAATAAAGATATAATTGCATTTACTTCATTTCCAAAATAACAATTAACTTCCAAATGTACAATCTAATATAACAAAAAAGCTAGATTGAGTGGAATTCTAAAATTAACTCTTTTTATTCCACCATGCTTTTCCACTTTCTGGAATTCGAAATGCACAAAACGAAAATATTGTAACGGTCAAAAAATTCGAACTCGAAAGTTTTGACGATTCATCACACCTCCAACTATTTAAAGTACAAATAGAACTTTTTTAGAATTATGTCTATCTATCTGCCTGCGAACACGATAGCTCAAAAATGTCCTGAGATGAAAAAAATGGATTATTGTCTTTGTGCCAAATTTTTAGACTTCCACCAAACTATGAACGAAATCATGTCAATGAAAATTGTTCGTCTGTTCGAGTGCAAGCAAGTGAACTCGATAACTACAAAACAGAAAGAGCCAGCTGGAGAAAATTAGGTATACATTTTCAGCATTTAATTTTTAGTATGAAATTTTGAACAAAATCTGCCAAGGATTGGCCACCTATTATTCACATGCATGTAAACGCGATATGATAAAAAGCAGCATTTTAATGAAATTGGAATGTGGTATGCAGCTATAATTATAGTTCTGAATCAAATTTTAATTTCATTCGGTTGAAAGAAGCATCCAAGTTGCATACTTCATTTTTATCACAAGATCAAAACGCTCATATGTGAGATTCTGAAAATAACATTCTGAGTACCGACTCATAGCTTCACAACTTTCTCCTAGGTAGGTAGCTGATATATTTATGTGAAGGAAAGGATTGTAATAACCTTGTTTAAGGAGTATGTAGCCTTGCATTCGATTATTTGCATGTTTTAATGGATCTACTTCCGATACACACACACCTCTACCTAGAGGCTCTAGGCAGCTCCCTAGTCTGGAATCCGCCACTACCGACTCAAAGTTGCATAAGTCGATTCGTCAACATCTCGAATTGAAATTTCTTAAAGATTACAATACTTTGTTTTTGCATACACCATTTATGAGAAAATGAAAAAGTAAACAAATTATCATATACATTATCATAATGAAATACAAACATTGAATTAGTTCTGCATTTTGAAAAATCATAACAAAACTCTAAGCAGCTACATCTCATGCCCAGAAAAAACAAACAAAAAAATAGATTAATAATTGTATTATGAAGATGAAGAAAATGTAATAACCCTAAAATAAACAATTTCTCCAAAAAAATAGATTTTCATGATAATACGAGCATGGCAAGCGAAATATTAATTTCTAATCTTTCAAAGAAAAAAAAAATGTGACAGGAAATAGACACTGTTTCCGATGTACATATCCATTACTTACAAGACATAAATGGCAGTTTAATGATGTTTGAAACTTAATGACATATCCCTTGGTTCTTTTCTTTTCTTTCTTCCCTTTTTGCAAGACATTATTGTCTGAATAATTTATAAGTGCTATGAACAAAGAAAAAATATAGTATCTGTTAAAATGTCAAATTATAATTTCTTATTAAAAAAATTCTAACTTATTATGAATCGTTATTTTCACGTTAAATAAAATTTTTAATCAAAGCTTTATTTATTCTTTTGAATATTTAAAAATTTTCATTCAAAAATTGCTTAAATAGTTGAATTTTATATTCCACATCATTTAATATATTACAAACGAACGCCAATAGAAAAAATATTATAAAAACTTTGACATAAAATTTTGTTTAAAAAATAAAGCAAAATTTATGAAGAGTATACCAAAATATTACTATGCAAAAGACATCAACGTGAGCATAATCTTATCTTTTGCACTGAATTCTTCATCTCTTCATAAAAGAGAAATAGGGCAGACAGATAGTGTAAGCTCTCTACGAATGCTTTTCCAATATATATTATATAATGAAAGGAGTTCTTTTGTGGTAAAAAAAAACGTTTCGTTAAAAAGTTTCGTTAAATATTTTATGTACACTCAGAAGCTTGTAGGAATTCTTTCTTGCAGAGCAAATCTTAAAAGTACTTTGAACTCTATACAATGCATAACGTTCATCTCTCGTCTTAATCCATGCGTTTGATTTATCAGCTCCATTTCTAAAAACTGAAATATATAACTTTTCGAATTTCTTTTTCTCACTAGCACTATAATTCAAATTTTATTGCATGGGCATGAATCATCTCAATTTGGATGCAAGTATAATACAAGTTTCAGATTATCATTTATTTCTTGGTTTGGCCTTTGGCACAATGTTCAAATATTTTATTGTAATGCAATATTTATGTAATAATATCGAGATGACTTAACAATAATTGCTTGGCTTTATGTGGACGATGACAGAATTTTACTTTCCTTATTTTTAAAATAAATGTTACAAAAGAACTGAAATCGTTTTTAGTAAACCCGTTTATTTAACTTACACGTTTAATGTCTGAAAATATTAAATTTTGTGATCGATTTTTTTTATTCGACTTCTGTTGAGCTAAAAATTTCAAATTGTTTACATTCACTTTATTTTTGGTGACAATATACTATTTTTGCAGTTCCATAATTATCGATAAAACCAATTAAATTTTGATTTCATATTATTGGTGTGTCCTGGAACTGAATTTCAGAAAAAAGTATTTCAAGAATTTATAATATACATGATAAAAAAAATTAAAGACTTTAGAATACAAAATAATCGAATAAAAAATTCTAAATGTTAGTATACTAATAAGAAGTGTACTTTAAAACCCTTTTCTAATTAATATATTTGATTGTGAAAATATATTAATTTTTCCAGAACCCTATTCCAAAGTAATAGATGTAATTCCAATAGGCTAATAGATGTATTTGGCACAGATATAATAAGTCCTAAATATTCTAATAGAGGATTTGAACACTGTTTCGAATAAGATAAGTCACTTAAAAATATAAGATTTAAAAATTAATTATTTTTAATAGAATTATTAATCAATGAAAAGATTACAGCTTTAAGGTTTAAATTATTATCATGACAAGGATTTTTCAAAAATTATTCTTCTATAATGTATTTACTTTCTAGTTTAACAATACAAAAACGAAAGCTTTTCAGTATTTTGGGGCTAATAAGACCCATAGAGACAATACACGGCTTTGTTTACTACCAAAGTCTACACAGCGCCACTTATAAACAAAACACACCACTTCATAACAGAAAGCCACTCAATTGACAGCATGTCAGCGTCATTTCTCTTCATGGAGTGGATGAAAGTAAGTTCAATAAATCATCCACCTCAATATGTTCTAAGCTAGGCTTACGTGGCTGAGTTATTTTATTTCATTTTTGGTTGAGTAAAAAAGAATTAAGAATGAGAATTCAATTGGTCGTTTCAATTTTCTTCCTAAATCTACCACTCATCTTGGTAAAATTAAAAGAATTCTAGTAGACCAACCATGAGGTAGCATATATTTGCAAATAACTGACATACAATGAATTTTTAATAAGAGATATTAAATAAATCTGATAAATATAGCAAATAATGATAAAGTCCAGGGTGCTGTTTCAGTAAGGAAAACCTGAAAAATGAACTTTGAATTTAGAAAATGATACTGTGTAATTAAGATGCATAAAAATTCATTTTATTATAATTTTCAGAATATTTTTATCGAAAATAAATTAAGGTAATATATTTTTTGAAGAAATAGTAACTATTAACCGCTTACTAATTATTTAAATATTAACTGCGCAAGATAAATAAAAAAATGCTTGCATTTTTTTAATTATCATAATACTCTTTTTAGGCTCGATTTAAGAATTGTGGAATTGAGAAAATTCAATTTATTTTGTTGATTTCTAGACAGATATGTTAATACCAAAATCTAACAGATAACATACTCTTGTTTTTGATCAGTTGGCAAGATTTTGGCATAGCTGACGAGAAACGCATCCTATTCTTACATATTATGGAGATATTTTTAGCATTTGCTTAGTTTCAACATAAAAACTCGTTTCTCAGCTTATCAGCATAATTCTAAAACGTATTATTTCATTTCATATAATTTTGCAACCTAAGGGCTTATCCAAAGGAAAAAATATTGAAGTCTTGCATTCGTCGTTTCGCTTTCTTTGTTATGATTATTATATATCATTAGAAAGAAAGCAAGCATTATTATGTTGATATTCTTTTTCAGTTCAAATTGAAATCTATTGGAAAACTAATTTTTCAAAAATAAATTAAAATTTCAGATCCAATTATCCGATCTAAATTCCGCTCAAAATATTGGATATTTCTTTTTCTTTCAAATTACACAGCGTTTATTTCGGTACTTCAATTCGATGGATTTAAAAATGGAAGCGTATAAAATAGTTTCATAACAATGACAAACAATAATCTGAATGTATAAATCATCAAATGAAAAACAATATTAATGCTTTATTAAGAGATAGAATAACAAACAGCGTATAATTTTAAAACGAAGCAAAGTGAACATTATCATTTCTATTTCCCTTAAAATTATAGAATTATTTGATTCAATTAAAGTCTGAAGGAATATAGCTTTGAGTAAATATTTGTTAAGTTTGAAATTTTGCATTTTATTGTTTAAAGTTTCTGTTCAACAATTCAACAAATCTGAATTCTAATCCGACAATTCAAAATTTTCACATTTATTAAAATTTGACTCAATGTTTATCTTAAATTTTAGATTAAGATAAATACATATACATTGAGAGCTGTATTACTTTGTCTTTCACGATTTGAGCTCAAAATAATTGCTTTCGCAAATGTATCTCATTTTGTCCAAATAAAAAATATATATAATATCATATCAGATTGGAATTTGCAAATGTTGACTTTAATGTACTGGTATGGCTATGATTTGTACAGAATCGCGTTTAAATTATTATTATCCATTTTTCATGGGAAAATAAAGGGAAAATTACATTTCAATCTGCATTATTTCATAAACAGGGTGTCTTTTCTACTCATGACTCAATAAATCTAATTTCTAATCCTTCAAAAAAAGTTACACTTCATGTAAAAAATTGTTTTAGATGAGATAATGAATTATATTATATGCTGTTTGAATTTATAAATTGATTGCTAAAAGTACGATGTCCGAATCTTCATACAAATTTTTCCGGCCCAAATAGCCAAATTTAATAAAATGCTGCTTCAAAACTGTAATATTGTTTCCTTGCGCCGTTAGTTTCATAGTAAGGGACAAAAAATTGTAGATATTTTAATGGATTCTGAATAGATTCCAAATCAGTGATCTCCGGAGAGGGCGACTAAAATTAAAGCTCGAAAAAAACTACAAGAATTATGATGATATCTCTATTAGGAGCCTAGATTCAGATCCGTCTAGAAAATTCTATACATTCGAAATTCTAAAATTTCAAAGAATTAAAACATAAAAGTCGAAAGAGAACTGAATAAATACGTAAATCCATGTTTGAAAAATTATTAGCAGTTTAGTAAAGATTAGAAGTAATATTTAATCATAGTTTCCATTATTAATATGCTTCCCAGGGTTTTGTTTGTTTGTTTTACATTATCTAAGTTTAATATCTTTGGGCAGTAAGTTTTATGAATCTAAAGAAACATTTGTATAGCAATGATGTAAATAAATCACTAAGAAAGAAAAATTGCGACGATGTTATTAGAAAATGAAGAGAATATAAAATAAAAAAATTTAAATCATTAATCAGGAGCATAATGCATTTCTATTTTTATCTCAATATAGAATTTCGCTTGATTTATGAAATTTTTTTTAAATTTATACTGTCTAATCTTTAAATATAATACACTCTTTCGAACGGATAGGTAAAATACATTGAATTAATCACTTATTTTAAATTATTAATTATTAATTATTTTTAAAAAATAAAATATGGGTTCGAATCAGGAGATTCAGCTTACAAAATGTTTTTAAAGAGAACTTTTATTTCAAAAAAATCTATTTTGAGAATCAAAGAGAAAACTAGGTATATTTTTTTAATTAAAGCTCATATGATATATTTCAAATCTTCAGAAGCTTTAGGTATTCGTAGCTTCTACAGTCAATATTACATATATTAGATGCTTTATATTTATCAGTCTCAACTTCGTGTGTCATTTTCATCCATTACATATTGATTTCAAACAAGGCCATTAGTGTAATAATGGCGAGTACGAAAACTGTTTGACTTAAGCGATTCGTACGGCCATTAGTTGATGATTATATAATAGTATCATTTCTTTGTTTTTATTTTGTTACATACATTCAAATAGAAATTTGTTTGAAAAAAATTCAAAGATATTTCAAATTTTTAATTCAAAATGTAACATAGGTTTATTTCAGCATTACAAAAATTATCTCAATTATACAGCAGGGATGTTGCTCATACATATATGTTTAATATCGTCCCAATTCCTCTGCTTATTATCCAATACTTAAAACAGTGAAAATATTGTCGTAAATTATTTTTGAAAACATTAAAAGTAGAGAGAAATTTGTACGAAAATAAAAATTGAGATAACTGAGAGTCTATCTTTTAAATTTTAAAATTGCGTGCAACAAATTTTTGTGAAATATGTTTCGAAGTTGCTGAGGAAAACGTCAAAATTTCAATTAATTTTTAACTTAACTTTAACATTTAACTTAACTTTAGACATTTTCTTCTTCTACACCTACTACCCATGTAATAATTTCATGCCAAATTTGACAGACTTTATCTTAGTATCTGTCCTATAAAAGAGTTTTGAATCGATTATTCTGTTATTCAAGAGACGATTTACAGATAGAATGCTTGCTTAGAAACATTATGTTAAAAACATTGCTTAAATAACCGAATGAAACTAGTTCTTAAATATTTTAACAGGTCGGTAAATGTCAAACAACTAAATAATCAAACCGAAAAATGTATTCCATCAGAAAATAAATAGAAAGTATTTATCATATCTCTACAAGTTTAGTCTGACTTGCCAGTTTAAGAATTCTAATATTTCATATATTATGCAACTAACCCGTTCCCCCAAAAAATTTACTAGATGCTTATTGCGCTTTGCGAGTCGCATTTGTCGGTTAAAATTGCAATTCAACCAAGAAATTCCAGCTTACGTTGACTAACAATCAAAACAATGTTACGCTGATAGTAAAAGGCCGTCTAAATTGTTTCAATAAATAATTATATGAATTTTTCACCAAAATAACTCCATAGTGGCATTAGTTTTTAAAGTCTTTGGTTTTTCTTCTTTTCATTTTTTTTCAAATTTTTTTCTACAAATATACAAATTGATTCATTTATATTACCGAATATCTCTTTATAATACTGACTTATTTCCAATCATCATATAATGCAAAAGAAATGCTGTCTTCCTAAAAAAGATAATAAACGTAAACTAAATTCTGAATTGTAGTTAAATTACTTAGAAATGTGTAATAAACAACATGAAAAACCAAATGAGAACAACAACAAAAATAAAGCAAAGCTTTTAGCATGCAAATTTTTACGTAAAAGAGTAATTTATATGCATGGGGTTTCTGAGCACAAAAATTCGTTTAAATTCCAATTTCTTTTTATGTGTTAGCATAAAATCTGTTGAATGACAGATTTTTCCAGTTTTTGTGCAACGATACTGCGTAACTTGCAAATATATACAGAAAATAATTTATCCCATACTTCATGTTTTCATTTTTATTAAGTAAACATTTAGTTTAAACTTAAAGTTAAACAGTTTTATTTAAATACTTTTAAAAAAATGATTTTCAGATAAGTGGAAATTTTTTTTCATTACTCAACCTACTTCTCTTACTCAACTTACTTCTATATATTCAACAAAATATATAGAAAAATTTCGACAAGCATGTTCATATTTTGTAAAAAAATTCTTGATTCTTTACATGAGATTCTTTTCTTAAAAAATTGCTTAAAAATGATTCATTTTTTGATTGGTATTGAAAGTTTTTGATGCATCATTAAAAAGAAATCTGTTTCTGTCATTGGTATAAAAAAATATGTAATTCTTTGCAACTGTATATTCAGTAAATTTCATATGATAGGCAATGCAATTAAACTATTATTTTCTTCACTTGAACAGATTTTTATGATTGTTTTCTTTTTATTCTTTTTCGAAAGAAAAATGATTTGAGATTTCATCCATGTTTATTTCTGTTTTAACCTTACGTGTGGCACAATTTTTGAACCAATAATCAACACCAAAAAAATTCCATTTTGATGTTATAAACGACCTAAAAAAAATTATGTAATTAAATCGTCACTTAATTCCAGTTTAGAGAACTATTAAATTTAAAACAACAACATGTATGGCTGCTAATGACCTGACGAAAAATGTAAAATGTGATCATTTATTTTTTCATCCAAAATGGAACAACTACCAATTTTTAATTTCTCGTATACGAAGTATAAAGAAAGTATTGTAATCATCCAAGAATCAGAACTTTAGATTTCAGACCTCCTCAAATCCAAAAAACATATTTTTTTTGAATAGGTCTATCTACCAATGAACACTATAATTCAAAAACGCTTTACATAAGATTGATGAAATTTAGTATATGAACTTAAGACGAAATTTGCAAGTTTCTATCAAATTTTAAACGAAATTGATTCATACGAAATCTGTGTATTTGGTTGTCCGAATGCAATTTAGCACCATAACTACAAAACAAAGAAAGCCATATGGATAAAATTCGGTGCACTCATTTAAAACATACAGTACATATACAGTATAAATATCTATCCAATTTGAAACCATAGCCGTCAAAATGTTAATCCTCTGACAAGAGAAATTCAGCAAGAATCTATAATAGTTTTGTAATATCGATTAATACTGTAAAAATGAAACAAGTGAATGTTCAATTCCCTGATTAAAAACACAGTAAAGATAAATAACGTTGCATTTCATACTAATGAAGATTTTATTTACAAACAGATACTAGACGAACATTATCAAAAAATATCATCTCAACTACACTCATTAGGCTCCATTTAAAAAATTTTCTGTTGACAATCTGCATTTCATTGAAAAAGCGATGTAAGTATCTTATTTATTCATTTAAGCGCAAAGCATCAATTGAAAAGTGTTTCACATGGTGATTTCAATTTAAAAAGCAACAGATTAACGGTAATTCAGAATGCAGAGCAATAATTTCATAACTTCATGAATTCAAATAAGTTGAAGATTAACGGAATGAAATTCAATTAACTTTAAAATATTCAAAGGAGTCTAAATTTAGATAGTATCTTCAATTTAAGTAAAATAATGAAGCTTAGATTAATCCCAAACGATTCCTATTTTCAGTGACTCACATTATTAGCTGCTTATTTGGAGTCACAGGCAGCTGACATATACAGAGACAGTCTTTTGGAATTAATTTCTATCTTTTGAATCATTAATTTCTGCCCTTTTGAATCCCTGAATGGCCTAACATATAATAACAAAGAGATAGCACCAGAAATATTCATTAGCTCCTTTCCTTTGAGATCACAAGCAGCTGATGAAAACACAATAATAAGAATTTAAAACCTCTTAATGCTTCTGTTGTTTTCAAATAATGTGAGATAGCAATAGACAAAAATAAAGGCATATTCTTCCTCAGAGATTGAAATTTATTTAACGAAAGAATGCAAATGAAAATATATTTAAAGGCATGATTTCGCTAAGATTTTAAATCGTTCGCTGAAACGGTTTCAAAATCGTTTTCAGATTAGCCATTTATAATTTTTTTATTGATTCGATATGTAATTTTTGTATTAGCACTGTTTTTATAAAAAACAGAAATGCTATTAATATTGTTATTTCATGGTAAAGCATGACTACTTCAGTAAATTTCGAATGGATCACTCGAAATTCACTACTACTAATTTCGAATGGATTACTTTATTCAATTTTATACAGGATGATCAATAAAGTTTTTTTAAGACTTATAAGTTCAAAATGGTGTCTAGTATAACTAGGAAAGTAAAATGTATTACAACAAAGTGACTATGCTGAATTTATTCAGACAAATTACAATGGTCCTAGTGGTGAAAAAAAGGGAGCTTCCATTTACATTGTATGTGTCTGTATCTATTGCCATTCTTTAGAAGTAAATATTTTAAACATGTTCCTTTTTTTTAATAACCCTGTATATACATTTCAGATAAGGTTGAAAAATAGACAGAAAGGATATGTAATGGAGCAGCCAATAAAAATTACAAAAAAGAAAAAAAGAAATAATGCGTAATTACCTTAATTAAACAAATAAAATTATTTATCGCATTTATCTAATGTATTAAGTATTATGTGGACTTAAAAAAATAAATTATTCTAATATTTTCAATGAGAAAGTATCGCTTGGTAGCAGAAATTTGACTTCAAAATCACATTTAAGGAACTAGTTTTGAAGCATGACCTCCAATAGATTAAATTCAGTGGTTCCAAATGTTCTCCAGCTTCAAAAAAGGGAATGTCGACTTCATCATCAGACCATGGTTTATACTAACCATCCATTAGTTAATCATAGAGTCATCATACAAAATGGAAAGTTAAAAATGGGACGTTAATCCAATTAATTTTAGTTGAATAATACTTTATATAGAAGAAATTTGTTGAATATTTTGATATATATTATGATAATGCCTTTTTTAATCAAAATTTTGAATATGAAAAAAATATGAAAAACTCTTTTCCGAACCTATGTAACTTTACAAATGCCTAACAACATTGTTACAATATCTTCACGATATTGGCCGATATTTAGAATATCGAAAAACATCGTGGAGAATCGTGTGTTAATAAGGGAGTGACAAATAAATCACTACTACTGAAATGGATCAATCGAGTAAAAATAAATTACCAAAAGGTGGTTTAATGTCATACATTGTACAAAAAAAACTTTTTTTGCACCCTTGTGTATACAAGAAAAGATACTACTTTTCCCGATGAGATTTCGAAATAAATGTTGAATTCTCTTGATGAAACAAATCAAATAAAAAGAGATAACAATGAAAGATCTAAAACTGACAGAATCTATCAAAGTGAAAATAACAGTTCCTATACTAACAAGTATTGGGAAGATTACAATGTAGCTATTTCTATTTCATATATCATAAAAAAATTATTTTTTATTAACCTTATATATCCAAAAATAGATACAAAGTCATTCCCGATAAAATGTGGACAAGAACTGTCTCACCATTAAAATAAATCAACTATGGCGAGATAAATTAACTGCTAAAGACCTAAAATGAGGAAAATTCATCACCAAATGAAAATAACTACACCCAATAGAAAAAGAATCCAACGATAATTCTTCTATAAAAAAAGACTGGCAAAAATAAAATAAAAAAAAAAATCAAGAGTTAATAAGAGTGTAATACTTGGCCATCACAGGCGAATATCTTTCCACCTGGCGGGCCAACCTATTCTGTCATTAAGATTAAAGCACGCCAACTATTGAATGTGAATTAGCGAATAACAGCGATAATCGAACGTTCGAGCGCCCCACCCAGTGGGTTTTCAGACCCTCATCACGAAGAGTGAAATTAAAGCGTTCTCGTAAGTTTAATCACAGCTCGCTGGATGGAAATAACCCTCGAATCCTCCCAAGTGTAATATTATACAGGACATTTATCATAGGTTATGCCCGAGAACCTTTTCTGGCGAACACACAACGCCCCTAGGAACGCACTCGGCCGCCCCGGTTGTGATGTATGCAGATTATTTAAACGCCCCATTCCCCAGTAAATATCGCAGTCGGCGGCAGCAGTTAAATTCTGTTCCAAAGGGAAATTACCCATTCACGGTGTTTTCGTTTTTTTTTTTAGCATTGACACATAGGGTGGATAAATCAGACATTCGCTTTATAGCATGGAACATGTATTCGAGCAAGAAGAATAGCAGAAAGGTTGATCGTAAAATAGAAATAGGTTCTGCTTAAGTTATAACAGCATATTCTGAGTCAAGTAGGAAATGTATTGTCGAAGAAGTATGGCAAGTAGAGAATTGATGTAATGCTATCTGAAGTATATTGTTTTGTTAAAAAATTCAAAACGTAAATATCTACTGAATGTATAAGAAGTTTATAAAGCAAAATATTTAATATGTCGAACGATATATTCTTATGATTGAAACATTGAAATTTCGATTGTAATCATAACGTAGTCAGATTTAGAAATTCTGTACTATATTTTTATTACATAAATCTTAAAATGTTCGTTTTTTTAACTCACAGGGAAGAAAAGAAGTAAAATAACTAAAAACATTATAAAGATAACTTAAAGCAAACATTTATGAAAACTTAATATCTATCAATAAAGTTTAAAATCTTCGCAATAGCCCAGTAAAATGCTAGAAAATAATATCATCGAATTTTAACAAGAGCTAGCGAATTACAATCCTCAAAAATAGCATCTCTACTTGCATGGCTGTGATGATATTGCAAGCTGTTATAATGGCTTTTGTGTGTGTTACCTACAAGCACATCAGGGTCAGAAAGCTCAAAGGGTTACAATTACATCAGGGTTTAACAAATTATCCTCAGACACTGAACATCATTCAGCAATCTTATAGCGATAAGCCATAGAATTTCATGCTGTATTTCGAGACAGCCGTTCGAAAACCATCTTCATTGTGTCCTGCAACATCTATGGCATTGTTTGATGAGAATTTATTACACTAAGTTAAATCGTCAGCAAAGACTTTTAATATAAAATTCAGATAAAATTTGATCAAAAAGACTGAATGTATGGAACTTAAGAAACAATTTTCATAATGAATATATACTATCGGTGAATACTTATTTCTCAAAAAAACAATGAATTTTCGTTTAAACACGAACCTATTAGTAAGAGATTTAAATCTTATTTATTTATCTTTCCCAAAAGTGAAAATGTATCAGGGATATTGCTAATTTAATAGTTACAGTAGATGCATTGCAGGTCACTAAAGATTATGTGTTCCCTTAACATTAAATCTACAAAAATCGGTCAAATGATTGTGTTAAATATCATACATGCTAATGTCTCCCTGACACTCAATACATATTATAATGCAAGCGGAAGAAGAAGAAAAAAGGGGGAGGGTATTTACAAGATATATTTACAAGAAGAAAGTTGACAACTTCGAACTCTATTTATCAGCATATTCTTTCTTCGCTGGAAACACATTGGCATTGCTTCTTGTGAAAATTCAACAAATCTCATTTCTCTACATTCTTATTATCCTGTTTTGTCTCTCTGCAAATAACCATTAGTATAAAACAAGACAATAAGGTGACGACGACAATATTATCTTCTCGTCGTCACCTTAGTTGGCAAGTTTTTCTATGTTATCGCGAACCAGGAATTAACTTTAGAATATGGAACCGTTTCTACATCTGTCTAGGATGATGTTTCTCTTGAAGAAGAACCGCGTCACCTTCTCGTATTTTGAGTTACTTATTCGTGTTTCGTACTTCATGGTAGTTTCTTAACACAGGCAGACATTCTTCCTACTATCGACTTCAGGATGAATCCAGTAAAACTTGCTGGATTTCTTTTTCAGACTGGTTGACGGAACACCTTTTATTTCAACAATTGTTGAAAATGAAGTCAATTTTAGACCTATGAAGAAATGAGTTGGCTTCGACTTGATTGTCCATTCCGCAGTCGTATACAATTGGGCTGTTAAGAGCGGTTTTGATTTCGATTAATACTGTAAATACGCTTT
Organism: Argiope aurantia; assembly: GCA_026543865.1. Taxonomy (NCBI): domain Eukaryota; kingdom Metazoa; phylum Arthropoda; class Arachnida; order Araneae; family Araneidae; genus Argiope; species Argiope aurantia. The sequence continues at coordinate 256,299 of JAPMOR010039821.1, forward strand.
CTTTTTCCAAGAAGAAAGATCTAATAGAATTACAAAAACACATTTATCTATCTTTCGTTTATATCATTATATTCTTCTTCTTGTATTACAATGATTTCTAATGTCAGTTTTAATGTGTCGGTGCATTTAGCGGTAAATAAAATTATTTCCATACCATATTTCCATTGAGACAACAGCGTAACTCCTAATGTCACTATTCAGAGACAGATAGCATTTAATTTCGGATAAATAATGATTTAAATGTGTAGAAACGTCTTAGAAATTAACATACCTATAAATGAAACCGCTCTCAATACATTCATGCATTCATTGAATTCATACATGCTTTCGTTATTTTGCACAACAGTGTGAAACGGTGAAATAATGATCTACGGTATTTTATCCGTTTATTGCTAAAAGGAAAGCGTGTATTATGAATATTGAAAGATGCTATCTTTTGAAGTGTTATATAGCTTCATACTGACTAAGAAAAAGATCTATGAGAAATCAAGGGACTTTATATCATATCGTAAACTTGTATTTTAATTGGATATGCAGGGTATACATTAAAGTTATACTACTCACCCACCCAATTAATTTAAGAATAATGACTATTGCAGTTCTCGTTTAGAGTACTTGATGTTTAAGATAGTAAAAGGGCAGTGTACTGCATCGTAAGATTGGTTACAGCCCCACCTAGAGACAAAGAGAATTAGCATTCTTATCTCAAAATTGTAGATCGTCTTCTATTTAGTACAAAAACTTGAACGCAATAATGCTAATAAAACATAAAACACACATTTGTTTCGTCACGATTTCCAATAATTAGTTATCAGAAGACACTTTTATTTTCGTTGCTCAAAATGCTCTACGCCATCGGGTGGACTTTTATTGTTCGAAAGATAATCTTTTATCCTACTGTCGCGAGTTGTTAAGTCACAGATTTGTAAAATCGCGATCAAACTAATGCACACACGTTTTGTTCATATCATTATTGATCTCAAACTCTCTTATTTACTATTTTGTAACTGGCTTTTTTTTCCCATATCTCATATTGTTTTCAAAGTAAGGAGGCTAACTCTATCATTTGCCGCTAGATCGCACTGCAATTAATCTCGATTTACTACACTTAGATACCAAGCCAGTGGCAATAATTGCCGCCGTTCTCAAGTCAATGCAGTGTAGAAAAACTTATTGGACCCCCTTGTATGTTATATAATATAGTAGTGAGACGCTTTGTAATTGCTTGATTCCATAAATAAGAGAAAATAAGAAACTATACGAACAGAATGAATGTAGATATTTATATATGATAAAAAGAGAATTGTCTTTAAGAACGAGGATGTAATTTAAAAATAACTAGAAAAACAATTTCTAAGATAATATCAATCGTATTTTTTTAATGGGTTTCTAATGATTTGCATAACTTACAGCCTTTTTTTGTTTTGTGTTTCCAAAGAAATTTTATTAGGGTTCAAACTGATTTGAATTTGAAGAAATATATTTGCCGCTGTTGTGAATATTTATGTTATACTTATGTGATACTTATGGTATAAAATTCTTTCAAATACAATTGCATGGAATAGACACAAAGATAGAATTTCATGGAATAAAGAAAACCATCATTTGGGACATACTTCTTGGAATGAATCTCAAATGATGTTTATAATATTAATAACAAAGGGCTCGATATTGTATCACTTCTTAACGAAATCTAATAACAATTACATGCAGAATTTAATCTGAAACGAGAATGTTTATTTATCATGATATTTTTAATAAAAATCTGCAATATATATTTATAACATTTCCTTTTTTAAAACATAAACAGAAAATATTAAATTTATTTTTTAAAAAGAATTATACATAAAAAAATGACCGATTCGAATAAGAATAATCACAGACAAAAAAATAACCTCACCTCACCTATCTTCGCCTCGGTATAAAAAAAAGAAAAATTGAATGTAAAACAAAAACTGAAAGCGTCACTAGAAATAATTAATGGAAAGTGTCCAAAAAATTACTAAAACAGGACCAAAAAATGCTTTGTTTTCAAAAAAAAATTAATGGTGACAAAATTCAGGAAACTACGGGTGAAAAGCTTTCAGCCAAACTAAAACAATATTTCGAAATTCGGTTTCAAAAAAGTGCAGCAAAATGTTTATATGAAGACAAGGTTTGACAGGCCATCGTCTCTCAAAATTTTAGAGTAATGCTATGAAGAAACAATATTTTATCTGGAATCGGTGACATCGCTATTTGACAGGCGAGGTTTTGGAATTGGATCAGACAAGATATCGTTGTTATTTAAACATATATAAGCATAATTATTTTTTATATTTGTAACTGAAATTTCAGATATTCAAATGTGTTTTCCATCTAAATGCGCATTCCAGTTACTGGACGACACAGTACCTTTTTGTTACGCATTGAAATATTATTTACAACAATTCAAAGAATTCGTTCATCTTTACTGAATTTTCCGAGGAAAAATACTCTTTAAAATGAAGTTAAACAATCAGTCACAAATATCAAGATATTTGGACATTTTTGTATCATTTTGGAGAATTGTAATCCCAGCGTATTTTGGAGCATTGAATCATTGCGTATAAGATCTACAAATTTATTTTTTTTATATACGCGAGCAAATTTAAGGAATAAAAATTTAATTTTTCACAACTATAGTAAAGATAATTAATTATTAGTTAAATTAATATTCATTTTTGAAGTAATACAAGAAATATTTTGGAAAAAAATGTGTGATTTTTTTTACAGAGGTCAAATGGTAAGTGTCACATTAGATCAGATACATCCTAAAAATACATCCTTTCTTGTCAAATATGCATCAAGCTAGGGTATAATACAGATTTTAGTAAAAAAAATAAACAGCTAAATATCGAACCATCACGTGCCTTACCCAATTTATACATATCATATAATTCCCTACTGCAAAGTCAAAAATACAATTACCTTCTTAATTCACAATCGTCTTTAAAAAAACATTAATTAGCGAATTCTAACAGGGACAAATACAAATTTCTTCTTTTAAATTCCACAAAAAATTTGAAAATTACTAACAAAAAATTTCGAATAGAATTAATGTTTTTTCAAAAAAAAAATACATTCATTTGGAGTGTGAAAGCGTGGCAGCGTTCCGTGAAATAAAAGGAAAAGACAAGAAATATAAACTAAATATTATAAAATTTCTGGGAATTATCATTGTGAAAGAAAAATAAGTAATCAAATGTCAATTTAATATACATTATCAGCTTTTATTCATTTTTAACATTTTTATTTCATGCTGATTTTCAGGCATATATTATTTACAATTGAATTTCAAACCTTCATTTCATTATCAGAAATTTCTAAATGATCGTTTTCATCAAGAATAGGATAATTATTTTTAATATCTGAATCTATAATTAGAATATCTAAATAAAAATTGGAATTTTAATTTTAAATAGTTTACTTATAATACAACAATTTTCTCGATAAATTAATAAGTTGGAACATAAAGCAACATAAACATAAGGGAATTAAATCATTAAACTCTTTCCTCATTTTTTTAGTAAATTATGGAAAAATTATTCGTTACTTTAATTACTGTTACAGTTTTTTCATTAGTTAAATAATTTATTAAGTGAAAGTAAACCTTTTTATTAAAAATTTATTTAGATAATTTTTCTGTTTTTTGAAAATATAATTGCAATATATCGCTTTGATTTTCCATATTTAATAATATTTTTCCGAGAAAAATTATTTTCTATTTCATTTTATTGACAAATATAAACTTCCTTTTCAAATCATGCATTAAAATACCATCTATTCTTTCTTCAAAATAGTCGAAATAAAAAGAAATTAAAGGAAATAAAAATATCCTGAGGCATTTATTCAATAAATGTTAATCTTTAAAGTAATGACATTTCCCACTTAAAGTGAAATCCATATAGAGCCCATTACCGTAGAATAAATTAATTTTCTTTAAGAAACGTAATTATGAGTTTTCTATGCACAATTATGCATTCACAGAAACTAATTTATTTCAAGCTATCAATACAAATTTTTAATTGGTTAAGAATAAAATAATTTTTAAATTAACTAATTGAGCGATTTGTTCAAATATTGAATTGCCATTTTATACAATCACACGATTTGAATTCTATGGAAAAGAGTATATATCATTTCTAAAGTTTGGGGATTAAACACGAAAACTTAATTTATCATTAATAAATTGTGAAAACAAATTTAAATATGTTCTTTGAAGTTTCAATTATCAGAATAATTTCTAAGAGTCGCAAAATTTAGCAGAAGTGATTTGAAAGGAAGGTTAATCCAATCAAATATCTTTAATTGCGGGGAATTTTTTTAAATTAATTGACATAGTTCATAGAATACAAATTTCTTAGAATTATACTTGGATTTCAAAATATTCAGGCGATCGATAAATCAACATCTTGTATACAAAAATTGATAGATTTTAGCACCTCAGACCCCATGCGGGTCATTACTTAGATTTAGATATAATAAACCAAACAAAGAGGTAAGAAAAAAAGTTAGGGAATACATTTGCTTCAGATGATAATTTCATATCAGGTATTTAATTTTTAAAAGCTTTGAAGTTTCTTCAAAAAACCATCAGTGTATGTAACTTCATTGATTTAAATTTTTTAAATTAATAAATTAAAATTAAGAAACTTGATTCTTGGTTGGAGCTCATGACTTTTTTTTCCAGAAAACCGTTCAATACACAGATTTAAAATCGTTTCACTAATTAATTCGTTAGATTTTATAAATAATGAATATATTTATAATCTTTACAATATGCAAAAGTATAACATAAAAGCATGTATATCTTTATATGCATTATAAGGATATGCATGCTTTTATAATGTAACATTATGCAGGTTACTTTGTAAAAACATAATGTTACATTATAAAATTATTTTTTTAATTACTTTTTCTTAAAAGGAAATAAAATTTTTAAAATATATGCTATTATGCAAAGTAAAATCCCGTCACCGATGTTACTGTATATTATATAATTTTAAAGTGAAAAAAAAAATGTTTTTCCTAAAAAGAAATTCCATATAACCAAAATTTTATATTAAGAAATAGAATTTTAAAAACGTTTTAACTCATTTTCATTTATTATACGAATAATAAATTAACAACCATTAAGAAGGAAAATCGAATCAAAATATTCAAAGTAAGGAATCCGGCCAATCCTTAACGTATTAGCGGATAGTTTACTAACAAGAGGGGAGAAATCGCAAAAACAAGACAGTTCAACAAATACGGCAAAAGCTGTCAAACAAGCCACATCTTTCTGATGCCAACTGTTTCAATGAAATATAAAATATAACTTACATGGAATGATTGAGAATTTAGAATTCTGCAATCATAACAAAATTTAGAATATATATAAAGTGTTTAAAATATAGATAATAATAAAATTTAGAGAGTAAAAATTCGAAATAATGATGTAAAATAGCAAATATAATATAATATATTATAAGCATGCCTTTTTCGTAGAAAATATTTAGAAACGAATCACAAACAATCATATAATGAATATTTTCAATCTAATCTACATATGAACAGGTTGTTTAAATAAAAAAAAAATCATGCATACTCTTAGTTTAACATGTTATACGAAATAATCTGCTATATTACAGTATTTACTTTACAGTATATCTATCAATATTTTTTTTTGAACTTACCCTCATTTTTACCCTGGTGAAATCGGGCCCGAGATGGCGCTATATGACATCGTCAGCATGAGGGGTTACAAATAAATGGGGGGTGTGCGTGTGTGTAAGTGAAATCGTGTTTTTTCAGGAAAGACACCTATATCGATAAACTTAAAAAACAAAAATATTAAATATAAATACATAAGTAAAAAATAAAGCAAAAAGCGCGACTCGAACCGAGGACCGCAACAACACGCATCATTCATTTTGTTCTATATTGCACTGCCCACACTTCGAAGCGGAAGTTGAATATGCTTATTTTAATAATTAGTTATAAAAAAAAAAGGTTGGGATTTTTTTTGAGTAAAATCGCATTTTTTCAGGAAAGACACCTTTATTATATATATATATATATATATATATATATATATATATATATATATACATACAAGAATTGCTCGTTTAAAGTTATAAGAAATTAGTATATATAAAATTTTATAAGGCATAAAATATTATAGAAATATTAGATAAATAATAAAAATATAATTAAATATAAAATGTATCATATAATAAAAGAAAATAGTAAGTAGTATCAAGGTATAACTAAGATTTTTTTTGTCAGTGTATCAATACCAAATTTTAATCCAAAAAATAAAAATAATAAAGAATTAAAAGGGCTATTAAAATTAAAATAAAATGAAGAAGAAATCTCAAAATTATCTTCAGTATATGAAATGGTATTATAAATGGGAATTTCCATCCCTATTCAAGCTATCCCCCACAATAATAACAACAAACTGTCGCTTCTCAATATTCATACTGAAAAATCAAGAAAAAACAAACCGCGAAGCTCTGATCAAACGATGTGCATCTTTCTATTTTGGTCGGATGGCTGGAGCAACAATGCAGAAGCTGAAATTTAGGATCTTGTTTTCATTACAGGTTAAAAGAAGAAGACGAGATGTCCCTCTTGTCTTCGAGAATTGTGGTGGATAACTAAACTGCAAGTATTTTTGTCTCGAAGAGACTCGGGAAAAAAAGCCTGCATTCCCTCAGAGGAGTCTCCCAAACGGCCTCCATGTTCCTCCACAGAGCTATGAGGTAAGGCATCCAAAAAGAAGTAACTCATTTTATGAAATCCAATTGATTAATCAGAAGTTGAAGTTTATTAGCATGATAGTGCTTATAAACTGGTATATTATTCGTATATTGTCATAGAATATTATTATTAAACCTTTAACTGCTGATTTTTTAAATCTCGATTTAAAAGCAATGGCAAGTTCAAATATTTTTTAAGGAAGCGAACAATTTTTATATGCAGTCCGTTAATAGCATAATATAATTAAAATATGTAAAATTAAACATGACGTATTAATTAGACGGCGAAAATCCTGAGATGCAGCAGAAAAATAGACTGATTTTTAAGCCACGAAAATCGTTGGAAAGCAGAGTAAAAATCTTAATCGAAAAAAAGGTTTTACAGCTCAGAAAGTTAAAACTTCAAGCTATGAAATTTGACAGATAGTTATTTTTTCGGCAACAAGTGATCAAAGAAAAGGTTTTTCAAAATTTCAAAGAAATTTTTTTAATTAGGAAATATTTGGAATTTAAATTTTTTTTCTATTAAAATTTAATCGATGTAATTTTTTCAATAACTTTGAAGTACATTATGACATGAAAAAGACATTTTATACTAATTTAAAAGTAAAAAATGTGAGCTTTTCAATTATATTAATTTTAAGTTCGAACTTCCTTTTCATTATTCCAATAAAGTTTTTTTTTAATTTCAATTTATTTTAAGCGTTAATTTTTCATTATTTCAGTGACTGGATTTATATTCATACACATAATAACGATATTGTATACATGTTATCGCAGGTACACACAAAATGTACTTTAGGAATAGCTGCATATAATTTAAGAAAATTATTTTTTTCAGAAATTTTTTTTATTAAAATTTGCTAAATGGATGAATTATAAATTTAAATAATATTCCAGAGACACAAAACATATTATAACAATTTTGTCATAAAAATAAAAGTTCCTTTTTATCAATATATATTTTATAATTCAAAAAGTATTTTGATTGCATTTTTAATGGTAGAATTATTTTTCTAAAAGTTAGCATGATATTTTTCTAAGTTTCCAGTTTAAATCTAATTCTAGTACCGCTGTATATCGGTCTTTTCTACAAATGTTTATCAAAAAACATTTAAAAAGGATTTCCAAACACTCATAGTTGCCCTTCAGAAAAGTAATGTGAAGCTTATAAACGGAAATAAAATTTGTGGTTAAAGGTTACACGATACACTATGCGGTTAATAGTAATTTAAAAAATAAAGATAGATGAATCAAGTCTAAAGTATTATCATTATCATATCTTTACATTCTTTATCATATACTTATCATATCATACTTTATTATATATTAAAATATTATCATACTTTTCTAATTAGAAGTTCGGATACCTTTTGTTTATTCATTTATATTTAATATAATAATGTTTTTTCTTTATTTATTAATTTATCCACAAATGCATCCTTATCCCATTAAATGTCATGTGCTGATAGTTAAATTGAGGAAGGTTTGAGTGTGTTCACGCTATTTAAAACTAAGAATAAGTTTCAAAGAATAAAGATATCAAATATAACATTATCCTGATACAAAGTATTTGATTAGAAGTTCCAATTACCTTTAAGCTTTTATATTTAATACTCTACAATGTTTTAGATTATAGGCAAATTTTTCATAAAAGAAACTATTCATTTATTATTATGGAACATTTCGGTTTAAAAAGCTATTCCATTAATATCCAAAGAATACTTTTTCAAACCATAAGATATGCTATAAAAATAATCCCATTAAATATATGGTATTCAAAAATATCTGGTATACTTCCAGAAGATGTATTTTAATAACCTGTGTCAAAGGTAGTTTCGCCAAGATGCTTTGCAAATACCAAATAGATACCAACAAGAATCCTCAAATTATATCCAAAAAAATAATTTTCCATTTAATTGTAAAGCTATTAGACGATAAAATGAGTAGTCATATTCTAAAGAAAATAACTTTTATGTCATCCAAAAATTTTAAAAAATTATATATTTATAGTTGCAAACCTGATTGTGATGCTTAATTTTCTCTTATTTTAGCAATTCGTAAAGAATTTATTTTAAGGTCCAGTCATCATAATCTTCACACAAATGAATATAATAAATCTATTCAAAGAAAGAAATGGCGATGCTCGCCTTAAAAATATCTCTGCAAATACGGTCATTTCTCATGAGCACAGTTTTATATATTAGAGAAAAAAATTGGGTATTATTTTGGAAGAGTGCCATTTCTTGTAGATGGATTTGATCCGAAATGTAATAAGATTTACCATTTTGGTATGTGGATTTTACTAATATTTTTTTTCTTTCTCATTTACCTATACGCACAATCAAGTAAAAAAACAAACATAATTATTTATGTTTTTAAAAGAAATCATGCAACGTAAGAATTCACTAAAATATACGGTTCTGTAGACAGTTAAAAGATATTGGGATTTTTTTATACATATTGATGTTGAGGAAAATGTTTTATACTTGATACATTATACAGATATGGTTAATAGGATAAATTATGAGGTAAAACACCATGCTTGGATAAAAGAGAAAACTGTATTTTATAGAGCTTCCTAATGAAAAGAAATATATCGATTTTGTGCGTCTTAGAAAAACGAATAAGAAATTGAGATTTCTATAAAGAAAATTAACTTTTAATAAGGAATACAGCGCCACCTAATAGTCAGCGACTTCGAAGACCTGCGAGATATAAAGTCTATCAGGTTTTACAGAACAAGTGTTTTGCTCCAACCTTCCAGAAGAACTCTTTCCATCTTTGGAATAGTTTGCAAAGGGGATTGGTAACACGATTTTGTCTACTTAGGAAGACATAAATGCGTTCGATTGGATTTATATCCAGAAAATAAATTAATAAATAATCTAAATGATTCCTTCGTCATTTAGGAAATCATTTCGATTGGATTTATATCCAGAAAATAAATTAATAAATAATCCAAATGATTCCTTCGTCATTTAGGAAATCATTTAATAAGTAAGCTCGATATAGTTTATAATTATCTCTCAAAAAACACTGTATGATGAAGTGTATGAGATTGCAAAAGATGGGTCGAATCTCATTCTATATTTTCGAATTTTCAGATTCATTTCTAATTGTATGGATGTCTGTGCTTCTAATAAAAGAGATACCAGTCCAGAAAGTCATTTTATTTATTCAATCTGACGTTCGTGAAGTTCTAGTACTCTTATGCAGAATTATCTTAGATCACAAAATTCCCTTTAAATAATAATACGACTATGTTTAGGAAGAACTACAAAGATATTGAAATAAAAAAAATTTCTTCTCCCAAACAATCAGTATTATCTTTTCTTACAGATGAATTAAATATTTCTCTTTCAGATTATATTCTTTTCGCTCCATTCTCTGCAGGTAATATGACAACGTTGTTAGTGAAACATATCTGGATATACAAGCTTGCAGACATACAGTATTTTGATTTCAGGCAGTCTTAGCTACTCTAGTGAAGGTAGCATATTACAGTGTTTAGCGTTGCTTTTTCCTAAATATCGGCAACCATTTCCATTCTCCAAAGAAGAAAAAAATATCTAACGCCTGGGAATATTGTATTTGGCTCCCTTCTAAGAAGTCAATACTCCTCAAGCTACCAAAGAAGGCAATATATTTCGAATAATTTCTTCTTGCGTATTTTATTGAACGAACTGAAACTGAAAGTCTAATTTCCTTGATATTAATAATCCATGACTTTTTATCTCATCGATAAAACTTATAAATTCTAACATTTGAAGATTTATCAATTTTGAATTTTTTTCCCGTCTTTTATTTCCTTAAAAGAGAACTTTAATTAGATCGTTATTTCGTGCAAGATAAAAAAATATCTCTACAACTATTTTTTTTCTTTCAAATGTATTCTAACATATGTTGGATGAACATTAAGTAAAATATAACAATAACAAAGGGTGGGAGATTCGATCTTAAGAATTAAAGATATGAATTCTTCATTGCTAGTAGCCATGCCTCCCAATTATATAGAGAACATTTTTTTTCGCCTGCTTTTTTTTTTTTTTTTGAGTTTTTTGTATCTGTGCTCGTACTTTGATGCTAATATTCACTTGTAATCCTTAATAGCGTCTAATTAGAGCAAAAAAATTTTAATTGTGAAAAGATGTCACAAAAATGCAGGATCATTTTTTAATCATATGCTCATTTTCCAACTTGCTTTCAGGCATATATTTTCTAAAATGTTATTAATATTATTATATGCGCACAGTTTTACATATTATGTTATAAATGTTACTGTTAATACAATCACTCTGTTATTATTAATAATAACCGGAAAAAAGTTATTGATATCATTATCTATTATTACTGATAATATTATAATCGATAGTAAGTTATTTTAATCGATTTATGACATTAATCAGTTAACATTAATCGTCAATATAAATAATAACCAATTAATCATACTCGTTGTATCATATATGATTTTATCAATAATAAAGTATGTCATTATTAATTATTGTTGTAGTATTGCTTCGATTAAAGCATATTAGGATTTAAAAATTAAGGAATAAAAAAATATTTATCATTTCACATTTCCAAATTCTCTACATTTTTATATTTCTAAAAACCTATTATTTTAATCTCTATGATAATTAGAAGCATCGAAAATCTGAATTTAATTAACTAAACCGTAGCAAAAAATGCCATTAGATGCAGGCACACAATGTGAGTTTTTAAAAGGGCGGAATTGCTTGAGCAAAACTTACATTTACAAAAATAATTTGCCTGCTGCTAAAATAAATTTTACTTTAGAATTACTGAACTTTCACTTCATTCATCTTAGAATTACTAAAGAAATTTCAGCATAAAAATACCTAAAATTAATATTAAGAATGGAAATTATATGAGATATAATGTTACAAGGAACACATTGGTTTAAGAACTTATTTCTTTAGGTCAGGTGATGCCACATCATTATTTAATGAGAGTTAAAAAAATATAAATTTTAAGAAAACTTAAGGCAGTAAAAAATGCAATTAAACGTTTCGATAATGTAATTAAAATTAATAATTATTCTGATTGACAGTATTAAAATTCATAATTATTCTGATTGACAGTATTAAAATTCATAATTATTCTAACTGATAATTTTAAAATTATAATTATTCTAATAAAAAACAAAAAAATTTAAGGGAGAAAAAAGACACTTAAAAATTGAAAATGATGATAGTGGAAAAAATCGGTTAAATTATAAGTCATAATACTCTAATGAATAAATGATTTTCCATTACTATGCTCTTTTCACCAAATGTCATTTTTTCATTCCTAATGTACCTTTCCTCGGAAAATTTCTGCTCCTATATACTTAATTTTTCGTAACATATTCATGATGTCTTCTAATGCAAACTGAACATTGTGGGTTTTTTTAAAAATTTTGTGTGGAAAAAAATCGAAATTCGCTACGACTAATACCACACTTTACAAAAGAAACTAATAGGTTCAAAAGTTATAAAAAGTTCGTTCCATAATAATGAGAAAGATATAATTACATAAAAGATTTCTACAACCTATCTATAACAGATTTTGAGAAAACGTACATCACAAATAATCAGTTTAACATTGTTAGCATAGGAGGTTCCGACATTCCTTAATAATATGTTATTATCAATGTCGCAATGATTCACATATTAATAGTATTTTATTACCATTGTTATTATGATTCGCATACCAGCAATAGCAATTTATTTGTTTACTACCCACGCTGATCTATTCATCCGCAAGGTACAGAGCATATAGTAATGGCAATTGCGATTGAAGAGAAAGATCATACATACTTCATGCCAAGTATGAGATGTCATTAGAAGAGCTCATTGCTGGTTCAACGAAAGAATTTAATTTAGATTAGAAATCGATCAAGGAGAAAAATCTCTATTTTATGGATTATTTTTGTAAAAAAAGTGATAACATTACTTATAACTATAATCTAACTAATATAAGAAGTGTTATTATTTTTTTATCAATAAAAATAAATCAGTTAAAAATTTCTAAAGTAACTATATGTTTTCTTTTTTTTTTTAAATTATTCTAGGAAATATCGAAATTACTTTTCTTTCGTAATTTATTTAAAAAGCGCAATTTTGATCTGAAATCTTTTATTTTTACTCCATTTCGTGAACAATACATTGGAATACTAAAAAGAAATTTAAAACGTCGTAATTGCTTATGACTTATCATTTTTTGTGTATATTTGAATCTTTTTAGAACAAGATAAAAATTTTAAACAAATAAATATTTGGCCATATCACTTGAAATTTCGCAGTTTTGATTCAATTAGGCGCTTTATTTTATACTTTAAATTTTCAGCACGAAATTAAAGTAAATTTAATTTATGTATTTAACAGCTATGTAACAGATTAATGTCCCATTGGTTCGAAAGTGTCTTAAATGTTTGAATTACTTATCAGAAAAATCACGAGAAAAATTCCTTAAAAAATTATTTAAAAAAAGTGCTACCAAATATTTCAGACATATTCTTTATAGTAAGTTAATAAATTCATTATAAAAACTTACTTTAGTTAGAATTAATAGAATAGTAAGAATTAAATATTTATAACAAAAATACATAAAATGAGGGGAAATTATTGATAGCCTCTTTTTTATTTTTCAAATGGTTGTTTTTCAGTTTCTGTAGCATCTTAAATCTGTAGTTTCAAAAAGAATTATAAAATTTAAAACCATCCTAATTTATTTAACAACATTAAGATTTTACTTCATTTTAAATTTACAGCCAATTTAACACAGATAATTACAACTATGCCTAATTATAATATATTGAAAATAAAAACTGCTTTAAAATATTTTGGCAAGGTTTCAGGCTGTTGTTTTAATTACCGGTACAAATGAAATGTATTGTTTCTTTTCTATTTACCATGTCAGAATCCCAGTTGGGCAATTGGAGAAACCGTTAGGAAGAATTCTGTAATAACTCTCCTAAAAAATCGTATTTCTCATATTTTTAAATTTAGAAGAGACTTGGCATCATAATAACTCTATATATTTTTCTTTCACTGTGACAACGCTTGCGTTCTACCCTCATCAAGATGAAAGCTAAGTAAAATATTATAAAAGCAAATGGCTCTAAAGTTGGCCATTCTCCAAAGAAACACAATAATAAACATTACAGAAACTAAGAAGACATGTTTATCTTTTTAGAAGAGCTATTTTATGTATATTTTCTAATAAAATTTGAATACGAGACATAAAATATAAATTGGCTACAGAAAAAGGAAAACTTTTTTGAAATTACGATAAAAAAATCTCTTCTATTATATCAAAGTGCCTAAAAAATTTAATAATAATTTATTTGTATTTTTTTAGTGACACTCAAACTTTTAATAAATTTATGCGTCATCTATTTCAGTGATTTTTACAAACATTTTACAATTTTTCATGCTTGATAAATAAGTTAGAAAATTATATATGAGTCTGTTATGTGTTCTGCATGGAATCAAACAGAAAAATGTATTTAAAACGCAAAAGGAAAAAACATAATGAAAAGACAGACTAACTTGAAGATAGTAGGAGAAAAGAAATAGAAGTTTAATTAACACTGAAAGTATACAAAAACAAAAAATCATATTCTAAGTAGAAAGAAAATTTAGTTCATTTGAATTTTTGAAGTATTGTGACCAAGATCACTTTTTTCACTTCATTGTGATTTGTTTTTATGGTCATACGATCAAGAACAGTTTTAAACTAATCTATATCATCTTCCCACAAGAAACTGATATGTATTTTTATGATGAAACCATTGTAGTGTATAGATTTTCAAGCCATGGGATATTACAAATTTTTCAAACATAATCAGATTATCACATCACCGTATAAATTGCCAAGCTCTATTGCTATTAGAATGTCTTATAACCATGGTCGCATTTCAATTTAATGCACATGCGTAAAGAGTTCAGAAATGTGAATCAGACTGCATCTCTAGTCATAAAATGAAAACTGCCAATAAAATATTACATCTCCGTTTGAAATATCCAACTGTATGGCTTCATTAACACGTGTTATCAATTAAAATGCCAAGCATTTTATAATAATATGGTAATGTTTATAAGATAGTATCTAATCTAATATTGTGATAGTATCTAAATATTGTGAAGTTTGTTAAATAGTAACTTCTTGGATAAATAGTAACATCTTGTATAATTATAAGTAAGAGCTCACTAACAAAAGAGTGTTCAATGTTTTTATTAGAATTTAAATTAAAAATTTATCAAAAGTATGAAGTTTGGCCATTATCATGCTGCGATGTTTCCAATTAAATTTTCGGATCTTCTTTATATTTTCTAAGCAAACTAAATATTGTATGACTAATCTTGGGGATTCTACATAAATATTCAGATAAAACAGCACTACAATCTAATATAAACAAATCAACAATAAATTTGTTCAACTATATATGAAATGGTTAACAATGTAATTAGTGCTGCTTTTTTAAATGGAATATAGCTAATAAATTTAGCCATTTTTAGATAATATAAATTTATAACTAATATAATGCATTATTAGGCTAACTGATATCCATTTATTTTAAATCATATATATTTTTTTCTTTTTTAAAAAGTTCTTATAGTTACTGATCATTATATATGAATACATTAACCCTTTAAAGGGCCATTTTTTTCTAGTCATATTATGTTAAAATATTTTAGGCTTGAAATTAGAATAAGAAAAGGGATTCATTTAGCTTATTAGATAAATTTAATTTGATTAATTAATTAATTTGGTTAATTAATAATTAAGTAACAAATCAAGACGCATCATTTTGTCTGAAATAAAGAACTGAAGCATTTAAGTTTCTGACTTACTAAAATAACTTGTTAGAACTTATGCCTATCTACATAATTTCATACAAAGATTGATAAATTTGGTGGGAACCATACTTCCCACGGCCCTAGAAAGGGTTAATAGAGAAATGTTAAATAAATAAAAATGCATTTTCAGTCGGTTTCTTTTTCGACAATTAAATACATTTAAATAAAAAAGAAAATGAAGGAATTTTGTTAAGAATAGTTTAATTACACTATTTTTAGTTTTAGGTTTATAAATAAACTAAATAATATAACACATACTGAAGGCCAGCTGAAATTCATTTAGCTTAAATCCTGTTTCGTTTATTGTTTTAAAAAATTCTTATATCCAGTTTACTTACTAATAATTATATACGAATGCAGAAATAGGGGAATTTAATTTATATACATAAAATACATTTTCAGTCGGGTTCTTTTTTCGACCATGAAATACATTTAAATAAATAAAAAAATGAAGGACATATGTTAACTACATTTTAAATTGTTTTTATTTTTAGTTCTTTAAAGTATCCCCTGTTTGAATAATCGATTTAAAATACGTTGTCCTTTAAAATCGCTACAATGCCGTCATCTAGACTACATTTTTTTTTTTCTTTACCCTTATATCTGTTTTACCATTATCGGCGACTCTCGCAATATCTATCAAATATTGTTTGCCCATTTCGTTCGCTATCTTAAAAAATGGCCCTTGTTTCATTTGACAATAACTTACCAAAGTCACGAAATCCAATACGAGCGTCCATGCTATTAATAGAATAGGCAGACTGATAATGAACTGATACTCTCATAAAATGTGCTGGCTCTCTGGAAAAGGTCAGCAATTCTGAAACATAGCTTTCGAAACAGATTTTCATGAAAATATTAAATTATAATATGTTTTATAGATGAATCAAATGATTAATTCTCATTCGATTAAAATAGCATCGCTTTTAAATTAGAAGAATAGAACTTTTGATGAGCCGAAAATCAAACAGAGGGATTAAAAGTACATATTGAGTTTTCCATGAAAAGCTACTCACAAAGTTAGTGATAAAGTTAATGTTTTGAAATGTTATTTTTACATTTCAGTTCGTGCACAAGGAGAGCGTCTGCTAATCCTGCCACATCGATTCTCTCTCAGTCAGTGACATTTTTATTTTATCTTTAGTGAGTTTCTAATTTCTGTATAAACACCGAGTTGAAAACGATCGGAATGAAAGATAAATATTTCTGAACTGAATTTTTAACAGTATTAATAGGTGACTAAATATATATAACTATTATATGTTATATGTTTAGAAAATAAATGATAACCTATTTAGATGATAGCTTATTTGAAATCATACACATACGTACATTTTTGTAGAATTTCTTCAATTTCAAAGATATGCTACTAGAATCAAATATATCTTAAATTATAAACTTAAATTAAGAAATTATTTCGGTTTTTTTAAATATTTTTTTAATTTATGTTCACGTTTCCCATTCATAAATGGCAGCAGAATATATTTTACTTCGTTTTAACTCTTTTAGCTCCATGATTCATTCGGTCAAATTGATTTATTAATGTGACTTTGAATTTTGCTTTCAAATTTAGTAATGTGACTTTGAATTTGCTCTCAAATGGATTTATTAAATGCGACTTTGAATTTTGCTCTCAAATTTAGTAACGTGACTTTGAATTTTGCTTTTAAATATTTATTAATGCGACTTTGAATTGAGATGATTAAATAAGCCTTAATTTTAACTATAGGAACGTTGAAAAATGACACTAAAGTCGTAGTTTGTTTGTTTGTTTGTTTTTTCGCATTGCATGAGTTTTATAGTTTAGCATGTCTGAAAGAGAGGCGGGGCCAATTAGATTTCCTTACTTCTTTAATATTTTCAATCAAAAAGACTATAATAAACAGTATCAACAATCACATAGCGATGCAATATTTCTTCGCACGAAACCTTTTAATTTTTCGCCTTTATAATAAAATTAAGAAAAAGATTCATTATAATTGTATAAAATACAGCTAAAAAAAGGGTTAACAACAAACACAAATACTTGTGAAATCCAGAAATAATTTTATTTATTCTGTATTAAGAATTAATTATACCTTCTGTATTAAACCTATTTTCAATATATTTAATAACATTCTTTATAATACCTTTCTTTATTATAGCAAATAAAATTAAGCAGAAATTGAAATAAAACACCAGAGATTTGATATTAACATTCTCAAATTAAATAAAAAGATACTCTTTTAACTATACTTTTATCCAGATTTTACGACATTTCGTCAAACAAAAATAATTTTGAATGAATATATGGTTTCTAATAATGTGCAAATAACCTTATTCTCATTTTCCTATGATAAGAAATATACTGGATTTCAAATAAGCACAACCTTTATGATGTACAGCTCATGACCAGATTTTCTATTATTATAGACATATATCATTGAAAATTTTCGATAGAGTGATAGAATCCTTGACTTTCGTACATTTCCACAATACATCGCATTCTGAATTTGTTTCAGTACTGCAGTAAAGATAATCTAGAATTCATTTTGTATACCTTTGCCATATCAGATTGCATTCAAAGATCTATAGTACTTGTGACAAGGACATATCAAACATATGATGAAATATACTGGCAGAGAGTCATCTATTTAATGGATTTTGTCTAAAATAGAATACAGATTTACATTTCTGGTGATAAAATTTTTTTATTAAATTTCAAAATCAGCTTGTTTTACTTTTAATTACCATGACACAGAAAAAAAGCATAATTAAAAAAATTGAACAAGATAATCTTTATAGTCAGGTATCCTATTTGTAAACTATATTATAAGACATGCATGATACAATGCATATTAGGAAAAAATTTTAAATTTTCAATAGATCAGACTAATAGTTCTAGAGCTAACAAATTTAACATGAGATTACCTCTTACATAGTTTAAGACAACTAATTAAGAGTTCTTCAAAAATTTAATTAAATACTAAATTTTGCTACAAGAATACTACAGAAAAAGCATTCACACGCGCATTTGTTTCACATTAAAAATACAAAAAATAAGTTTTTTCAATGTACTAATTTTATTTCCACACTATCTGTTTTTTTCCTAATTTCAATAAATTTTTCAGAATATTTTAAGTATATATAACGGCAATGCTTTTAAATGTTTTAGTTGATGAATTTATACTCATTTTTTGGTGTATAATGTAATGTAACACTTATTCTGAAAAAAAATATCTTAATCTGAAAAGAAATTTCTTAAAACTGATAACTTTAAAAGGTTCGAATACCTCTGGATATTAAAGTTCATAAAAATGAAGTCAAATTGAATTAAAACATATCAGGTTTTTTTTCTCATTTCCTTATCACGTTCAATTCCTTAACAAGATATTTCTATGAAAAAGATATCTGAACTCTTCCAAATTTTCTCCCAAAACTTCCCTTAATTGAATTTTGCAAAATTAATTAAAGTGCAGTAACAAATTCTAAATCCTTTTAAATTGTGTTTAGCTCTTAAATATTTTCCAAAATAGATTTTTAGATCTTATTTTTCGAAAGAATTTTATCAAGTTTTAAAGAAAATTAATTTTCAATTATGCGATATCGTATATTCCCGCAGACGAAATAGAAAAGAAAATACAGAATTCTCCAAAACATACCAGACGATAGTTGAAGAGCCGCCAGCTGCATGGATAAAATAAAAAATAAAAAATAATTTTAAAATCTCCGTCGTCATTTAATTAATTTCTGCTTGTTTTTATTTAATTTTTATATCAATGGTTCTTCTAAAAAAGAGAATAACTGAATTATTTGAAATAATTCGTTCCATACATTCAACGAATAGCAACAAGGATAGAAATTTCTGTTTCCGAAAAAATCATTCACGTCCAATGTTTACGAAAATTATAATAATCAATTGTATAGAATTGCATAAATTTGCATTTGTTATACCCAAATGCTAACCGTAACTGTAAATTCCGTCGAACATTAAACTGTTCGCTGTATCATGATATACTACATGACGTCACAGACATTCTGATATGCTCCTATTTGATTAGTGAATTAGGATTTTCGAATTTGCAATGAAGAGGCGAACGGGAGAAAAAAAACTTTTATTATTATTATTAACTAAAAATGTGTATATTTCTTGTAATTTTGATATTTTTACTTTTGCAACTTTGGTATTTACTAAACTTAAAACTTTGAGTATACTTTTGTGAAAAGGATACCGTAATTGTGAATACATTTTTCTTGGTATTATAGGAGCATCAATTTAAAAATTGATGATAAATGGCAAAATTGAATACATATAAAATTCAATGACAAATAATTTTGAAAATAAATGCCAAAAAAATTAATTTAAAATGACAGTGCCAATACTTCTTTATTTTAATTTTCAATTTAAAAAATAAAAAAAAGATAATAACAGATTATTTTAATAACAAAGAAAAGTTGACGTTTTTATTTAACTGAGAATAAAAGTAAATTTAAGCCGCAGAAGAACAATTAGATAGATTTGGAGTTGAAAATTATTAAACAGATATTTTTTTCACATATTTTTTAATTTGCATTTATAGAAAGATTTTAGAGAAATCTTTCTGAAACTATCATATAAATGAAAAATATTTAAAAAATACACATTATATTATTCGTTGAAAAGAACATCGAAACAAATATGTGGAATCAAAGAATAATTGTTGCGGTGAATATCTTCTTAATCATAATAAATAAGAAAATAACAACTTGATAGATGAGTTAAAATAATTTTATGCTTTAAAAAGCTATGAATTAATTATCGTATTATTACGTTACAAGTATTATAACAATAGATAAACTAGATTATAACTCCTCAGAAATCTGAAAATTCAAAATTCCTTTTTAAATACATAATTTCTAAAAAAAATTAATTTCTTTTTGCACGAAAATAGATTGCTAAATATATCATTAATATAATTTTAATATTTTTTTAACTTATTAATTTCTAAATATTGTATAATATTTTTACTTCAGCAGAATTAATCACCCAAAATTGTCAAATAAGTATATAATTGTTGTCAATCTGGCAAGTAATGGAATAATGCTTTAAATAATGTTCTTTAAAATTATTTAAAGATGTAAGAAATATAAAAGTCAATTGACAGATATGATTCATTTTCGCTTCTTTAAAATTTAGAGCATTATTATTAAGAAACGGAAAAAATATCTAATATTGAGTTCAGATTTCATGTTATCGTATTAATTCGTATACTACTTATAACAAAATCTGACAACTCTTTTCATTAAGAGCAATATTAATTATAAAAATATTCTTAAACTATATCTTGACCTTCAGATTTTAAAGAAAATCTATGGCATAGCTGAACACTGTAATTTTTATATTTTCATATTCATGAAAAAAATTATCAGAATTTTTATTTTAGTTACTGAAAATCTCATCTCGAACTATTTTTCTTTTAATGATATCCTTCATAATCTTTTTTTCTTGTTTCGACGTAGAATCGTTTAATTGTTACGTTTCTTAAAACTCTTCGAAATATTTTAAAGATATCTTCCAAAAAGTATTTCGAATTCTAAAACCGTAATTGCATTGTTTAGTCATCTTACTAGTTTCATTATCATGACAAAATTCTGACTCAAACACTCTGTCATGAACAAGAAATAACTAGAACATCATTTTATTAATAAATGTAAATTCTGACGTTGCCAGTTTTATTTGTTAAAAACAGAGTGATTTAATGTTGTTTTTCCTCACACGACTGTTTCTTTTTTTCTCTTATTCTCAATTACCATATTTCTATTTCAAAAAAGAAGTTAGTAATCTTTTCATGTTTTTTTTTCTGCTAAGCAACATAATCTATCTCTTTCAAGATGCCCTTATGAGCTTTAGTCCTATATAATTTCTCCTTTATATCTAAGAATTTTAACTTCCACATCTTAAATATTTTCTTATTTGCGCCATTAAAACATTTGGAATCTCTTACCTGTCAACTCACTTCTTATTTTTGATTTATTATTATATGCCTTGTTTATTTTTGAAATTATACCAACCGTATTACAAATGTTGCTTCATTATTCATACCACATAGTTCTATAAATATTTCCATCCCATTTGTATATGCAATAAATATGGAAATTTCGCATCCATGCCAGTTTTATTCTCTGGAAAATCCTTAATAAAAATGAAAGAAATCCAGGGGTGTTTTTTTTCCCTCTTTCTCTCTCTTTAAATAAATTTTTCTCGAAATTTATTTCTAAAGTTAATAAAATCTAACAATCTGATGCTCATTTTTCATTTTTAAAACTTCTATTCTTATTAAATTCTAGTATCGGATGAAAATGAATTTTGTTTAAAGTCGACAAAATTAATATTCCAAAACCAGAATTCAAGATTACTAATTTATATTTCCAGATAATCCCACAAGCCACGCAATGCATTAGGATGAAATTCAAACTTTATGATATAAAGAGTTACATATTGTTATAAAAATAATTAACGCGTTCTTTCAAATCTGCTTTATTATATGCTTAACATAATTTCCATTCTTCTCATATCTAGTCATATCTTTAAAAAAACTAAAGCAGATTATAATCTTTAGTCCAAAACATAGTAGTATAATAAATATTTTAGAATTGATTGATTGATTGATTTGACTATCTTTAAATTATTTTTAGTAATTTTCTATTTATTATAACAAAGATAAGATGCGTATAAAAATTATGTATATCGTAAATATAATTGTAACGTCCATATGTTTACTATCTGTTATAAGAAAAATAATATGCAGATAAAAATTCAGTTTAATATTGCAAGGTCCATATGTTTACTGTTTATTATTAGAAAGACAATGTGCACATAAAAAATTCTGTTTAATACCATTGCAACGTCCATATGTTTATTATTAATTATTACAAAAGATAATGAACACAAAAATAATGTTTAACACCATTACGACGTTTATAAATATAATTACTTAAATAAGAAATATTTTTGTTAAATATACCTAAAAAAATATTTCGAACGTTTTGCTAAAACTAGGAAATAAAATTGGTTTCAATAAAACGCTTTTTTTAAATAAAAATGATTGATGATTATATGCTCCGAAGTTACTGATCAAAAATTTAATAATTTTAATTTAAAATTTTGAAAATCTTTTTTCCAAACAAGAATTTCTAACTTGTAGTTTTGATAAATATAGGTCCAAAAAACAAGGACATTTTAAACTTTTTACAGTTTTACAATTTTTGCATCACTCAAATAATATAATACAGTCAGACAATATGCGGGCTACAATGAAAATATTTTTTTCTTTATTGGAATGAGTGAAAAGTATCCAAAATTATCCTCATATCAATAAACTGCAAGAAAATCTTTTCATTATTAAATCATATTTTGATAATTTTTTACTAAACTTTCCGCCACAAAAATTTCAGTTACATTAGTTTTCACATCAATCAACGTTATAGTTTTATCATTTTACCCCTTTAACCTTCAAAATACTAAAATTCTTAACCCCTTAAACACTCGGGGTCATTTTTGATCCTATAAGTATTTATAAAGTTTGATCTTGAAAGTTGATCGCAAAATAAAATATTTAATATAAATAGCATAATGAAATTTCAGCAATATTATAAAAAATTAAAATAGCATCAAATAGAAAAATATTTTATACTAGCCGGCTTTGGCGGCCAGCCGGTTCGCCAGTATTACCGCTCGCTACAATTTTCAATTAAATATTTTAAGTAACTGGTCTCTTAATAGATTCTCAAACAAAACATTTTTTATCTTCAAATTTTGATAGTCATACCAAACTTATACTGTTGTTTAGATCGTTTCGTTCAATTTACTATATATATATTTTGCTAATTTGTTGTCATTTCCGGTAAAACTTCAACTTTAATTTAAAGTGGAAATGATGAAATTGCAATTAATATAAAGATTTTTTAATAAAACCAAGTGTTTTATTTTATTTATCATCTTTATTGCTATTTATTTATTATTATTGTTATTGAATATAAGTATTCCAAACAGAATCACTCGGTATTTAAATCTTATGTGAACTACAAAATATTTTTCATAATTTATGTAATATCTCAAACAATAATTCAACAAAAATTTCTCAGATTCAGCATAAAATTCAGTTTTTAGTTTTGCTTTCAAAAGGATTGAAATGAAATCAATAATAATATTTTGTTCCTGCCTATAAATATATTTCAAAAATTATGAAGTATAAATTTAATGCAGTAAGGTATCATCTTCTGAGAAATATTCAGGACACACCAAATTTTAAATAAATGAATGAATGTTTCTATTTTCCACGCTCAACTAAGACTTATTTATGAAGTTTTGAATCTTAAAAATTTAGAAAAATTCAACATTTTCATAATTTTAGGCCAATTAATCTTGAGAAACCTGCGCGCTGATTGGCGTATTTTCTTTGAAACGATCGATGAAAAATGTAAAATTATCCTTTTTTTATTGAATAGTGATATAAAAATTTTCATAAATCAGTCAGTTTAAGTGATGGATTTTGTTGATTGGAAATTAACTCTTTTTATTTAAAATATTAGTGTTTCAAGAACATTTTGTTAATCATGATTTCCACAGCAGAAGCTTAATGTAAAATCAAAAATTCGTTATTTATTAGAGCATTTATTGAATCAAGTTACATAAAATATAATCATTCTCCATTTAGACCATTTTAGCAGATCTGTGTCTTACTAAAGGTTTACAAATTAGCTGTGTGGCCCTGATTTGAATGGATATCCTGTTCATATTAAACAAAACTTGCCTTAAAATAAAACTCATTTATTGGATTAATAATATAGAGAGTGTAAAAGATCATAAAATAATTTTTCTTGAATTTATTTTTTAGAAAAAATAATATTTCATATTTGTTTCATTTCCTACAGACATGTGCCAAAAATTATGTTTTTGCAGATTTCATTTCCAAAAAGATTTAATTTATTTTTAATTGGAACTTTAATCAATGTGATGGCAACACTTTGAAAAAACCTAATTTTTTCCCATGAATGCGAAACGTGCTCGTGCAGCTTATTTTTTTTTTATTTTTTTTTCTATTTTGTTCGAAAAAAATTGTTGAAAAATATAGTTAAAATATTTATTTAAAAATTCATTAAAAATAGAAATTTAATTTTAAGGTTAAAACATTGGTATCATTTTAAAGATAAATTTTTGATCTTTAACTTCATGTAAAAATCTTTTTTGTACGGTAATATTTTCGGAAGTTATAGCAGAAACACGCCAAAATTTCGCTTAATTTTTAAATAAATAAAATTCTAATTAAAAATTCGAAAAAATAACCCCCAGGTGCACATTTCCGGCTTACAAGGTATATACGTGCCAAATTTGGTAGCTGTAGGTTGAATGATCTGGCCTGTAGAGCGCCAACACACACACACACATTGAGCTTTATTATAAGTATAGATATAGAAGAATAACAGATATAATGTATTATAATGATGTTCATCGCTCTGGCACACGAAATACGATTAATATACGAAATGGGACTTTACTTTTACAAATAAATTCCTGCATTTCTTCCACTCCGACGAACAGGGTCAATTCGAGTAACTGGGGGAAGAAGTTTGCAGACTTTGGTTATTTTCTTCGTTTTGAAATGATTATATGAGATGGATAAAATTTATGTAAGCACATAATCATATTTTGGTAGGCTTATTAAATATGTTTTTTTTCAACATAATTAGATAATTACTGGGCTTATTAATAATATGTTTTCCCAAAATAATGATGATTAACCAGTCTCAGTTATATCAAAATTCATAATAACCTTGATATGTTGTTCCCAATCATCCCAAATGGGAATGTGTGAGTATGGCATTCTTATCAAAGTAATGAACTGATCTAAAGAAAATATATTCTAAATGATAAGAAAATTTTTATTGCCCCTTCCCAAAATATCCTAAATACTGCTTTTTTTTTTAGGGTTTTTCAAAATATATACTATTTCAAGTAACACTGCATTTAAACTAATATAACTATTCGATTTGAAGTAATTTATAATCATTCTAACTCCAATTTTGGCAGGAAATGTTTAATATTTTGAAACATGGAAGAAAATATCTGACTTAAAAACGGCCTTTAAATTGAGTAAGTACGTATTAGTATTTCTATTTAGTAAAAGACAGCTGTCACATTAATTATAGCATTCCTATTCAACTGTTTTTTCTTTGACATTTATGGTACCTGAAAAATTCGTAGAGAAGTATAAGTCTATTTTAAAAGTTTTGTCTATTTTAATTCGTGACTACCCACCTTTCACATTTGTACCCAATGACAATATATTTAAACATAGTCTTGGTAATGAAAAATAATGTAAAAAATTAAATAAAAATAATAAAACAGACAGGGATTTAATAAATTTAAATAAAATAACACATTAAAATCCTAAAATTTTGTAATTCACTGAATTTCTCTATTTTATAAATTTGTATATATTCAATTAGGTAAATAACATTTTTTAATCCACACTTATTGCCTCCTCATAAGTTTGCCACTGCTCGGAATCCTACTCGTATTTACTATTGGCATTTCTGAATGAAAAGTTAAATTTAGAATAATATTGACGACAGTCTAATAACTACGAAATTCAACACCACAATTTTAAGAGAAATGAATGGAAACGGTGTTCTAACAATTGAAAAGAATTTAATAGACAACCAATTATACAATACATTAACACTTACAATCACACAACAATTCTATATTTAGCCAATACTTAAATTACAGCTTAACGTAATTAATTCTTGAGGTCGGTCGGTGTATATGCTCACAGTCTTGCAGCTAGCATCGTACTGCCGTAGTTTGAATTGGCGGGAAGGTTGGGGCTTGGTTGACGCACTGGCATTATTACAGTGTAACAGTTCGAGGGGTTGGCGCTTGGTGGGTGCATTGTCATTATTAAAGAGCGTTAGCAGTAATTTAATAAGAAAGGAGAACCGATTACTGAATTCATAACACTTATGACAGTTACAGTCATATTACTGTTAGGTATTGGTGTAAAAAACGTATGTGTGATATTTTAGAGGCACACTTAAAAATTTTCTTTCCATATATGTATCTATATTCTTTCCTTCTCAATAGTTGTATTTTATATTTTATCTCGTCTTCTTTCATTTCCAGGTATTACAGGCTGTGGATCTACTCGTGCAACCTGGTTTTGCTCGTGAGTGTCGTCGCATTCGTGTCACTGGCCGCGTGGATCGTGTCCGACTTTCGCATGTCGCTCTTTCCCTCCATCGACCTCCGCCACCCGAGTCTTCTCTACGCCTACCTTGCCTTGGCCTTGCAAGGTGGCATCCTTCAGGCCATCGGATGTATCGGAGCCATCCGCATGAACGAGCGTCTTCTCAACGTCTACTGGACCCTCATGTTGCTCCTGCTCTTCGGCGACGTCGTCCTCGGGGTGGTGTGGCTCTTCCGATTCCACTACCTGTCCGGCCACTTGAAGGAAGAACTCCGAACTCGTCTCGGCGAACAGTACGGCGTCGATCCCGAGTTCCAGATGCTGTGGGACAGGTTGCAGAACGAGCAGGGCTGTTGCGGAGTGGATGGTCCAAAGGACTTCAGCAGCAGCGAGTGGCTGAAAAAGGAGAGGCAGGACTTTCCCCAGCACAGACAGATGGTGCCTCGCAGCTGCTGCAAGCTGAGACCTTCTCTGAGAGAGCCCGAACCCCTCAATTTGACGTGCGTCGAGACAGACCGAAATCCGGCACTCATCCATCTTCCCGGTTGCTACGAAGCGGTCCACAGGTGGCTGCAACACGCCGCCGACATTCTGTGTGTGCTCGGCTTTTGTGTCATCGCATTCCTCAAACTCTGCTTCCTCGGTATACTCCGCTACGAGATACGGGAGATGATACAGAAGATCAAAGTGTTGCGGGACATGACCGAATCTCCCGGACTTATGGACCCCACTGGGCCGGCCAGCCTGCTGCCTGGTCCGGCCATGGCCGCAAAACTGAGACGGCAGCGGAGCAGCACTGAACAACCTCCGAAACAACCCCCCAACGGGAACAACAACGAGGCTGAGCCTTCTTCTTCCCCCACGAAGAAGAACTCCAGCCCCGAGTGACAGTCACTCTTCCGATTGAGTACCTAACAAAGTATATATAACAAGCGACTGGGGTTGGCCTAACTCCCCGGCGGGCCGTCTTTTATCCAGTCACCTAAAAGAGACGGTAGTGAGAGAAGAGTTACACAGTTACAAACCTAACTTCGCATTCATGTAAATATATAAACACGTAAACACATATATACACACGAGCACAACAAAAGGCCTACATTGAGAAAGGTGCAATTTATTGAATACAGCGAGAATGGCAGAATCACTGGACTTTCTACTTTTCAAAACGCTTTTAATTTCTGAAAAAAATTCCGCAATAACTTTTCCGCTTTTAACAAAAGTAACTGAATTCGTTGAAGCCATTGACATTCCACTAAGGAGCTTTAACCAGACCTTTCTTTTATTTCCTTTCATTTTCTATAAAAAGGAAATGCGAGCTTCTTGCAATTTTTTATTTAACAATCTGAAAATACCAAATTCGTAATGCAAGGGTCACCTAGACCCATTTATCCGTTCTTCATTGAGTCTATTACGTTCCTAAAGGCCCAAATCTTAACAAGGCTCATGGATTTCTTTCAAAATGTCCATGTTTGTAATACAGCAGAATTTCTTTTTCACTCCGCTCAAGTGTATTTGCTTGAAAGATTCAATAAATCGCATCGGTAGGCTTTGTGCACTCGGATACACATCTATCTCTACCTATCTATCTATATATAGGAGCTTTATCCAGCGGTGATCCGACGGACGGCTTTCGAGGAGATATTTCTATATATCCACGTTCTCTTTCTCCATTTTCGTCTTAGACACTTTCTACAAAAGCATAGAGTCAGATATTTTCTTTAGAGAGCTTTTCGTACAAAGAGAAAAGATAATGTAGAAGTTCATTCTCATATCACGGACTGATGGGCATTTTTCCCTTCTTTAGGAAATGTTAACTCAAACATGACATGTCACAATAATAAATACAGTAAAACCTCTCTAGGGTGACTACATTTTTTTTTCGTTGGATTCAGGTTTTAAAGAAAGATACTTCTTTTCTTTATATATGAGAATAAATCTTTTTTCAATGCTCTTATGCAAAACTTTATTTTATTTCAAATATGTAAGGGCGAGATTTAATCTGACTATACTTTACGAGAGTATTGCATATATTCCTTACTATCATCAAAAGTTCATAAATTTTGAAAAATATCATTTTTAAAAAAATTTTAAATGGTACTCGAAACTAAATTAATGAAGCTGAAGATGTTGAATCACACAAAAATAAATTCTGAGAACAAAGAAAAAGAAAAAAAAATTAATCAGAGAAGTTACCGCATTTTTTTTTTTTGTAAGTTAGTTTCATTTCAAAAGTCTTTCAAAAGTAGTTCTTATTCTTAATAATTAATGTGGCAATCTGAACGAATTTTTGTATTTCTAAATTACAGATTACAGAACTTGACAACAGCTTTTACCGTTGTTATCTTTATTAACAACAGATTAGAAATTTTAATTTTCTGCTTTAGGCCATTACATGGTGTTCTCTACTAAAACTCGTATTTTGTGCCATGATTTCCAAAAAAATCTTTGGTTTTACCAAATGAATAATTTTGGGAAAGCATTTACCACGCAAATAATTATTAAATCAAAATCATAAATCAAAGGTCAAAATAATAAAATAAAAAATCATAAATAAAGGTCATAATAATAATGAAAGTCAAAATCATAAATAAAGGTCAAATAAATCAAAAGAATTTATTTGACATATCAAAAATTTCTCACACTGCTTTCCCCTACTTTCAAAACGATGCTCAATTTACTTTTAAAATTACAAATTATCTAGTCCCATTTTTATTTTTATCATTTGGCTGGAGTTTTTAATAGTTTAAAGTGATTTATGAAAATTAAAGCAAAAGAAACGCTATTCAGGCAATTAAAGGAAATTTTGGACATTCTTTTTAGAAATCTGGTATTTTATGACAGAGAAGGCAGTCCAGGAATTTATTTTATTGATAATAGTAGGCAAATTCTTAAATGTTCTTGCATAATTATGGGTTTTGGATATAAACTGAATG
Source organism: Argiope aurantia (assembly GCA_026543865.1). Lineage (NCBI taxonomy): Eukaryota > Metazoa > Arthropoda > Arachnida > Araneae > Araneidae > Argiope > Argiope aurantia. The sequence continues at coordinate 286,073 of JAPMOR010039821.1, forward strand.
GCGTTCAGAAAAGAAAAATATTTTGACAATTTTAAATCTTTTTAAACAATTAGAACAAGTCTTATGAATCAAATTTGGTACAAAACTTGACGCGAATAGTTAATTAATAATTAATATATTAATTCATTGATTATACTTGGCGTCCCAAATGAATGGATTTTGAAAATTAATTTTTAAAAAACGAAATGCGGATAGAATTTTATCCCACCAAATTGCAAATTTAGTTAATTATGCCATCTCTATATGGCATTTCAAAATAGAAAAATTAAAACCGGTATGAAAATGTAAAAAACGGTAATGTAAGAAATGGTATGAAATGTTCAATGTAGCCCTATTTGCAACAATAACATTGCGTAGTTTGGGACAAAAATGTTCAAATATCATTTTAGTTTAGCTACAACTGTTGCAAATCCCTTGGAGCACTACCTATCAGTGATAATATGAACTTAATTTGCAATTTTATGGAATGAAATTACCTGATTTCCCATTTGCAAGGCTACAAGCTATACATTTCTATCATATTTTCAAAATTTATCAGTTCATTTTTAAGACACCCGGTAAATACTTCTTATACCAGGTTTCCAAAAAGCTTTAATCTACCTTATTGCGCAATATTATTGGTCGTGTATTTCAATGACACACTCCGCTGTGACAATGTATCGCCGTTTTCATCCAAACAGGAACTACAAGGCACCTGGGCCATTTTGGCCCAATAGTCAGTTTTATTTTAATAAATAGATATTAGTTACATACTTCTAATGAAGCATATAACTGATTCATTAATCTACGTTACCTGCATTTTGGAAAACAAAGAGAACCGAAACAAATATTATAATCTCGTGTCAAATTAAACTCCTAAATAAAACTATACCTAACGCATAAAAGGTTACTGTGCATATCAAAAGATTAAGTAATATGTTAATTACTATCAGATACCCGTCTGAAATATGCACTTTAAAATTAGGCCTCGCTTACATAAGCTCCTACTAAAGGAAATGGTTTGTATAGGGTAGTGGTCGCATAGAGATATTTTACTGTATTTCATTTAGATATAAACAAGAGATCAACATGCGATGGTAAAATGCTTGTTGATTGATAACACGTTTGCACTTGTTTACTGTATAGAGTTTCAATTTATCGAAAGAAAAGTTGTTAAAAATTATAATATTAAGTAAATACTGCACAAAATTTTAAAAAGAATGGAATCTATTAATCTAGTTTGAGTAAAATAAATCAAATTTTAGATTCTTGGAGCAAAGTAAATAATAATAGCTAAATTTGTCAAGTGCCTCAATAAAGTATTGGCGATCGCAAAATGTGACAGTAAATACCACTGAAAGCACTATATCACCACATATCAGATATTCCGAATTCTTAAATTGCAACATATTGTAAAATTGAAACAATTACATGGTGGTCGTCTGAAGTATGAGTGTCTCTTTCAATTTACATATCGTCCAAATGAGTCTTGATTGTAATTAAAGTTAATTTAAAATGAATAAATAAATAGAAAAAATAAAACCAGCTAGTAAAGTTTAAATGCCCATTTCAATAGAAAAATTATTGCAATTCCCTTTTCTTTTTTTAGCGTATCATGAAAAGTTGATAAAAAAAATTGACACAAACTATATTAGGAAATTCGTGATCGTATGTTTGAGTGAATGTTATAATTAAATGAAAATTAGACCTAGGTTAGTATAAAGATGGCATGAAGTTAGGTTTATAGTATACTATAAATAGATAACGGCAGCAGAGGATCCATAAAAATTATATACAATTTCATCTAAGTCCTCAGATGCTTTAAAAATTATAAAATATGTACTCATTTATATTTTTCTTTAAATAACTATTATGTATTTATGATAAAGTATAGAATTTGAATGACCTATATAATAGTAAAAAAGACTGCAAATCCATTAAAATATTTCACTGTTATATATCACTTATTTCAGTATATCTTAGTACCTACCTTACCAATTATTAACCTTTTGCACTCGGAAACGTAATTCCATTCATAATTATTCGTCTAATACAAGGGCTCGTTTATTGTTCTGAAAAATAAATATTTATAATTGTTTTAAGATGAATTTCCCTGAAAAATTAATCTACATCGTTTTTATCATTCTGTAGGCTATTTTAACAACCAAATTTGCAAAATAAATAAATAAAACGTCAAAATGATGCACCAACTTGAATGATAATAGAGAGGCACCATCCAAGTGCAAAGGGTTAAAATAAAGAAATAAACGAACCAATAAGGAGGAGGGGAAATTTAGACGGGAAAACGATCGGATTCGGGTCTTGGTAAAACAGAAGAAGAATTTCCAAACTTGTACATATTCGGACCCTTACGGAATTCTATAAGTCATGAATTTAAGAAAAAGATTAGATTCACAAATTTTCATTTCTAGTAATGAAACCAAAAAGGGATTAAAACATAGTTTTTAGACCAAATTTTAGCTTGAAATTCTCTGAGTACAAATCCATATTAATAGATCGAAATATCATAGAATCTAGACTTCTCCTCATAGAAAATAAGCTACCAATCCTAACAGATGAGCTGACTCAACAATAGCCTAAATTTGGAGGCACACATATCAGATGACATAAAGCAAATATCACTTTATCCTCGAGGTGTTGATTAGAAGCATAGCAGAGCTTCAAAACTTCTTCAAAGACGTTCTTTTTATCGCAGATACGATCGAAATGCCCAGGAATTTGTGGGTTTTCAAACAGTGCCACCACTAGGAAAAGACCGAATACCAATAGTTCGGAACTTGACTCCCATTCTTTAATCAACCTTGATATATGTGGTATCTCATCACTTTTTTAAGGTAATTCTCTTTTTTTTTTTTTTTTCCTTTTTTTTTTTTTTTTGGAAATTGAATTTGAATTCTTTTTTAAAAACAATTAGCATGCATATATTTCCCAAATGTCACAAAATAAAATGAAGTGGTATAACAAAACATTTTTTTTTTTGTTTCTTATCAATGATTTAAAAGTTTAACATTTTTTGTATGATTTAAGTACTGTTATAACACATAAGAATATTATGATTATCCAATGGATAACCATAATGATGTCGAATTACAGAAGGAACTCATTAATTGACGTTTGAAAAATTAAATTTAATTTAAAGAATAAGAAACATAAAGCATATGACGGCATTTTCTGAAAAAGCATTTTTAAAAATTATTTAAATGCAAATTTAAAAATTGATTAATAAATTCAATTTGTAAATCAATGAGTTTCGTCTGTAAGATCGAAGTATATAAGAATCTAATATATCATCATCTTTTCTTTCTCTATTTCATTGAACCTAAGTATGAAAATTCCATTTACACACACACACATACATACATATTATATATCATTTACTTGAGTTATCATATAATACATTTAATCCAGGTAATCACTATGAATATTGTTATTCATTTTTTATGAAATGTTTTATTTACAAATCGTACTGAACTTTGTTGATTTTCTGCTATCACTCACCATTCAAGAATACAGTCGACAAAACTATTCTGTTTCTTAGAATAAAAACACCACCACGCCAATTGCTGCACCCCTTCTCAAAAAGAGCAAAAATGGTGCAGCACCCACAACTGTGGCCACTAAACCGCTTCGTAGCAAAATGTCAAAGTACGAACAAGGGCACAAAAGGTAAAAATGATCCTTGAGATCAAGCAAGCCCTAAAAACTTTTTTCCAAGTATTACATATTCTAGAAAAATACGTTACATACATAAGCTAATTATTATATAGGGCCTATGTAAATAAATATCTAGAAGATTTAAAAAAAATAAAAGGTCTTGCGAGATGAAGAGGTGACATTGTGGAATTGTGTTGCGGCATGCCATGTAGCATTTTTGTGGCCTTCAATGCGATGGACTGTCCATGTTTCTATATCAAAGTGGCATGGTGTATGATCGGTGAATATCAAATATTTCAAATATATATATATATGTATACAAGAAATGTTGGGGCCATCGCTCTCGCCGTTTCCATTTTCTCAAGAAAGTCTCAATGCCGTCTCTATTTCCAAGAGGTGGTGTGCCGTGGGGAAAAAAATCCAGCATGAAGACTATTCGTGATATGTTGATTGATATCAGTCACTGTTGTTAATGTTGTTGTTGTTGTTGTTTAAAAGTGTCAGAATGCAAACAAAGTTTTAAAGAAAGGATGTTTTCTTTTTATTTCATAAAATAAAACCTTTGGGTGAAGAGACGAGAGCGATCAAGATCCCGACAGTGACCGAAAGGTGGCCTTTCGATTAGCATTCCAGAATCCCCCCAACAAAAAAAAAGAGCTTGAAATGAGAATGGTGCCGCGGAAATATATGAAAAGAGATGTGTAAATCATTTAAAGTAAAATTATTGAAAATAAAATGAATCGCACAATTCGTGCTAAACCTTAATAAAGTTATCTATACCATTATGTTTCTTGTGCTTATTTGTGCAACATTACGCATTTAATCATTCTTTCTCTTCAAAAGTATCTCAAAAAGAGATTACGAATATAAAAGAAATTTCATAATTTTCATCGAAAACATGTGTGTATTATTTCTTTTCTAATAATAAAAAATGTCTAAACATAACATTATATCTATCTTAAAATATGCTGCATTCTTTAACATATCATCATTCTTTTTTTTTCTTTTTTGCACAAAATCTAAATTTACTTCATAAACCAGTGGGAGTGGTCTCCCTCAAGCTTTCCCGCATACTCTAATAAATTTGTCATACTAGAGAACGCTTTGCATAACATTGGCGTACAATAGTAATGAAATATTAACTTTTGGCGTGAATTTAGCATTTTTACTGAATATATCGTGTTATCCTTGGCGAGTGTTTTGGCGATTAATCCCTGGCATCTTGTTAATAGTATCCGAAAACTGAATTTGTGCTTTAGATACGTTCTTCTAATCGATTGGAACAAAAATTTGAAACAAAAGTACACTTGTAGTCACAAAACCCTTACCCAATTTGATATATTTAAGCATTTCGTTTTACATTTGTCGCCTTTAAATTTCTCTGAAAGTAGAGAAAGACTGAAGATCAACCCTTTGTTAGATTTGGCTCAAAATTCAATTTACCATCTAGAGGTGTCGACACCATAAGATGCTAAATCTATGTATCGCATTTTATCTCTCTAATTCTCTTCGTTTTGTAATTATCGTGTTAATTTATATTCGAACAACCAGATAGACTTCTTCTAGATGCATTTTATTCAAAATTTGACAGAAATCTACAAATATGGTGTAAAGACCGTACGCTAAATTTCAAATGTCCAACTCATAGCGTTTTTGAGTTATCTGTCACAGACAGACAGACAGACATTCACCAAAATTATGTTTTTCGAACTCGGAGTTCTAAAGTGTGGAGATACATCAAAATCTGGAGTTCGAATTTTTTGACGATTACTCTTATTTTCTCTATACTACGTATACGAGAAAATAAAAATCATTAATTAGCAAACCTTACTTCTTTTTAAATACATTCATAAAGTTTTGAAACATAGAGGGCTTTTCCAAATTTTCTTTCTTATTGTTTCAAATGTTCTTGCAATGCTTTGCAGATTGAAACAAAATGGTAATGCTCAAACCCATGTTCTTTTTATAACCAATTCGTAACATAACTGCTTCATAAACATATAGCTCATAATTCATTCGAGAGTTATACCAGTTAAAATACAACGGTTATAATAGTTTAAAGTGCAAAAAAAAACTATTTATTATAAATAAACAGTTACAAAGAGATTTAAACATGCTTGTTTCTTAAGCCAAATTTCTAAGAAACTACTAACATTTCTTCCCCTACCTCTTAACAAAGAAATTTCCATTGCTAAGTGATGTTTGAAATAAATGTGCGGCAATTTATTGCATATTTAAAGTATATTACTTAAAGTCACTTCGGCAAAAATATTTATTCGAATGCCCAAATGCATGTATTATCTGTCTAGCATGAGAACTCAAAATGACACAAACTTAGCGTCTATCAATAGTAATGGGCATACTGTTATTACTGCATTTCTAAACTGAAACTTTGCACTTATTTAATGAATTGTCGAATATAAGATTATAATGTAGTAGCCAAAGTTGACTTTTGTTTAGTGAATTTTCGACAAAATTGGAAATCTTGAAAATTTGAATAACAATCCTAAAACATTTACTAGCACTTTTTGAAACAAATAGCCTTTTGGCGAGTTCTATGGCTGGTGCGAGTTAGGCGAGAGATCGCAGCAAAATCTTAAATCTCGCCAATAATTCAATTTTAAAATTTACTATGGAAGAAATGTATTTTCTGGTAGAATATTGCAGACTAATTAAATAAATTAACTGAAATTAGTTTCCAGAAAAACAAATCGAGCGAAATTTATGATCATGCAAATTAATTGCCATGATAGAATGTATCCAAGACTGCAAATCTGCAAGTGAAAAAAATCCCAATTTATCTTTAAACAGAATTCAATGTCTATAAAAAAAAACATCCACATACCCAATCTACTTTGCCTCCTAATTTTGAAATTATGATAGACTAATTTTTTAAAAATAAGATAAGAAGAAATCTTGTAAGGGGACGAAACTCTTTAATAACTTCATTATGAGGTAGGTGAAAATAATAGATGAGTTTTAGGAACAGTTATTTAATTATTTTCTAAGTTCCACATTTCACAAGACAAAACAAACACGAACACAAAAAATATACGACACTTACTTAGAATACAATCTAATAATGACCCTCAAAAAGGATGGGAAATACACCTTGATGTTAATAAGATAACGCCATCTATTATATCAAAAGAAAAAAGGTAGTAGAGTTAATGTAACCGCTACAGTCTTTCATTTCATTTCATTTCAGTACTAAATGGCACTCGGCACGTTGCTACAGTAGAAGAAATAATTTTGGAAATATCGTTTGAAATTTGAAATAGCTGTCTTGTTTAATTAGGAATGACAGAATTATTTTCTTATCGGCAATGAATATATTCATTGAAATTCAATGATATATAATGAAGAAGTATAAATAATATCTAGTCTACTTTTTTGACTTTATTATCCAAGTTTACTTTAGAATGGACAATATTTTTTTTTTTTTTTTAGTCTTCAGCAAAGACAAATTTCCCGGCTGTCCGACTTGTGAGCATCCAACATACAACTGGCCATGTGAAAAACATGAATTTTTTAGGTTCAAAGCAATAAGTTGGCAAACTTTTATTGCCATCGGATGAACAGTGCAGCAATGCATAAAATACGAATAAACAAATTCATTTATATATATGTTAGATTACAGCAATTCGTTATCAAGAATTTTTAAAAAACACATTTACCTATTAAGTATCTTCCGAGTGCTTCAATTAAATTTTAAAGTGAGACCAGGTCAAAATTAATATCGAAACATGCATTCAATTCGGCCATAAAAAAAGACTTTCAGCGATTCATCTTCTTTCTATTTTTAAGTCAATAATCTCTTCAAAACTCTTCTGATTTATTGCTTTCCAAAGTTGATGTATATCTTCTGGTTTCCTATAACAACCTACTTTTTGAGTTTTTTATGCTTTAAAGAATGATTTAAAACCGCTACAGATTTTACTCTTTCCAATAAAAATAACTGGATCGCCAAAATAAATGCCAAAACATATTTTTTCTTTCAAAATAAGCACCTAGCGGCAAATACAATGTATTTTATCTTCTCAGTCTGAGATGAATGTTGGGCTCACAAGCATAAATAAATACATGAATGATAACTTCCGCCTTAAGAATTTACCAACCGACTTTATCCAAATTCCTGTCATTTATCACAGAAGTATCGAAGTCATTTTTTTTTTAATTCTTTGACATGAAATTGAAATGCGGCTGTGTTTTCTTTTAAACTCATTAATCTTTATAACTTTTTTTTTTCTCTTTAAAGATTCGCTGACTGTATTGTTGAAGAAACAAAACGCTTTATGGAACAATTTCTCAAAAGAAAATCAGTTTCCATTAAAGTCTAGTAACAAAAATTGCAAAATGTGTCATCCAATTTTTCAAAGCTTTGCTTTATTTTTTTCTTAAAGATTAGTAAGATTATTTTCGTGCCTTCTTTTTTTTATTACAAAAAAAATCATCATTAATTATTCTTAGCTTTCTTATTTGTTTTATTAATGTTTAAAAAATAATGACAAGAAAAGTGAACACTGTGCTAACATAGTTTTCATTTTTATATATATTATTTTTTTCACATTATATTTATACGATAAATTATAATACATAATGCATCAAATTCTAAATCAAATTTTAGGTCAAAGCATTTTTTTAGCCAAATAAACTACCGAAAAAATTTTAAGCACTATTCTTGCAAAACGTTTTATCCAAGAATATTTTAAAAAATGGTTTTCAAACCCTTCTGTAGTTATTTCATTCTTCCAAAAAAAATCTTTTTTTTTTTCGACAATTTTATTTTTTTAATTTCTCAAAAAATGATTATAAATATTTTGATATGAAATTCCAGACACAAGGAAATTCGTTTCCTTCAGACATTTTATTGCTCACATTTTTTTTTTTTTAAATTTCGAGATTGTATTATCTGAAATATGGTTCTAGTTCAATTTTAACCCTTTTTCTAATTTATTACCTTTTGTAAAAATTGTAATATATCTTTTGTATATGATATGAAATTTCCATCCATGGTTTTTCTATGCTGCGCAAGGTTATTGGAAATTTGGTTTTTCAAGAATATATTACAATTACAGTCGCAGAAATAAATATTAATTAAATTCTAGAAATATATTTTTATCGAATCAATTTTTTTAACATTTTCCTTTGAAATATGGGGAATTAAAATTATAATTGCTCAATTAAATAAATTATAATTGGTTAATAAAACTTATTTAGAAAGTTTAAATTTTTTTTACTTATAATTTAATATATCTCTCACACTTTCAAAAAAGCTTAAGAAAAATTTTAATAGTACTAAATTTCAAATAAAAGCAAACCACAAACTTCAATAAAGTAAGAAAATTATTTTAGGCAACATGAAGTCCCCTTCCGTTTTCATTTTTCCTATTTACTTTCATAAAATCTATATAAATTTAATATTTTTATTGGAAGAATTAAAAGCAAAATTTACATAAAAATTGTTTTAAATTATTTAAAAAATTTCTGATTGAAATGATTTCTGCATAATAATCGCAGTCATGACAATGAATTCAATGATGAAATGTTTAGTACCATTTTATGAAACTAATACACATAAAATATAAAATAAAATACATGAAAAATAAACATAATTCTATCTAATTCTTTTTCAAAAACGGGAATAAAATTAATACATTCAGTTCTGTTTGTGGATTTTTTTAAACAGAGTATCAATTAAACTAGTAAGTTTCAACTAATATCTCTACTAATTGCATTCAGTTCATAATTAACTCCTTTTAATTATCTATACAGAAATGTGCATTTTGTATTGATTGATCTATCAATATTTCTCATCTTTTTTTTCCGAGCACATCTGTTTAATATACACGAAAAGAAAACAATTCAATGATGAGGAACCCTCGAGTACAAAATTCGCTGCCTTTTTGCCACTGTTACATCAAAATGTCGTTTGTCGCATTTGTTAAAACACTCTACAGGTGGCAAAGCTCGTGCAGCTTAGCTACACCTACTATCAGATTTGAAAGTTCTACATAATCTTAAAATATGCTATATATCATTAGGAATTCCGGCTGTTAAATCAAAATGCTTTATGTTTTGCTGTGTGCGGTTGGTATGAGCTTGATTTAATAATCAGGTTTTATTTATTTTTCTTTAAAATTCTCTAATAACGTTGCTAGGCACAATCTCTGGAAGAAGCTGTGCAAGTTGTGGTTCGAACTCGCAACGTTAGGGTTCATAGCCGAG